>OY720349.1:14274889-14801472 GCA_963082975.1 Labia minor | reverse complement strand
GAGGAAATTGTGGAGGTTAGTAGAATAGTTGGTTTGTCGGTAAATGTTTACTTTAACCCCGTGAGGGAAGGAAGTTGAATTACTTTACCAAACTTGTTCCATTAAATAGTGTTAATCATCCTCTATCAGAAATTGGTGTCGGCATCTTATATTTTTCTATATATTTTTAGATAAAAAGATTGAAATTTTAACATGTATTGCAGTGTGGCGATGATGACTACAATGCAAATAAACAAGAATTTTTTCATAAACATTCATGGCGCCTTGATTTCACACTAACACACATATAGATTATAAGTATTAATAAAAAATATATAAATTTAACTATAATCAATTTAAATATATAAAATTAACTATATAATATATATATTTATATAGATTTATCCAAATCTATTTAAATTAATTAAAAATATCGGTATATATTTATGACCCCCTACACCTCGCAGAATTTGATGAAACTTCGCCAGTTGATTCTTTGATTAATTCTAAGAAACTTTTTCCTTAGGCATTTCTTGGGAGAACTTCTAGTTTTCGAGATACAAGTGATTAAAGATTGGATATCAATTAGATGGTTATGAATGTCGCAATGTGCAGCCATTAAGAAATTTTCATTGACTAATTCACTAATTATTCACATATTCACTAATTTTAGTTTTTTTCTTTTCGGTTTGGATATAGTAAAAATATTTTATTAATTAATTTTTTAATTTTTCTATATACAATCCGAACTGAAAAAACCGAAAATTAGTCGCCCCCCTCTGCTGGTCAAACTGCTATGACATGGTAGCTAAATGGGATTTCAATGGATTGAAATATATCTATTATATCAAAATATCTATTATATCAAAATATCTATTTAAAATTATAAGAATTTAAGAAACAAATAAAAGTTAAATTCATAATAAATTCTATTCAACCCTTTCCCGAAAAATCATCAGGTCGGCCGAGTGCAACCTCGTAAATATGTTTGTTAATAGTCAAATTGAATACATGTTAAAATTTCAATCTTTTTTATCTAAAAATATATAGAAAAATATAAGATGCCGCTACCAATTTCTGATAAAGGATGATTAACACTATTTAATGGAACAAGTTTGGTAAAGTAATTCAACTTCCTTCCCTCACGGGGTTAAACTAAATAATTACCGGTTTGTCTTCCTATTGAAGTAAATAATCCAAAAAATCGAATATTTCAATTATTATTAGGAAAATGGAATCTTTATTCATTCATTCGTCATCCTTCATTCATTCAGTTTAATTTTTATTTATTATAGTTCACACAATTTAAATTTCTCATTTATATTAATTTTCTTCTTTTTTTTAGATGTACGTATCTATTTGTATTTGTTGAATATTTTAAAAAAAATGTTTTTTCTATTAATATTATGAAAATTATTTTAATTAATTTGTTTACTATACCATTGTTTTCTTTTTCTATTTTTTAGATCCAAATTTATTTTCATCTTCAAGTAAATGATTTATAAAATGATATTTCAAATGTGTTTTTTTTAAAGTAAGCCAATTTAAAAGAAAATTGCTTTTCTTAATTTCAGAATTTACCATCAACTTCATCATCATCATCATCATCATCATTGATGTATATATTTATCATAATATATTGTTGATGTGTTTATAGAATGTTTAACTTTATGTTTTTGTATTGTGCTTTGGCAACCAAAAAGTAAATAAACATATTAAACTAAAATAATTGCTCAGTTGTTATGAAATCTATTATATTGGCGACGAGGATGGGATTAAAATGAATAACATGGAACTCTCCAAACTTAAAAAAGTAAGGTCTACAATTAAGAGTAATTTTACAAGAGTACATAATTTTCTTAATCAGGATAATCTTTTAATAACCCTTTCTGAAATTAATTAAAGAAATGAGCTTATCAAAAGTAATTGGGAGAAATATGATAACGTTCAGGACCAAATTAATGATCTTACGGGTGAAGAAAATCTTCATTCTGAAATTCAATATCGGGAAGAATTTGAGCACAATTTTACTAAAATTAAATTAAAATTAGAAGAATTAAAAGCAAAATGTTCTATTGTTGCTTCTGAAAATTTAATTTCTAACGGGTGGAACCGTAACATTAACTGCCTATGTCCAAGGGGCTAAGTAAAAATTCAATTTTTTTTTATAAAAATTTATCTGATATTTTATCATAATCAACCCCTAATTTTTATGATTGAATATGCTTTCAATTGATATTTCTACTAGGGGGTGTATCTATAAGTGAAAGACAAATTTCATTCATTTTGCTCTAAATGATCCCTAAATAGGTTTTTTTTAATTAATTTAAATTTCTCATCGATATAATTAATTTCATTTTATTATTTATAGTACAATCTAATCTAATGGACTATATTAAACAATGTTGTTTTTTTTATTTTTTTCAATCTTCAATTCCTTCAGGGTAAATTGCAACCCTTAATTCTTGATTTTCAATTAAAAAAAATATTATTTCCAATATAATTTTTTAAAATAATAAAGTATAAGTATAGTATTATACTATTTCTATTGATAAAAAAAACTAATGATTTGTCTTAGCTTTTAATTTTCAGAAAGAAATGTACAAATAAACAGGAAACAAGAAAGCAGTAGAAGCAGAAGTGACATATCTAGAGAAATGATCAGCACTAATTAATGTATTTTTATATTTATCATTATATATTATTATCTTGTAAGTATTACATGTTGTATATGAAAAATTATTAATAAATCAAAAATATTTATGAATGTTTTACTGAAAATTTTCTTTTCATAACATTGATTAATAGAATGAATATATATTCTATATATACTTATGTATATTATTATTATTGATTAATAGAATAATAATAATAATAATAATATACATAATTATCAAGTGATTAATAGAATAATAATAATAATAATAATATACATATGTATATATAGAATATATATTCATTCTATTATTGATTAATAGAATAATAATAATAATAATATACATAAGTATATATAGAATATATATTCATTCTATTAATCAATGGTGTTATAAAAAGGAAATTTTCAGTGAAAAGTTAATTTTTTTATTTATTTTTGTAAATATTAATAGTTATTTGAATTAAATAGCTGCAATTATGTTTACCTGATAGTCTTAGGTACCATTAACACCAATAATCAAGTGATAATAAGAATTAGCTTTTGAGATTCGGCAAAACCCGAATTGTGCTTCATATCCCTGGGTTTGAACTTATGCATAACCTCGGGGGTATGTTTAGGTGCGAAGGCCAAACGCCGTCTGAGCAGCTAATATTAAATGAAAAAAATAAAAATAATATATATATAAAGAAAATAGATAATAATATAATTTTTATATTATATATTAGTAAGAAACAGTTAAAAACAGCTTTTTCCCAAAACCAAGTTCCATATTTTTTATTTTTCATAGTTAATGGACTTTTATTAGAATTAATTAACATTACATAATATATAAGCACTGATATTTATAATGTATATTATATATTATTAAATATAAATGTTTTATATAGATATAACAATAAATAAGTTGACCTGTGGCCAGGTCCGAACCGACCGACGGTTCGAAGTAAATTAATTTCCAGCTACAGAAACAATTTCAAATAATTTTAATATATCTATTAATGTAATAAAAAACAGATATGGATACATAATAAATATAAACATTTTTAATTTTATTTTATTTATAATAAATATGCAAGACCAGGCTGTGACGTCATGAATGGCTGGATGACGTCATATAATTTTAAATCAAGAAAAAACTAATAAATATGATTTTTCTCGAGGATAAAACCAATACAAAGTGCATGATTCGTGGTGATATGTAAAAAATCTCCTCATGTAAAATTTGGTGTTAAAATAACCCTTCCCTTCCTATCGTCGATCGCTAATACTACCACTTCCGGTTTCCGGATTTGCACCAAAAGTTGAGCAATTCATCCCACTGATGCATTAAGTAAATATACCAAATTTCATCAAAATCGGTTGAGCCGTTCAGGCTGTACACATCTATACGGACGGACGGACAGACATCATGCTAAAAATACTTTTTTCTGTTAAGAAAATGCATGATTCGTGGAGATATGTAAAAATCTCCACATGTGAAATTTGGTGTGAAAACAATACCTCCCTTACTATCGTCGGTCGGTAAAAACAGAAATTTAAAAATATCATATATTAACAATTCATTATTAGCATTAAAATACAGGTGAAATCATTTCTTTTGTTGAATTTTAGTTTCCATGGATTCGTTGTTAGCGCTATCATATTACTAACTCAAACATGTGGAGATTTTTAAGGAGAATATTTTGTTGTGTGAAAGGGGTAGATGAAGAGGAGGAAATGGTGGAGGTTAGTAGAATAGTTGGTTTGTCTTCCTATTGAAGTAAATAATCCAAAAAATCGAATATTTCAATTATTACTACGAAAATGGAATCTTCATTCATTCATTCGTCATCCTTCATTCATTAATTTAATTTCTGAATTTGAAAAGTAACACCAAAATGTAGCAAAATAGAAGCTATAATTTATTCAATAATAGATGAGTTGTTTTTTTTCAGGTGGAAGAAAATAATTCGAACATTAATTTAGAAATTAATGTAAGTACAAATCATTATTTCATTGAAATATTATTATTATTATTATATCATTTTATTTCTTATAAATTTCTATTAAACTATATCCATATCAAGACTATTAATAATGTGTTTTTTTATTTTTATTATTTTCAGAATCTTTTTCGGCCAATCATTTGGGGAGCATCTGTAAGTTGCAATATTGAATTTATTTATCATAAATAATATAGTTAATTATATAATAAAAACTATTATATTTACATAAAAAATTTCCTATCCTTTTACATCACTATTTTATTTTATCATATTCATAAAAATAAATTTATTAATAAAAATTTTATCTTTTTTTTTTTATTTATATTTTCGGCATCCTTTATCATTCGTCATCCTTCATTCATTCAAGTAAGTTTAATTTTTATTTATTATAGTTCACACAATTTAAATTTCTCATTGATATTAATTTTCTTCTTTCTTTCTTTCTTTCTTTCTTTTTTTTTAGATTTGTGAATCTCCTCGTCATCCTATTTTCGGCCACGCCTACCCAAAATTTATTAATTAACATTTTATAATATATAAGCACTGATATTTATAATGTATATTATATATTATTAAATATAAATGTTTTATATAGATAGAACAATAAAAAACAGAAATTTAAAAATATCATATATTAACAATTCATTATTAGCATTTAAAATACAGGTGAAATCATTTCTTTTCCTTCAAGTGCATTAATGATATTTTGAGCTGCCATTTTTGCCATTGCTGTTCTTGTTTTAACGGTTGAACTTCCGGTATGAGGTAAAAGTACTAAAATAAAAAAAAATAAAAATTTAACAAAGGTAATATTTTGATAATCATTAATAATTGTAATTTATAAATAATAATAAATAAATGACTGACTGCAATTGGGCAATTGTGTTAATGGATGATCTTTAGGAATTGGCTCTGGGGTCATAACATCAAGACCAGCACCAGCAATCAGACCTTTTTCAAGAACTTTGATTGAGCAGTTTGATCTACTAAATCTATAATAAATAAATCTTTTAAATTATTTACTTAAAAAATTAAAATAAATAAATGTAAAAACCTCCTCTTCCTATATTGATAAATATTCCATTTGATTTCATTTTATTAAATACATTTTTATTAAATAAAAATTTCGTTTCGTCATTTAATGGACAGGAAGCAATTATATAATCACTTTCTTCTATTAATTGATTAAATGAAACAAATTCACCACCGAGAGATTCAGCTAAAATATATTAATAAAATAATTAGTCTAAATAATATTGAATTAAAATAAAAATATATCACTTGTAAGTGTGAGAAATAAATATGCCTTGTGGTTTAATATTATGTCCACAATAGAGTAATTTTCCAATTTCAAATGGTTGTAAACGTTTTGCAATTGCTTCTCCAATTTTACCAAAACCTACAATGCCAAAAGTTGCCCCTTGAATTTCATGGCACATAAACCAATTGAATTCCGATTTTGTCCATGTTCCACTTGAAAAAAAATTTATAAATATGATAAAAATAATAATATTTCAGAATTAAATATAAATTATCTATCATTAATTATTATATATAGTAGATAATAAAAAAATTTGGGCTGTTAAACAAATAATTCCTTAAATTTTTTTATTGAATATAAATATATATGTATGACAAATAAATGAGCAAAAACTTCCAAATTTATACTCATAAAAACACTATTGACTAATATTCGGGGACCGTTTGAAAAGTTGTAATGATAAAATATTATTTTTGAGAAAGTTTTTTGTTATTTTTTTTTTACCTAGTAAATTAACGTAACGAAACTAAATAAGTTTTAAAAATATTGAGAAGTGTGTGTACATTCGATTATTGAATTATTTTTTTTTTTGTTACGTTTCCCATAAGGTGACATTATCAGCCATTTTGGATTAGTAGTTTGTTTTTGACAACTGGAAAAGTTAGTCACGTTTTGTGTGTTTGAACAAGCCATTTCGAATCACATGTGCATAAAAATAAAAGTGCTATTCCGAGATGGCAGTCTCTGTTTCAACCTACATGCCTTATCTCTTTTCCCCTGCCTTGACTTTCCCCCTCCTCTCCGTTTCTGTGTTTCCGACCATTTTGGTCACTCGCTTACCTGCCTTTGACCTGAGCAAGTCATTCTACCTCTACTGAGCAGCGTTGAGCCTGCTTTTTCCTTAGATTTCATTTGGTGGAGTGATCAACGGCAAAGAGTGTTTGTTTGAGTAGTTTGTTTAATAAAAGTGTTTTAGATCCTTTTGTTCGAAGATACCACCATCTGAATCCCTTCTAACTCTCTTCCTTTCTATATTTTATTCCTTTCCTTTCTTCCTTCCCCGCAAGAGCTATCTTTTATCAACTTCGGCTATCTCACAAGAGCAGCAAGCTTTATTTGAAGAATCTTGCATCTACGAGCGAACACGGGTCTACGCGAGAAGCAGCGTCTCAGTTCTGCGCATTGGACGCGTGGCATCATTGAAATTCCGGCCCTATTTACCTGGTTGTATTAATTTCATACTGTATATGTGTGTATATTATTTGAGAATCTTACGTTAAAGTAAAAAAACGAAAGAGTTCCTCTCAAGAACTCTTTATTTAAAGGTAAAAAATCAACATTTATAAATATATAAATATAAAAGCTATAAATATATATATAAAAAGTAATTATTTCCCTTTCTGTTTTAATCTTCCAATAACTAGTTAAAAGAACGTTGGATAATAAAGGACAATGATGTTAATTTATAAATTAATACGAAATTTACATTTATTATAAAATATATAATTATATAGATTAATAGTTAAAAATAAATAAAAATTTATGATATAATTTCAATATTGTAAACTTCTTTTTGTTTGGATATCATCCAAAATTTGTCGTAATTCTTCATCTTCAAATCGACCTTCCAAACTAAAACACAAAGTCAAGATTTCTATATATATATATTGTCGTATATAAGAGGAAAAAAGGGAAGGTATTTTATGAGAAAATTTGGGTTAACAAAAGGTTTAATTAATTGGTAGCACTCTGGATTAATTTTGCATAATTAAAAAGGGTTAATTGAATCCGCGTAGGTTGATATGGGAAAGAATAAAATTGAATAGGTTCAATATAAAAAATGTTTATATAAAATTACAACTAAAAATTATTTATTTACTAAGAATAGACTAAATTATTTGATACAATTGATAATAAGAAATTAATAGACATTGAATAAATTTGATGGTACCGTAAATATTAATAGGCGTATAAATTTAATGGAATTGAGTTCATCTCGAATAATTGCAATTATTTATATATAATAATAGTCGACTACTTAGCTGTGTTATTCAAATTAATTATGAGTTCGGGGAACACTGGGACTTCAAGTAAGATGATTCTTGGATATTTTCCTTAAGGTATCATGTCGTCATATCAGGGCAGGCAGCTTCCTCGCACACTGTGGATGATCCTTGTATTTTGTTCTTACTTCGTCAGATGAAGTCGCTTCCCTTCCACTCCATCCAAGAATGACCAAAAAATGTCTCAACATGTAAAAATGGTCATTCTCCCCTCCTATTCCACTTGGCAAAATTGTCCACCCTTTACTCCCTCTGGGGAACGAAAAGGATCTCTGGGTTTTTTTTCCTGGGTGTTTCTTCAAAACAATAAATTTTAGAAAGCTATCCTCTATACACTTTGCCATGTGTTCACACAAATAACTCTCTAAAATTCTGCATCCAAATATTTTCAATATATAAGCATAAAAAAGGCATTTTTATACTTATATATTACATCCTTTAGTTTATGGAAAAAAAAAAATTTAAATGAAATGCATAATTTTTTTTTTTTTAATAATATGACACAATGTTTTTTTTTTTTTTTTTTTTTTTTTTTACTTGAGTATCTTGCACAAAAATAATTAATTATCACTGCACTGACACTGCACTGCACAAACACATATTTATTTTTTTTTTTATATAACAAAAACATTAATTTATTTTATTTTTTTTTTTTTTATTATTTAGATTACATCCAACGGTTTAATTTTCTTACTTAATTTTTCGAAATTCTATCTCTTATAAATCCAATCGAATTATTAATGTTATTGTTTTTTTTTTGTTTTTTTTTATTATATTTATTACTATTACTAATTTGAATCAGGTTTGTGGTTGCGGCATATCTAAAAAGGAATTAATCCCAATGGCAGAGTAATTAGGAGGCATTCCCTTTTTTTTTATTTTAAATGGGTTCAAAGAATGGTTTTAGAAGTCTTGTGTTAAATATTCCCATCTGACGTCTTTTGTCTAGTGTTTGTAACCCATATGACCCATTACCTGCTATTGTTGAAATCAGATATGGTCCTTCATATAAAAAGAAAAATTTGTGATATAATTTGTCTTTGAAAGAGGATGGTTTATTCGATTTAACTAACACCTTATCGCCTATTGAATATGGGTTGGAATAATTTTCATTCATCATACGTTTATTGTCTATCTTTGACTGCTCTTGTTTCACCCTAATCCGGGCAAGTTCATGTTCCTTATCCGGTACGGTGAAAGGATTAGGATCGAATTCAAAAAATTCTTGCACCGGCGTGAGGGGTTGTTTCATTTTTAAAAGGAATTCTGGTGGTAATTTTGTGGTTTCGTTTGGAATCTTATTTAAAATTTGCTCTAATTTAGTAATATGCTCCATCCAACCTGCATGATTATCGTGTGTATATGATCTAAACAATCTATTAAGTTCTTTCATGACACGTTCCGTTGGATTTGCCTGTGGATTTCTAATTGCGGTAAATTTTGGAGTGACGTTAATCGATTCTAAAAATTCAACAAAAATTTTCGCCGTAAATTGTTTACCCCGGTCGGCTAGAAAAATTTTTGGAGTTTTTTCCTCCTCGAATAATTTTTTTGCAATTTTAACGGTTTGTTTCGCTGTAATTTTATTAGAAGGTTTAAGCCACACATATTTGGAAAAGATATCAATAAATACATAAATATAGGCATTATTAAATTTCGACTTCGGCAATGGCCCATAAATATCGGCGGCAATCATTTCAAAGGGTTCCGACGCCGACACATGAAACGAACCTTCCGATAGGTATGCTTGCGGATATTTTGTTTTTTGGCACATTTCACAATTTTTTACTACTTTACTTACTGTGCGGGACATTCTACGCCAATAATATTCTCGTCTTAGAAACCAGAGCGTTTTCGTGACTCCATAATGCCCATAAAACTCATGGTAGCTTTTTGTTAATTCCACTTGCATGGAACGGGGAATAACTAATTTAATATTCTCTCCCTCTGTCTGAGGATTTTTAAATAATACGCCATTTTGAGTAAAAAATTGTTTGAATTGTCCACTAGATCCACATTCTCTAATTAAAAATTTTAATTTTGAATCATTTGACTGATGCCTAATGATTTTTGTTATTAGTGTATTCAAATTCTGTGACAATGGGGGATTGCTAAATGTAGTAGCTGCTAGGATATTTTTTGTAGCATTTTGATTCGAATTAAATGCTGAGTTACGACTTAGAGTGTCTGCAATAATATTATCCTGTGCTCTGATGTATTCTACTGTAAGATTAAATTCCGATATATAATTAGCCCAACGCGAAAGTTTGCAATTATGCACGAGCGTAGTATGATTAAGCATTTCTAGTGCTTTGTGGTCCGTTTTTAATATAACTGAGTAGCCTAAAATCACCGATCGAAACCTTTTTAGTGCCCATACCACCCCTAGGAGTTCCAATTCGGTTACGGTATTGTTTCTTTCATAATTTAAAAGACATCTGCTTGCAAAAGATATCGGTCTTTCCTCATTATCCTCGTCTTTTTGAACTAAAACACCCCCCAACCCTTTATAGCTCGCGTCTACATAAATAATAAATGGCTTTCTATAATCCGGATATTTTAAAATAACTTTTTTAATAAAAATCTCTCTACATTTCTCAAATTCATCATCTAGAATTTTTGACCACGCCCATTTCTTATTATTTGCTGCTTCCCTGAGGTGGTACACTTCTGAAGAGCAGTTGGGAAAATATCGCCTATAATAAGAAATTAACCCTAACCACGACTTTAATTGTTTTGTGTTGGTTGGAGTTGGCCAATTTTTAATGGCTCGAATTTTCTCTTCGTCAGGCCTCACCCCGTTCACTGACATTACATGGCCTAGAAATTTCACCTCTTTTTTAAAGAATTCCGATTTGTTTATATTCACTTTCACGTTGTACTTCCTGAATTTTTGAAATAAAATTTTTAGATGCTTTAGGTGTAGTGCTGCATCATCCGAGTATACTAAAATATCATCGATATAATTAGTACTGAATGCCTTGGTCGATTGATCGAGCACATGTTCAAATGCCCTGTTGAATGATGCCACACTCGTGCTTAAACCAAATGGAAGTCGAGTGAATTGGTAGCACCTCCCTTCAAAAAGAAATGCTGTGCAGGGCCGCGAGGTGGGATTCAAGTTAATTTGCCAATATGATTGTGTTAAATCGATTAAGGAGAGGCTCTTCGGTTTTTTATCCATTAACAGAAGTTCCTCCGGTGGGGGTGGGATTTCCGTTAATGTTTTCATTCTCTTATTTAGCTGTCGGGCGTCTAGGCAAAGTCTAATCGAACCATCTTTCTTTAAAATTGTTCTGATGGGGTTGGAGTATTCAGATGTTGAGCGCTCTATTACCCCCCAGTCTAGGTATTTTTTTAGTAATTGCCTCAAAGGTTCGCGGTGTGCGTGTGGGATGGGATATTGTTTTTGTTTCACCGGCCTGTTATCATGTAATTCGATCGTATGCATATATCCCTTAATACAACCCGGTTTATCTGAGAATATGTCTTCAAACTCTTTTAGCAATGATTCTAGCTGCTGGTTCGGCGTATTTTGCCTAGCTTCTTTTGAATTAATCTCCCATTTCTCAAATTCAAATGTTGGAAAAGCGGTAGCCGCGAATGAATTTTGGAGCATTCTGTCGTAATTTTGAATAATAATATTTGTATTGTTAATCGTAATAATGCTTTTTTTATTATTAAACCTAATAATTATATTATTTTCTTGACACCAATTCACGCCTAATAGACAATTCAGCTTTAAATTAGGAACAATTAGGAATGTCATATGTGTTTTAATTGACTCAATTTCGAAGTTAAATAAAGCTGCTTTTGTGACTTTCTTACTACGAGCACCTGATACTCCATGAATGAAGGTTCCTTGAATTTTAATTATTTCATGTTTAATTTTCTGTCGACATAAGCTTACATATAATTTTTCGCTCATCAGGCTTACTTCACTTCCCGTATC
The DNA here is from genome assembly GCA_963082975.1 of Labia minor. Classification (NCBI taxonomy): domain Eukaryota; kingdom Metazoa; phylum Arthropoda; class Insecta; order Dermaptera; family Spongiphoridae; genus Labia; species Labia minor. The sequence goes on along the minus strand of OY720349.1, from coordinate 14,789,576 downwards.
GATTAATATGGGGATTATTTCTCTCTCAAACTTGCAATTGACCCAAATACAGCCATTATTTTTATTATTAAATTTTGATTTAGGGGCTGTTGATTCGATATTATTCGGTTTTTTATTACTTTCTTCTCCTGAATCATTCTCTGGTCCGATAATTTTTTCAAATAACTCCGTTACTTGATCATCTATCTCCACGGCGCATGCCATTTTCGCATCATTCGCCTCATTTCGGTACCCTTGATAATTTGTCGCTTTTGTCTCCCTCCTTTGTTTGCCTAACCTTCCTTCATTTGTATTTGTTCTGTTAAAATTTCTTTTTTTTTCGAAAAAAAAAGGTTCTCTACCTGATACCTGTCGGCCTTTTTGGGGGTCACCTCTTTGATAGAAAGTTGTTTGCTTCGCATTGTTCTGGAAATTATTCCTACTTTGCTCATTAAATTGCCTATTTCTAAAAGATGGATTTTGCCTAGTATAATTTCTAGAAGGCCTTGTTTCTATTAAACTTTCATATTCTTTGATCAATCTTACTATTGTGTCTGAATCCTGTGGGGCAAATAATAAATTCGTTCTAAGTGGGTCGGGTAATTTCCTAGTCAATAATTTCATCAAATATGTCGCCTCCAGGGGATGCGTTAGGTATTGGGCCCAATTGTATCTACTTTGCAATTGTGTTGATAATGATTTATTTATTTTATATTCGTCACCCATGACTTGAGTTATGAATTGATGTTGTACCTCTATATCCCAAAATTTATTAATGAAACATTCCCTCATCCCCTCCGGACTAAGGAACATTGCTCTATTCTCCCTTGCCCATGTCTTTGCTGGACCTCTCAAACAACTAATAAATACCTCAATCATTATTCTTTTGGGCCAATGAAACTCGTTTGCCAGACTTTCAAATGAATTAATAAATTCTACAGGGTGTGTTGCATCTAGATCTAATATTCTATAAAATTTATTCAAATTTTCACAAATTGCCTGTACCTCTGTAAAATTGATTTGAGCTGTTAATGACTGTCTTGTCCCTGAAAATGTATTATCCGACATGCTACTACTAGGTTCCGGGATTGTTTTAATTTTTATTATATTTTTTTTATCTATTTCCGTTCCATCCTTTCTCGTTCCTAATTCTAAATCCCTAATTCTATTTTTAAGTTTTAAAATTTCACCCTCCATATCTTCAATTGATTCCGTTGTTTTATTGCGAGATTCGAGTTCTTTATTTGATCTATTTAATCTTCCGTTTTGCCCTTGTAATACATTCCTCATTTGGCATAAATTTTCCTCCATAACCTGCATTTTTTGTTCTACCCCGACCGTTCTATTTTCTATCTGCTGCATTTTCGAGCCTTGATCTTGTTGCCAACGTACAATCTGTTGGAACATGTCTCGTATATTACAATCTGCAGTTGAGCTATTGATGTCTCCTTCATTACTAGTTGCCATTATTACAATTATTATTATTATTTATTGCTAACTAATTAAAAGAGCACGAAATTTATATCAATTTTTTTTTTTTTTTATTATTAGAAAAAAAATTGAATATTGCCAACAAAAGGAAACTCGATTTTATTCATTTATTTATTTATTTATTTTTTTTTTTTAGAAATAGAATCTCGCAAAATCAAATAAACACAAACTTTAATGGAAAGTAGAAGAAAAAAATTTCAAAATAATCAACAATTTGTACCTAATTAAATTTATCAAATCAAACAAAAAAAATGTATTTTAAACCATTACTATTAATATGTAAACTGAACGAATCCAATCTTATTTTGCCAAATCAACCATTTCCAGTTTTAATTCAATTCGAGGTGGAAGACCTCCATGTCGTATATAAGAGGAAAAAAGGGAAGGTATTTTATGAGAAAATTTGGGTTAACAAAAGGTTTAATTATAATTCAATTCGAGGTGGAAGACCTCCATGTCGTATATAAGAGGAAAAAAGGGAAGGTATTTTATGAGAAAATTTGGGTTAACAAAAGGTTTAATTAATTGGTAGCACTCTGGATTAATTTTGCATAATTAAAAAGGGTTAATTGAATCCGCGTAGGTTGATATGGGAAAGAATAAAATTGAATAGGTTCAATATAAAAAATGTTTATATAAAATTACAACTAAAAATTATTTATTTACTAAGAATAGACTAAATTATTTGATACAATTGATAATAAGAAATTAATAGACATTGAATAAATTTGATGGTACCGTAAATATTAATAGGCGTATAAATTTAATGGAATTGAGTTCATCTCGAATAATTGCAATTATTTATATATAATAATAGTCGACTACTTAGCTGTGTTATTCAAATTAATTATGAGTTCGGGGAACACTGGGACTTCAAGTAAGATGATTCTTGGATATTTTCCTTAAGGTATCATGTCGTCATATCAGGGCAGGCAGCTTCCTCGCACACTGTGGATGATCCTTGTATTTTGTTCTTACTTCGTCAGATGAAGTCGCTTCCCTTCCACTCCATCCAAGAATGACCAAAAAATGTCTCAACATGTAAAAATGGTCATTCTCCCCTCCTATTCCACTTGGCAAAATTGTCCACCCTTTACTCCCTCTGGGGAACGAAAAGGATCTCTGGGTTTTTTTTCCTGGGTGTTTCTTCAAAACAATAAATTTTAGAAAGCTATCCTCTATACACTTTGCCATGTGTTCACACAAATAACTCTCTAAAATTCTGCATCCAAATATTTTCAATATATAAGCATAAAAAAGGCATTTTTATACTTATATATTACAATATATATATTTGTTTTAAAAATAAAATCATTTAATTAAATTTATTTAATGTTATAGTAATAATTGATATTAAATCTAAAAATAAAATTTGAAATTTTTACCTTGGTATCAATGCTTTTGCCTCCTCGGGTGTTTCTGGACATAAATTTGCTAATGAGGCTAATTCAAATTTATGTAATTTTTTTTGCATCAAGAGTGTTCTAACTGATGCAATAGTTTCTTTATTTTTAAATTTTCTAAATCGATTTGTATAAGTTAAAGTTTTATTGAAAACAGCAGAAAATTCTTGTTCCTCTTCTGCAGATTCATTTTGTGCTTTACGATGTTCAAGTAACATATGCACTTCGGAGATAAGGAGTGTTTCAGCAGATTCAAATTCTGAAAATAATATTTAAAAATATAGTCATCAAATAAATTAATTAATAGTAATAATAAATAAACCTAATTTAGTGTCCAAATCAAATATATTCTTAATTTTATGTATTGCGGAAACCATGCCTGAATCTTTGGTAAAGAAAAAGCTTATCGCCAAAGAATAAGGAAACAGAACTAAAGTATTGACATGATTTTCAATCAAAACAAAATAGTCTGAAAAAGTGATCACAATGCAGAAGAAACAAGGAGAAGTATGATCCTACAAAAAAAAAGATGAGAGGACCAAAATCCTTCAGCTTAGTAGAGCTATGTCAGCAGTAATGGAGAGTAAATAGAATAAAAGACATTTAATCAATTAAAATTTTGTCAATATATATTAGGAAAATTGTAATAAAAAGGGAGCACACAAAGCTGGAATGAATTTTTCAAGAAAATTTCGAAATATAAATCGTTTAACAAGGTGGATGTTAATTTTAAATAGTTTTTCTAATGCAAATATCGAAAAAATTGTTTAATAATGGCTTGTATTGTTTCAATAAATTTTAATATAATTCTAATATGAACATTAAAAATTTTAAAGATTTGTCGGATTGGATTACATAAAATTAATTGTGTCTGATGTTGGGTCTCAATTTACTTGACAAGAGTTTAATCAATTGTGTATTTCTAATGGAATATTGATCATTTATTCTGATCTTATCAACCGAGAAAAAAAGATGTATACAATTAGCTAATTTAAAGAGTGGACAAATAATATGAAAATATTTCACTTTATTTATATTACAAAAATGGTTAATGACCTTTTTATTAATAGGAAAGATATTTGATAAAAAAATAATATCATAAGTTGAAATAGAGCTAAAACTTTTTAAAAATATATTAACGCCATAAAAATGGAATACTTAAATTTAGTTAAGGATGAAATGAATTTTTTTTTTTTTGGTATTTCATATTTCTATTTTAATATCAGTGCAATTTTCTTGTTTCAATTTTTTTCGATTTGAGGATAACAGATATAATATTTTCTCTCATTATCTCGGATCCTATTGTATTCTCGACGATTATCTTTTCGTGATTTCCTTTCTTTCAATCAAATAAAAAATAATTTGCTGAATCTATTTAGATGTAGAATGAATATTGAGTGTATTAATGTTTTGTATTTGTATAAATCATCTCCATAGCTTCTAATGGAGATGGCTTAAATCAAATAAAAGTGTCTCCAGGGCCCTTATTATAAAACAGTTCGTCCATTTCTAATTGTAAGTCATATAACGGAATTTTGTAAATAAAACCACATATTGATATTTTTTATTGCAAATTTATTCAAAAAATAAAAAATACACAATGTTTCGATTGATTCTTCTGCAATCGTTGGCAGTCGCTTGATAATTATTTTTTGTCTTTTTTTGAATAAATTTACAATAAAAAATATCAATATGTGGTTTTATTTACAAAATTCCCTTATAAATAAAAACAGCCACCAAAGCTTTAATAATTTAATATCAACAAGTCATTTTAGATTTGTTTGCAATTTCTAAATGTTTGTCAAAAATTTGTTATTAAATGAAAAATATTTTATTATAGCTTTGTTGAAATAATAAATGTGCAAAAAAGTAATAGAATTAAAAATGATTATTGTATTTGTCTATTATAAAATATATCTTGTTGTATAATATTATAAGTAATTTACCTCCAGTTTATAATCTATAAATATATAATCTATAACCAATATTATTTTAAAATCACCTTTTGGAAATTGTAAATCTGCTGCGTCTTCTTCCGTTAAATCAGTATTTTGACCACTCATATTTTATTAAATAAGTTTATAATATCTATAATCTATATAATATAAATCTAAATAATTTAAAAATCTACACGATTTTTAATATTTATGTTTTATACAGAGGCACAGAACTAAACTGACTGTAAAAATAAAGGGATACGTTTGATAGTTGATGATTACGTGATTCAATATTGTATAAAACTAGAAATCTAGAAGAGAATAGAAACTTTATTGAATCGCTGAAAGTACCGGAATTCCTTTTTTTTAATTTTTTAATACGTTTACTGCCAATCACGCGCCGGCACGTGACGTGGTGTTATCAACAAAGAGTCAAACACATGCTGTTTTAATAAATATTATTTTCTAATTTTATTTTATAATTGAATTGAAATATAATCTATGTTAATTAATTTAATTCAAATTTGCGAGATTGTCTAGTGGAGACACTGCCGATTTTTGTTATTTAAAACATATCCATGTTTAGAATTTAACAAAATTATTAATCAACTTAATTTTATGTTTTTTAATAATGAAATGATATTCATACATTTACTGAATTACACGTACATGGGGATCTCGTTTTAATACTTTCCCAGTGCCTTGTCCAAATCCGGTTAATCGTTTACATATAGATTCCCCATTTTTTTTTTTTTTTTTTAGTTTCATTGAATCGTTTTTATTGGATAGTGAAAGCAATTATTATTCATTTACATTTTGTTATTATTAATGATTTGCAAAAAACATTCTAGGTATACAATGTATTCAATGTATTTCAATATATTAGGAGAAAGGTCGTTGTTGATGGATTGTATCGTCCTAGTGGGTTATTTTTAAGATGCTAAACAAGAAATTCACTGATGAATATCTGATATCTTCATTAGAATGCACTTGGAAAGGTAAACTCTTTGATTTTTAGTCTAATCAATAAAAAGTATCAAGAGAAACGAAAGATTGGAATAATTTACTTTTGTCTATCTTATACTATTCTAGTATACTGAAATGGAAAGAAAAAGAAATGTTGAGAGAGAAAAATAAAAAAATTAATTTCATAAAATCTTCTATTAGTAAGTACTTACTTACTTGTAGTTGTATATATTATATGTATATTGAAAAGATATCCAAAAAAATTTACATACTAGGTAGTATCATTTAGATGATATTCATTAATTCATAGATAATCAATCAATCCTTTAATTAATAAATAGTAAGGAGTATAAATAAATAGAATCACTCTAATTTTTATTTTTAATTTGTTTTAATTAAATAATAATTAATCAAAAATAACGTACAATTTTTACATGGTATAAAGACAAATTACTTGTATTTATTAATTTATTTATAAAATTAAACAAGGAATTGCGATGAAGATGGGGAAAAAGAAAGAAAGAAGCACCTTGGAGATTCACAAATCCGATTGTTGAAAAAAGTATAAAAGGGCCAAGTTTCCATGGATTTAGTTAGTGCTATCATTATACTAACTTAAACATGTGGAGATTTTTTAAGAAACTATTTTGTTGTTTCCAAGCGGTAGAGGAAGAAAGAAATCTTTATTCATTCGTCATCCTTCATTCATTCAAGTAAGTTTAATTTTTATTTATTATAGTTCACAAAATTTAAATTTCTCATTTATATTAATTTTCTTCTTTCTTTCATTTTTCTTTTTTTTTTAGATTTTCGAATCTCATAGCATAGTATTTTCGGCCACACCTATCCAACATTTAAACCAGTTTAACCACTTTTCGGCATGTAAGTATCTGTTTATATTTGTTGAATTTGAATTTTTTTTTAAAAATAAAAATGTTTTTTCTATTAAGTTATGAAAATTATTGTAATTCATTTGTTTACTAATACCATTTTTTTCCTTTTCTATTTTTTAGATCCAAATTTATTTTCATCTTCAAGTAAATAATTTATAAAATGATATATGATATGAAGATGGGGAAAAAGAAAGAAAGAAGCACCTTGGAGATTCACAAATCCGATTGTTGAAAAAAGTATAAAAAGGGCCAAGTTTCCATGGATTCCTCGTTCATGCTATCAATTTGTGAACTTAAGATGTGGAGAATATTGAAAAAAGTTTTTTGTTGTTTGAAAGGGGTTGAAGAAGAGGAGGAAGTCGTGGAGGTTAGTAGAATAGTTGGTTTGTCTTCCTATTGAAGTAAATAATCCAAAAAATCGAATATTTCAATTATTACTACGAAAATGGAATCTTCATTCATTCATTCGTCATCCTTCATTCATTAATTTAATTTCTGAATTTGAAAAGTAACACCAAAATGTAGCAAAATAGAAGCTATAATTTATTCAATAATAGATGAGTTGTTTTTTTTCAGGTGGAAGAAAATAATTCGAACATTAATTTAGAAATCAATGTAAGTACAAATCATTATTTCATTGAAATATTATTATTATTATTTCATTCTATTTCTTATAAATTTCTATTAAACTATATCCATATCAAGACTATTAATAATTTGTTTTTTTATTTTTATTATTTTCAGAATCTTTTTCGGCCAATCATTTGGGGAGCATCTGTAAGTTGCAATATTGAATTTATTTATCATAAATAATATAGTTAATTATATAATAAAAACTATTATATTTACTTAAAAAATTTCCTATCCTTTTACATCTCTATTTTATTTTATCATATTCATAAAAATAAATTTATTAATAAAAATTTTATTTTTTTTTTTTATTTATATTTTCGGCATCATTCGTCGTCCTTCATTCATTCAAGTAAGTTTAATTTTTATTTATTATAGTTCACACAATTTAAATTTCTCATTTATATTAATTTTCTTCTTTTTTTTTAGATGTACGTATCTATTTGTATTTGTTGAATATTAATTTTTTTGGCTAAATTTTACTTTACGGGCCTTTTTTCTAACACGTGTTTTTTGATTGATATAAAAATATAAAACATATCCCTTTCCTGTTTGAGTCAGTCTGAAGCGCGGAACATGGCGGAAACACTTAATTTAGTGAAAATTCATATGATTTGCAATAGTGATAATTTGGTTCAACAGTTGCAAGATTGGCAATTAATACCAACTGAACCGACATACAAAGGTCCCAAATGTGATGGCCCACTTAAATTAACAAGTGATACAACAAAAGTGTAAGTTTTCGGTTTTCGGTTTATTTTAGAAATAGTTTTCATACTAAGTTATTTAAAGACTTTTTAGGTTTTTTAAATTCGGTTTATTTTATTTTAGACATAGTTTTTATTTTATTTTAGAAATAGTTTTATCCATATTAAAGTTATTTAAAGACTTTTTCGGTTTTTTAAATTCGGTTTATTTTATTTTAGAAATAGTTTTATTCATGCCAAAGTTATTTAAACCCTTTTTCGCTTGTGATTTTGATTAGTTCCGCGCATTAATTTCAATAAATAATCAATTTTTTGAACATTATTTTGTGTTATTATTCATTTTTTTTAATTTTTAAAAAAGGCCCGTATAGTAAAATTTGACCATTTTTTTTTAAAAAAAAATGTTTTTTCTATTAATATTATGAAAATTATTGTAATTAATTTGTTTACTATACCATTGTTTTCTTTTTCTATTTTTTAGATCCAAATTTATTTTCATCTTCAAGTAAATGATTTATAAAATGATATTTCAAATGTGTTTTTTTTAAAGTAAGCCAATTTAAAAGAAAATTGCTTTTCTTAATTTCAGAATTTACCATCAACTTCATTATCATCATCATCATCATTGATATATATATTTATCATAATATATTGTTGATGTGTTTATCTATTGAATGTTTACGTTTATGTTTTTGTATTGTGCTTTGGCAACCAAAAAGTAAATAAACATATTAAACTAAAATAATTGCTCAGTTGTTATGAAATCTATTATATTGGCGACGAGGATGGGATTAAAATGAATAACATGGAACTCTCCAAACTTAAAAAAGTAAGGTCTACAATTAAGAGTAATTGGTAAATGTTTACTTTAACCCCGTGAGGGAAGGAAGTTGAATTACTTTACCAAACTTGTTCCATTAAATAGTGTTAATCATCCTTTATCAGAAATTGGTAGCGGCATCTTATATTTTTGGATCATAAAAAATGAATATCTATAGTAGAATAAACACTATTTTTCATAATTAGTAGAAAAACGAGAAAATGAATTTCGAGGATGTTTCCATGAGGTAAATGAAATCGAATTGTTAATTGAAACTGTATTTCATTGGAGAATATTTGGCCAATTGGAGAGTTCCTGTGACTTGTTTTAGTTATGATGAATGGCTTAATTTATTGAATAGTAATTTAACAGATCCACTATCAATTATTTTCAATAATAATAAATTCAAAAAGAGATTATTTCTTTAATTTGTTGTTATATTGATTTTTAATTCTTAATTAATTATGTGTGGTTAAAGATTGTTTGAATTTTTATATATAATTGATAACAAACAAGATTAATTCCAAAATTGAAATTGCTTTCAACTACTAGTTATCTTATTTATTGGAATGGTTAAGATTTACTAGTCCTATTTATTTTATAATGATTACCTATTCTTAGTCTTATTCTTATTCTTATTTTGTTGATATTTTTGAATAATGAATTAAATTACGATCAATTAGGATCTCAATTAAAAATAGAAAAGGAATGAAATAAAATAGAAAGAAAAAAATAGATCGAAATTCTAGAAATATGTATATATATTTGTATTATACATATTATAAATCACAAATAGAATAATGTAGAAATGTTGCTGGTTCTTGTTTCTTGTTTCTTGATATCTTGATATCTTGAAATCTTGAAATCTTGATGGATGTGTGTGTGGAAGTATGCAAGTGCTTGAATATTGCTTGAATCTTGAATAATAATCTCTTGGCGACAGTTGTCTCCGTTGTCGCCTCATCGATGATGTCTTCTTCTCTAACGATCAATAATGATGAATGAGTTCCAGTTGTCGATTACAATATTCATGCTCACGTTACAATCATTAACTCAAATCGCCACAATCGCAACGATAGTTGCTACCGTGGTAACCAGTAACCATGTGGAGTGTTTTTATCGTTGTGGACGACCCCTGGACCTCTACTACTGGATGTAGTGCATCTTCTTGGCTGCAAATAGCTGACGCTGTTCTTCTAGCCAATGCCAAGCACAAGCGATGAGGGATTTTCGAGGAGGAAATGAAACAATTAAGCTTGAGTAGTCAATCTGGAAGGATATGAGATGAACTTATGGAAAATAATTGAATAGGAATCGTTTGGATGCTACAATAGAATAGAATAATGTAGAATATCTTCTTTCTTCTTCTTCTGTTGTGATAGTTAGTTCGATAATTACCATTGAAATCAATTTTATGATTTTTATATGAATTTGATTGATTTCAATTGAAAGATTTCTATTTTTTTCTTTTCTTTTCAATTATTATGAAAAAAATGGTTGATATAATTAATCTGTAAAAAATTTAATTTAATGAATTTTTTAATAATTTAATAAAAATATTTTTTTTTAATTTTTCTAGATAATTGTGACATTAATTTAGTTAATATCATTAATATATGTTATTACCTGATAATTTGTGATATTTTTCTTTTTGATTTCCATTGTAGCAGTTCATCTTCTTCCTTCTCTCCCATTTTCATTTGGATTTGGATTTTCAGTTGATTTATAGCTAATTCCTCTAGCGATAATAAAAAGTGAAGCTTTTTTAGAGGATAGCTAGGAAGGTGGAGGTCGGTCGCAATAGGATACGATACTCCTACCGCTGTGAGAGCCGGGCGGCACCCGAAATCGCAATAGGATACGATACTCGTACCGCTGTGAGAGCCTGTATATTTCCTCAGGCAATTTAGAAACCCATTCCCATCCGAAACATCCCAGAATTTAGCCCTCAACCCCGTCCCCTCCTCTTCATCCCCCTATTTCCCATTTTCCCACCCCTCCTCTTAAACCCTACCCCTCCTACCACCCCTCCTCTTCATCCCCCTACCCACCCGATACACAGACTCACACACCCCGGGACTTGGCCATCAGTTGTCCCAATATTAGTTCCTCCAGCGCAAATAGCACACTATTGGAACTAATATCAGGACAACTACAATGTTGGTGAGTGTAGACGGCACCCGAGGGTGCAATACGAGACGATACTCGTACCGCTGTGAGAGCCTGTATATTTCCTCCCGCAACCTATCTAAAAACCCATTCCCGTCCAAAACATCCCTTAGGGCTGCGGCAGGTCGTCCCTAAAAACAAAAAAAGAAAATGGATCCATTTCATTAATTCGATTGAAAACAATGCAATTGAAATAATTCGATAACTAAGTAAAAAATCGGCAGTGTCTCCACTCGAGCCTCTCTCAATTGGAATTGAATAAACCTATTCTATTTCAATTTCATTGAATTAATGAAATTAGAAATTAAAATTAATAAATAATATTTATTAAACCAGCGCGTGTTTGGCTCTTTGTTGATGGCACCACGTTACGTTATGTGCTCGCGCTGGCGCGTGATTGCCAAACAACTTGTTAAACAATTAATTCCGGTACTTTCAGCGATTCAATAAAGGTGAAATTCTATATCTAGCAGTTTTCTACAATTATTAACAATTATAATCATAGGAAAAACTATCAAACCTATATCTTCAGTTTAGAGGAGAAAAAATCAAAACATGGTAAGTAATGAATGACCTTCTTCCGAAAGAGCTACATTTCTCAAAAGTTGATAGAAAACTATGAATTTTGAATAATGCCCGTGTACCAAATTGCATTATTCTAGCTCCAACCGTTTTTACGTAATCTTATCTACACACACACACACACACACACAGATATTATTCTCAATCTTATTTTAGTGAAAATGACTCAGGGACCTTCAAAACATCCAAATCTCGACAACGAAAATACTATCTCTGGCGAGATAGTAAAAATCAATAAATAATATCCACTTACCGTATTTAGGGGGGCCCCAAACTCTTCAAAAGAAGAGGATGAGGCCGATGAGGATGAGGATGATAATGATGATTGTGATGATGATAATGATGATGAAGTTGACGTTGATGGTGAATTCTGAAATTAAGAAAAGTAATTTTTCTTTTAAATTGGCTTACTTGAAAAAAAAAAAAAAACATTTGAAATATCATTTTATAAATTATTTACTTCAAAATGATAGTAAATTTGGATCTAAAAATAGAAAAAGAAAAAAATGGTATTAGTCAAGAAATTAATTACAATAATTTTCATAATATTAATAGAAAAAACTTTCTTTTTTTTTTATATAAAAATTAAAACAAATTCAAACAAATACAAACAGATACTTACAGCCGAAAAGTGGTTAAAATGGTTTAAATTTTGAGTTGGTGTAGCCGAAAATATAATGCTATGAGATTCGAATATCTAAAATAAACAAAAAAAGAAAGAAAGAAAAAAATTAATATAAATGAGAAATTTAAATTGGGTGAACTATAATAAATAAAAATTAAACTTACTTGGATGAATGATGGATGATAAATGATATGCCGAAACTATAAATAAAAAAAAAATAAAATTTTTATTAATAAATTTATTTTTATGAATATTATAAAATAAAATAGTGATGTAAAATGATAGGAATTTTTATAATTGAGTGAATATACATATTTATATATTTTTAATATATAATTTACTATTTATTATTTATGATAAATAAATTCAATATTGCAACTTACAGATGATCCCCAAATGATAGGCCGAAAAGTATTCTGAAAATAATAAAAATAAAACAACCAATTATTAATAGTCTTGATATGGATATAGTTTAATAGAAATTTATAAGAAATAATATGCAAAAATAATAATAATAATGAAATAATGATTTGTACTTACATTCATTTCTAAATTAATGTTCGAATTTTCTTCCACCTGAAAAAAAAACAACTCATCTATTATTGAATAAATTATAGTTTCTATTTTGCTACATTTTGCTGTTACTTTTCAAAATAGAAATTAAATTCCAAATTACAAATGGTATTCTTTATTTTTGTTTCTTTCATAGATAATAAAAAAAAATAATTATAAAATATTAAAACTTTGAATTATTATTTATTTCACAAATTGAATTTTTTTTTTTTTTTTTTTTTTTTTTGAATTAATTATTAGAAATGTTCTTTTCATGGATTCCTGTTCCAACGATCTTTTTATTCTAAATTTATTGTATACAATTTTCTTTTTTTTCAATATTATACCTACCCATTCCTAACTCATACTATACTAGATATAAAATTGAAAATAAAAATAAAAAAAATTGTATTGAGAAAAATTGGATCCTAATTATAATATTCGTATGTATAGGGAGAGGAAAATGAAAAATTTAGATTGAATAAAATTCAAAGAAGAAGAGAAAAAATAAAATCACAAACGTTAATAAAATGATTTGTTTTTTATATGGGAATTTTTGTTAAAAATTAATAATTTTAATAATTATTTTGATGTTTGAAATGAATAAAGATTCCATTTTCGTAGTAATAATTGAAATATTCGATTTTTTGGATTAATTACTTCAATAGGAAGACAAACCAACTATTCGACTAACCTCCACCACTTCCTCCTCTTCCTCGTTCCCTTTAACACAACAAAAAAGCTTTTTTATAACTCTCCACATTATTTTGTTCGTAAAATGATAGCACGAACGACGAATCCATGGAAACTTGGCCCTTTTATACTTTTTTCAACAATCGGATTTGTGAATCTCCAAGGTGCTTCTTTCTTTCTTTTTCCCCATCTTCATCGCAATTCCTTGTTTAATTTTATAAATAAATATAAATAAATACATTTCTTTTTCTTTCCATTTCAGTATACTAGAATAGTATAAGATAGACAAAAGTAAATTATTCCAATCTTTCGTTTCTCTTGATACTTTTTATTGATCAAAGACTAAAAATCCAAGAGTGTACCTTTCCAAGTGCATTCTAATGAAGATATCAGATATTCATCAGTGAATTTCTTGTTTAGCATCTTAAAAATAACCCACTAGGACGATACAATCCATCAACAACAACCTTTCTCCTAATACATTGAAATACATTGAAATACATTGAAATACATTGAATACATTGTATAATTAAAGGTTCTATTCTCTTCTAGATTTCTAGTTTTATACAATATTGAATCATGTAATCATCAACTATCCAACCTATCCCTTTATTTTTACAGTCAGTTTAGAGGAAAAAAAAATCAAAACGTGTGTGGTAAGTAATGAATGACCTTCTTCCGAAAGAGAATTTCAATAATAATGGGATGGTTTGGGTGCTCATCAATTGACATCTTTCCAGCTGCTGTTTTCAAAAGAAGTCTTGCCATACGAATCGCTAACCTCTCTAATGAGAAAGCGTCTTAAGAAGAAGAATGAATTGAATACATTTATCTTTCATTTTTAATATTTATATTGATGTTGATAAAAAAGAATATGAAATTAATAAAAACAAAATGAAAATTTTATATTTTATTTATAAATTTATTATTATGATAAGATAAAATTCAAGTTTAATATTTAGAAAATTCACAGAAAAAGCGTGATTTTTTTTTTTTACAAATATTTCACTAAGAAAAATCTCTTTGTCTTATTTTAACTGATCTTAAGATTTGTTTAATTATTATCATATATTTATTATTAATTTAAATATGGAGATAAAATATTCATGGGTCTAATCTATTAAAAATATTCTTAATTATTTCAATTTTTAAAAAATTTTGAGAAATCCTATAATAAATAATATGTATAGATATATTATATAACGATAAAAATCAAAAATGGAACAAATTGATATAAAAAATATAAAATTTATCTTAATATTTTAATGAGTTGAATTTTGATAAAAATATATAAATTATAATCGTTTTTTGTAATGAAAAGCGCAATTACTCAAGAAATATAAGAGCTATCTTAAAATAATTAATAATTTATTATTTAGAATCAAAAATTGATAAAATTGAAATAAAAAGTATAAAAATTATATTAAAATTTAAACGAGATGAATTTTGATTAAAATATATATATTATAATCAATTTTTTGTAATGAAAAGCGCAATTACTCAAGAAATATAAGAGATATCTTAAAATAATTAATAATTTATTATTCAGAATCAAAAATTGAACAAATTAATATAAAAAATATAAAATTTATCTTAATATTTAAATGAGTTGAATTTTGAATAAAATATAAATTATAATCAATTTTTTGTAATGAAAAGCGCAATTACTCAAGAAATATAAGAGATATCTTAAAATTTTTAATAATTTATTAATTAGAATCAAAAATTGATAAAATTGATATAAAAAGTATAAAAATTATATTAAAATTTAAACGAGTTGAATTTTAAATAAAATATATATATTATAATCAATTTTTTGTAATGAAAAGCGCAATTACTCAAGAAATATAAGAGATATCTTAAAATAATTAATAATTTATTATTCAGAATCAAAAAATGATCAAATTGATATAAAAAATATAAAATTTATCTTAATATTTTAATGAGTTGAATTTTGATAAAAATATATAAATTATAATCGTTTTTTGTAATGAAAAGCGCAATTACTCAAGAAATATAAGAGCTATCTTAAAATAATTAATTATTTATTATTTAGAATCAAAAATTGATAAAATTGAAATAAAAAGTATAAAAATTATATTAAAATTTAAACGAGATGAATTTTGATTAAAATATATATATTATAATCAATTTTTTGTAATGAAGAAATATAAGAGATATCTTAAAATAATTAATAATTTATTATTCAGAATCAAAAATTGAACAAATTAATATAAAAAATATAAATATTATCTTAATATTAAAAAGAGTTGAATTTTGATTAAAAGATATAAATTTTAATCTTTTTTTTGTAATAAAAATCACAATTACTCAAGAAATATAAGAGCTATCTTAAAATAATTAATAATTTATTATTCAGAATCAAAAATTGAACAAATTAATATTAAAAATATAAATATTATCTTAATATTTTAATGAGTTGAATTTTGATAAAAATATATAAATTATAATCGTTTTTTGTAATGAAAAGCGCAATTACTCAAGAAATATAAGAGCTATCTTAAAATAATTAATAATTTATTATTTAGAATCAAAAATTGAACAAATTAATATAAAAAATATAAAATTTATCTTAATATTTAAATGAGTTGAATTTTGAATAAAATATAAATTATAATCAATTTTTTGTAATGAAAAGCGCAATTACTCAAGAAATATAAGAGATATCTTAAAATAATTAATAATTTATTATTTAGAATCAAAAATTGATAAAATTGATATAAAAAGTATAAAAATTATATTAAAATTTAAACGAGTTGAATTTTAAATAAAATATATATATTATAATCATTTTTTTATAATGAAAAGCGCAATTACTCAAGAAATATAAGAGATATCTTAAAATAATTAATAATTTATTATTCAGAATCAAAAAATGATCAAATTGATATAAAAAGTATAAAAATTATATTAAAATTTAAACGAGATGAATTTTGATTAAAATATATAAATTATAATCAATTTTTTGTAATGAAAAGCGCAATTACTCAAGAAATATAAGAGATATCTTAAAATAATTAATAATTTATTATTTAGAATCAAACATTGAACAAATTAATATAAAAAATATAAAATTTATCTTAATATTTAAATGAGTTGAATTTTGAATAAAATATATAAATTATAATCAATTTTTTGTAATGAAAAGCGCAATTACTCAAGAAATATAAGAGCTATCTTAAAATAATTAATAATTTATTATTTAGAATCAAAAATTGAACAAATTAATATAAAAAATATAAAATTTATCTTAATATTTAAATGAGTTGAATTTTGAATAAAATATAAATTATAATCAATTTTTTGTAATGAAAAGCGCAATTACTCAAGAAATATAAGAGATATCTTAAAATAATTAATAATTTATTATTTAGAATCAAAAATTGAACAAATTAATATAAAAAATATAAATATTATCTTAATATTTAATCGAGTTGAATTTTGATTAAAATATATAAATTATAATCAATTTTTTGTAATGAAAAGCACAATTACTCAAGAAATATAGATATATTTAAAAAAAAAAATAATAATTTATTATTTAGAATCAAAAATTGAACAAATTAATATAAAAAATATAAATATTATCTTAATATTAAAAAGAGTTGAATTTTGATTAAAAGATATAAATTTTAATCTTTTTTTTGTAATAAAAATCACAATTACTCAAGAAATATAAGAGCTATCTTAAAATAATTAATAATTTATTATTCAGAATCAAAAATTGAACAAATTAATATTAAAAATATAAATATTATCTTAATATTTTAATGAGTTGAATTTTGATAAAAATATATAAATTATAATCGTTTTTTGTAATGAAAAGCGCAATTACTCAAGAAATATAAGAGCTATCTTAAAATAATTAATAATTTATTATTTAGAATCAAAAATTGAACAAATTAATATAAAAAATATAAAATTTATCTTAATATTTAAATGAGTTGAATTTTGAATAAAATATAAATTATAATCAATTTTTTGTAATGAAAAGCGCAATTACTCAAGAAATATAAGAGATATCTTAAAATAATTAATAATTTATTATTTAGAATCAAAAATTGATAAAATTGATATAAAAAGTATAAAAATTATATTAAAATTTAAACGAGTTGAATTTTAAATAAAATATATATATTATAATCAATTTTTTGTAATGAAAAGCGCAATTACTCAAGAAATATAAGAGATATCTTAAAATAATTAATAATTTATTATTCAGAATCAAAAAATGATCAAATTGATATAAAAAATATAAAATTTATCTTAATATTTTAATGAGTTGAATTTTGATAAAAATATATAAATTATAATCGTTTTTTGTAATGAAAAGCGCAATTACTCAAGAAATATAAGAGCTATCTTAAAATAATTAATTATTTATTATTTAGAATCAAAAATTGATAAAATTGAAATAAAAAGTATAAAAATTATATTAAAATTTAAACGAGATGAATTTTGATTAAAATATATATATTATAATCAATTTTTTGTAATGAAGAAATATAAGAGATATCTTAAAATAATTAATAATTTATTATTCAGAATCAAAAATTGAACAAATAAATATAAAAAATATAAATATTATCTTAATATTAAAAAGAGTTGAATTTTGATTAAAAGATATAAATTTTAATCTTTTTTTTGTAATAAAAATCACAATTACTCAAGAAATATAAGAGCTATCTTAAAATAATTAATAATTTATTATTCAGAATCAAAAATTGAACAAATTAATATTAAAAATATAAATATTATCTTAATATTTTAATGAGTTGAATTTTGATAAAAATATATAAATTATAATCGTTTTTTATAATGAAAAGCGCAATTACTCAAGAAATATAAGAGCTATCTTAAAATAATTAATAATTTATTATTTAGAATCAAAAATTGAACAAATTAATATAAAAAATATAAAATTTATCTTAATATTTAAATGAGTTGAATTTTGAATAAAATATAAATTATAATCAATTTTTTGTAATGAAAAGCGCAATTACTCAAGAAATATAAGAGATATCTTAAAATAATTAATAATTTATTATTTAGAATCAAACATTGAACAAATTAATATAAAAAATATAAAATTTATCTTAATATTTAAATGAGTTGAATTTTGAATAAAATATATAAATTATAATCAATTTTTTGTAATGAAAAGCGCAATTACTCAAGAAATATAAGAGCTATCTTAAAATAATTAATAATTTATTATTTAGAATCAAAAATTGATAAAATTGAAATAAAAAGTATAAAAATTATATTAAAATTTAAACGAGATGAATTTTGATTAAAATATATATATTATAATCAATTTTTTGTAATGAAAAGCGCAATTACTCAAGAAATATAAGAGATATCTTAAAATAATTAATAATTTATTATTCAGAATCAAAAATTGAACAAATTAATATAAAAAATATAAAATTTATCTTAATATTTGAATGAGTTGAATTTTGAATAAAATATATAAATTATAATCAATTTTTTGTAATGAAAAGCGCAATTACTCAAGAAATATAAGAGATATCTTAAAATAATTAATAATTTATTATTCAGAATCAAAAATTGAACAAATTAATATTAAAAATATAAAATTTATCTTAATCTTTAATCGAGTTGAATTTTGAATAAAATATATAAATTATAATCAATTTTTTTTTAATAAAAAGCGCAATTACTCAAGAAATATAAGAGCTATATTAAAATAATTAATAATTTATTATTTAAAATCAAAAATTGAACAAATTGATATAAAAAATATGAATAAAATCTGAATATTTAAAATTGATGAATTTAAAATCAAATATATAAATAAAATAGATTTTTTGTAATGAAAAGCGCAATTACTCAAGAAATATAAGAGCTATCTTAAAATAATTAATAATTTATTATTTAGAACCAAAAATTGAACAAATTGATATAAAATTATAAAAATTATCTTAATATTTAAAAGAGTTGATTTTGAATAAAATATTTAAATTATAATCAATTTTTTGTAATGTAAAGCGCAATTACTCAAGAAATATAAGAGATATCTTAAAATAATTAATAAGTTATTATTTAAAATCAAAAATTGACCAAATTGATATAAAAAGTATAAAAATTATATTAAAATTTAAACGAGATGAATTTTGATTAAAATATATAAATTAAAAACCTTTTTTTGTAATGAAAAATCGCAATTACTCATGAAATATATGTAATATCTTAAAATAATTAATAATTTATAATTTAGAATCAAAAATTGATAAAATTGATATAAAAAGTATAAAAATTATATTAAAATTTAAACGACATGAATTTTGATTAAAATATATAAATTAAAAACCTTTTTTTGTAATGAAAAATCGCAATTACTCATGAAATATAAGTGATATCTTAAAATAATTAATAATTTATTATTTAGAATCAAAAATTGATAAAATTGATATAAAAAGTATAAAAATTATATTAAAATTTAAACGAGATGAATTTTGATTATAATATATAAATTAAAAACCTTTTTTTGTAATGAAAAATCGCAATTACTCATGAAATATAAGTGATATCTTAAAATAATTAATAATTTATTATTTAGAATCAAAAATTGAACAAATTGATATAAAATTATAAAAATTATATTAAAATTTAAACGAGTTGAATTTTGAATAAAATATATAAATTATAATCAATTTTTTGTAATGTAAAGCGCAATTACTCAAGAAATATAAGAGATATCTTAAAATAATTAATAAGTTATTATTTAAAATCAAAAATTGACCAAATTGATATAAAAAGTATAAAAATTATATTAAAATTTAAACGAGATGAATTTTGATTAAAATATATAAATTAAAAACCTTTTTTTGTAATGAAAAATCGCAATTACTCTTGAAATATATGTAATATCTTAAAATAATTAATAATTTATAATTTAGAATCAAAAATTTATAAAATTGATATAAAAAGTATAAAAATTATATTAAAATTTAAACGACATGAATTTTGATTAAAATATATAAATTAAAAACCTTTTTTTGTAATGAAAAATCGCAATTACTCATGAAATATAAGAGATATCTTAAAATAATTAATAATTTATTATTCAGAATCAAAAATTGAACAAATTAATATAAAA
Source organism: Labia minor (assembly GCA_963082975.1). Classification (NCBI taxonomy): domain Eukaryota; kingdom Metazoa; phylum Arthropoda; class Insecta; order Dermaptera; family Spongiphoridae; genus Labia; species Labia minor. The sequence continues at coordinate 14,768,985 of OY720349.1, read as the reverse complement.
AATATAAAATTTATCTTAATATTTAAATGACTTGAATTTTGAATAAAATATATAAATTATAATCAATTTTTTGTAATGAAAAGCGCAATTACTCAAGAAATATAAGAGCTATCTTAAAATAATTAATAATTTATTATTTAAAATCAAAAATTGACCAAATTGATATAAAAAGTATAAAAATTATATTAAAATTTAAACGACATGAATTTTGATTAAAATATATAAATTAAAAACCTTTTTTTGTAATGAAAAATCGCAAATACTCATGAAATATAAAAGATATTTTAAAATAATTAATAATTTATTATTCAGAATCAAAAATTGAACAAATTAATATAAAAAATATAAAATTTATCTTAATATTTAAAAGAGTTGAATTTTGAATAAAATATATAAATTATAATCAATTTTTTGTAATGTAAAGCGCAATTACTCAAGAAATATAAGAGATATCTTAAAATAATTAATAATTTATTAATTAGAATCAAAAATTGAACAAATTAATATAAAAAATATAAATATTAATTTAATATTTAAATGAGTTGAATTTTGAATAAAATATATAAATTATAATCAATTTTTTGTAATGAAAAGCGCAATTACTCAAGAAATATAAGAGCTATCTTAAAATAATTAATAATTTATTATTTAAAATCAAAAATTGACCAAATTGATATAAAAAGTATAAAAATTATATTAAAATTTAAACGACATGAATTTTGATTAAAATATATAAATTATAATCAATTTTTTGTAATGAAAAGCGCAATTACTCAAGAAATATAAGAGCTATCTTAAAATAATTAATAATTTATTATTTAGAATCAAAAATTGAACAAATTAATATAAAAAATATAAAATTTATCTTAATATTTAAATGAGTTGAATTTTGAATAAAATATATAAATTATAATCAATTTTTTGTAATGAAAAACGCAATTACTCAAGAAATATAAGAGATATCTTAAAATAATTAATAATTTATTATTTAGAATCAAAAATTGATCAAATTGATATAAAAAGTATAAAAATTATATTAAAATTTAAACGAGATGAATTTTGATTAAAATATATAAATTAAAAACCTTTTTTTGTAATGAAAAGCGCAATTACTCAAGAAATATAAGAGCTATCTTAAAATAATTAATAATTTATTATTTAGAACCAAAAATTGAACAAATTAATATAAAAAATATAAATATTATCTTAATATTTAATCGAGTTGAATTTTGAATAAAATATATAAATTATAATCAATTTTTTGTAATGAATAGCGCAATTACTCAAGAAATATAAGAGCTATCTTAAAATAATTAATAATTTATTATTTAGAATCAAAAATTGAACAAATTGATATAAAATTATAAAAATTATCTTAATATTTAAAAGAGGTGAATTTTGAATAAAATATTTAAATTATAATCAATTTTTTGTAATGTAAAGCGCAATTACTCAAGAAATATAAGAGATATCTTAAAATAATTAATAATTTATTATTTAAAATCAAAAATTGACCAAATTGTTATAAAAAGTATACAAATTATATTAAAATTTAAACGACATGAATTTTGATTAAAATATATAAATTAAAAACCTTTTTTTGTAATGAAAAATCGCAATTACTCATGAAATATATGTAATATCTTAAAATAATTAATAATTTATAATTTAGAATCAAAAATTGATAAAATTGATATAAAAAGTATAAAAATTATATTAAAATTTAAACGACATGAATTTTGATTAAAATATATAAATTATAATCAATTTTTTGTAATGTAAAGCGCAATTACTCAAGAAATATAAGAGATATCTTAAAATAATTAATAATTTATTATTTAGAATCAAAAATTTAACAAATTGATATAAAAAGTATAAAAATTATATTAAAATTTAAACGAGATGAATTTAGATTAAAATATATAAATTATAATCAATTTTTTGTATTGAAAAGCGCAATTACACAAGAAATATAAGAGCTATCTTAAAATAATTAATAATTTATTATTTAGAATCAAAAATTGAACAAATTAATATAAAAAATATAAAATTTATCTTAATATTTAAATGAGTTGAATTTTGAATAAAATATATAAATTATAATCAATTTTTTGTAATGAAAAACGCAATTACTTAAGAAATATAAGAGATATCTTAAAATAATTAATAATTTATTATTTAGAATCAAAAATTGATCAAATTGATATAAAAAGTATAAAAATTATATTAAAATTTAAACGAGATGAATTTTGATTAAAATATATAAATTAAAAACCTTTTTTTGTAATGTAAAGCGCAATTACTCAAGAAATATAAGAGCTATCTTAAAATAATTAATAATTTATTATTTAGAACCAAAAATTGAACAAATTAATATAAAAAATATAAATATTATCTTAATATTTAATCGAGTTGAATTTTGAATAAAATATATAAATTATAATCAATTTTTTGTAATGAATAGCGCAATTACTCAAGAAATATAAGAGCTATCTTAAAATAATTAATAATTTATTATTTAGAATCAAAAATTGAACAAATTGATATAAAATTATAAAAATTATCTTAATATTTAAAAGAGGTGAATTTTGAATAAAATATTTAAATTATAATCAATTTTTTGTAATGTAAAGCGCAATTACTCAAGAAATATAAGAGATATCTTAAAATAATTAATAATTTATTATTTAAAATCAAAAATTGACCAAATTGTTATAAAAAGTATAAAAATTATATTAAAATTTAAACGACATGAATTTTGATTAAAATATATAAATTAAAAACCTTTTTTTGTAATGAAAAATCGCAATTACTCATGAAATATATGTAATATCTTAAAATAATTAATAATTTATAATTTAGAATCAAAAATTGATAAAATTGATATAAAAAGTATAAAAATTATATTAAAATTTAAACGATATGAATTTTGATTAAAATATATAAATTATAATCAATTTTTTGTAATGTAAAGCGCAATTACTCAAGAAATATAAGAGATATCTTAAAATAATTAATAATTTATTATTTAGAATCAAAAATTTAACAAATTGAAATAAAAAGTATAAAAATTATATTAAAATTTAAACGAGATGAATTTAGATTAAAATATATAAATTATAATCAATTTTTTGTATTGAAAAGCGCAATTACACAAGAAATATAAGAGCTATCTTAAAATAATTAATAATTTATTATTTAGAATCAAAAATTGAACAAATTAATATAAAAAATATAAAATTTATCTTAATATTTAAATGAGTTGAATTTTGAATAAAATATATAAATTATAATCAATTTGTTGTAATGAAAAACGCAATTACTCAAGAAATATAAGAGATATCTTAAAATAATTAATAATTTATTATTTAGAATCAAAAATTGATCAAATTGATATAAAAAGTATAAAAATTATCTTAAAATTTAAACGAGATGAATTTTGATTAAAATATATAAATTATAAACCTTTTTTTGTAATGAAAAGCGCAATTACTCAAGAAATATAAGAGCTATCTTAAAATAATTAATAATTTATTATATAGAACCAAAAATTGAACAAATTAATATAAAAAATATAAATATTATCTTAATATTTAATCGAGTTGAATTTTGAATAAAATATATAAATTATAATCAATTTTTTGTAATGAATAGCGCAATTACTCAAGAAATATAAGAGCTATCTTAAAATAATTAATAATTTATTATTTAGAATCAAAAATTGAACAAATTGATATAAAATTATAAAAATTATCTTAATATTTAAAAGAGTTGAATTTTGAATAAAATATTTAAATTATAATCAATTTTTTGTAATGTAAAGCGCAATTACTCAAGAAATATAAGAGATATCTTAAAATAATTAATAATTTATTATTTAAAATCAAAAATTGACCAAATTGTTATAAAAAGTATAAAAATTATATTAAAATTTAAACGACATGAATTTTGATTATAATATATAAATTAAAAACCTTTTTTTGTAATGAAAAATCGCAATTACTCATGAAATATAAGTGATATCTTAAAATAATTAATAATTTATTATTTAGAATCAAAAATTGAACAAATTGATATAAAATTATAAAAATTATATTAAAATTTAAACGAGTTGAATTTTGAATAAAATATATAAATTATAATCAATTTTTTGTAATGAAAAATCGCAATTACTCATGAAATATAAGAGATATCTTAAAATAATTAATAATTTATTATTCAGAATCAAAAATTGAACAAATTAATATAAAAAATATAAAATTTATCTTAATATTTAAAAGAGTTGAATTTTGAATAAAATATATAAATTATAATCAATTTTTTGTAATGTAAAGCGTAATTACTCAAGAAATATAAGAGATATCTTAAAATAATTAATAATTTATTAATTAGAATCAAAAATTGAACAAATTAATATAAAAAATATAAATATTAATTTAATATTTAATCGAGTTGAATTTTGATTAAAATATATAAATTATAATCAATTTTTTGTAATGAATAGCGCAATTACTCAAGAAATATAAGTGATATCTTAAAATAATTAATAATTTATTATTTAGAATCAAAAATTGAACAAATTAATATAAAAAATATAAAATTTATCTTAATCTTTAATCGAGTTGAATTTTGAATAAAATATATAAATTATAATCATTTTTTTGTAATGAAAAGCGCAATTACTCATGAAAGATAAGTGATATCTAAAAATAATTAATAATTTATTATTTAGAATCAAAAATTGATACAATTGATATAAAAAGTATAAAAATTATATTAAAATTTAAACGAGATGAATTTTGATTAAAATATATAAATTAAAATATATTATTATATTATAATATTTAAAATTGATGAATTTAAAATCAAATATATAAATAAAATAGATTTTTTGTAATGAAAAGGCGCAATTAATCAAGAAATATAAGAGATATCTTAAAATAATTAATAATTTATTAATTACAATCAAAAATTGAACAAATTAATATAAAAAATATACATATTATCTTAATATTTAAAAGAGTTGAATTTTGAATAAAATATATAAATTATAATCAATTTTTTGTAATGAAAAACGCAATTACTCAAGAAATATAAGAGATATCTTAAAATAATTAATAATTTATTATTTAGAATCAAAAATTGAACAAATTAATATAAAAAATATAAAATTTATCTTAATATTTAAATGAGTTCAATTTTGAATAAAATATATAAATTATAATCAATTTTTTGAAATGAAAAGCGCAATTACTCAAGAAATGTAAGAGATATCTTAAAATGATTAATAATTTATTATTTAGAATCAAAAATTGAACAAATTAATATAAAAAATATACATATTATCTTAATATTTAAAAGAGTTGAATTTTGAATAAAATATATAAATTATAATCAATTTTTTGTAATGAAAAGGGCAATTACTCAAGAAATATAAGAGCTATCTCAAAATAATTAATAATTTATTATTTAGAATCAAAAATTGAACAAATTGATATAAAATTATAAAAATTATATTAAAATTTAAACGAGTTGAAATTTGAATAAAATATATAAATTATAATCAATTTTTTGTAATGAAAAGGGCAATTACTCAAGAAATATAAGAGATATCTTAAAATAATTAATAATTTATTATTTAGAATCAAAAATTGAACAAATTGATATAAAATTATAAAAATTATATTAAAATTTAAACGAGTTGAATTTTGAATAAAATATATAAATTATAATCAATTTTTTGTAATGTAAAGCGCAATTACTCAAGAAATATAAGAAATATCTTAAAATAATTAATAAGTTATTATTTAAAATCAAAAATTGACCAAATTGATATAAAAAGTATAAAAATTATATTAAAATTTAAACGAGATGAATTTTGATTAAAATATATAAATTAAAAACCTTTTTTTGTAATGTAAAGCGCAATTACTCAAGAAATATAAGAGATATCTTAAAATAATTAATAATTTATTAATTAGAATCAAAAATTGAACAAATTAATATAAAAAATATAAATATTATCTTAATATTTAATCGAGTTGAATTTTGAATAATCTATATAAATTATAATCAATTTTTTGTAATGAATAGCGCAATTACTCAAGAAATATAAGAGCTATCTTAAAATAATTAATAATTTATTATTTAGAATCAAAAATTGAACAAATTGATATAAAATTATAAAAATTATCTTAATATTTAAAAGAGTTGAATTTTGAATAAAATATATAAATTATAATCAATTTTTTAAAATGAATAGCGCAATTACTCAAGACACATAAGAGCTATCTTAAAATGATTAGTAATTTATTATTTAGAATCAAAAATTGAATAAATTGATATAAAATTATAAAAATTATATTAAAATTTAAACGAGTTGAAATTTGAATAAAATATATAAATTATAATCAATTTTTTGTAATGAAAAGGGCAATTACTCAAGAAATATAAGAGCTATCTTAAAATAATTAATAATTTATTATTTAGAATCAAAAATTGAACAAATTGATATAAAATTATAAAAATTATATTAAAATTTAAACGAGTTGAATTTTGAATAAAATATATAAATTATAATCAATTTTTTGTAATGTAAAGCGCAATTACTCAAGAAATATAAGAGATATCTTAAAATAATTAATAATTTATTAATTAGAATCAAAAATTGAACAAATTAATATAAAAAATATAAATATTAATTTAATATTTAATCGAGTTGAATTTTGAATAAAATATATAAATTATAATTAATTTTTTGTAATGAAAAACGCAATTACTCAAGAAATATAAGAGATATCTTAAAATAATTAATAAGTTATTATTTAGAATCAAAAATTGAACAAATTAATATAAAAAATATAAAATTTATCTTAATATTTAAATGAGTTGAATTTTGAATAAAATATATAAATTATAATCAATTTTTTGTAATGAAAAACGCAATTACTCAAGAAATATAAGAGATATCTTAAAATAATTAATAATTTATTATTTAGAATCAAAAATTGAACAAATTGATATAAAATTATAAAAATTATATTAAAATTTAAACGAGTTGAATTTTGAATAAAATATATAAATTATAATCAATTTTTTGTAATGTAAAGCGCAATTACTCAAGAAATATAAGAGATATCTTAAAATAATTAATAAGTTATTATTTAAAATCAAAAATTGACCAAATTGATATAAAAAGTATAAAAATTATATTAAAATTTAAACGAGATGAATTTTGATTAAAATATATAAATTAAAAACCTTTTTTTGTAATGTAAAGCGCAATTACTCAAGAAATATAAGTGATATCTTAAAATAATTAATAATTTATTATTTAGAATCAAAAATTGAACAAATTAATATAAAAAATATAAATATTATCTTAATATTTAATCGAGTTGAATTTTGAATAAAATATATAAATTATAATCAATTTTTTGTAATGAATAGCGCAATTACTCAAGAAATATAAGAGCTATCTTAAAATAATTAATAATTTATTATTTAGAATCAAAAATTGAACAAATTGATATAAAAAGTATAAAAATTATATTAAAATTTAAACGAGATGAATTTTGATTATAATATATAAATTAAAAACATTTTTTTGTAATGAAAATTCGCAATTACTCATGAAATATAAGTGATATCTTAAAATAATTAATAATTTATTATTTAGAATCAAAAATTGAACAAATTGATATAAAATTATAAAAATTATATTAAAATTTAAACGAGTTGAATTTTGAATAAAATATATAAATTATAATCAATTTTTTGTAATGAAAAATCGCAATTACTCATGAAATATAAGAGATATCTTAAAATAATTAATAATTTATTATTCAGAATCAAAAATTGAACAAATTAATATAAAAAATATAAAATTTATCTTAATATTTAAATGAGTTGAATTTTGAATAAAATATATAAATTATAATCAATTTTTTGTAATGAAAAGCGCAATTACTCATGAAATATAAGAGATATCTTAAAATAATTAATAATTTATTATTCAGAATCAAAAATTGAACAAATTAATATAAAAAATATAAAATTTATCTTAATATTTAAATGAGTTGAATTTTGAATAAAATATATAAATTATAATCAATTTTTTGTAATGAAAAGCGCAATTACTCAAGAAATATAAGAGCTATCTTAAAATAATTAATAATTTATTATTTAAAATCAGAAATTGACCAAATTGATATAAAAAGTATAAAAATTATATTAAAATTTAAACGACATGAATTTTGATTAAAATATATAAATTAAAAACCTTTTTTTGTAATGAAAAATCGCAATTACTCATGAAATATAAAAGATATCTTAAAATAATTAATAATTTATTATTCAGAATCAAAAATTGAACAAATTAATATAAAAAATATAAAATTTATCTTAATATTTAAAAGAGTTGAATTTTGAATAAAATATATAAATTATAATCAATTTTTTGTAATGTAAAGCGTAATTACTCAAGAAATATAAGAGATATCTTAAAATAATTAATAATTTATTATTTAGAATCAAAAAATGATCAAATTGATATAAAAAGTATAAAAATTATATTAAAATTTAAACGAGATGAATTTTGATTAAAATATATAAATTAAAATATATTATTATATTATAATATTTAAAATTGATGAATTTAAAATCAAATATATAAATAAAATAGATTTTTTGTAATGAAAAGGCGCAATTAATCAAGAAATATAAGAGATATCTTAAAATAATTAATAATTTATTAATTACAATCAAAAATTTAACAAATTAATATAAAAAATATAAAATTTATCTTAATATTTAAATGAGTTGAATTTTGAATAAAATATATAAATTATAATCAATTTGTTGTAATGAAAAACGCAATTACTCAAGAAATATAAGAGATATCTTAAAATAATTAATAATTTATTATTTAGAATCAAAAATTGATCAAATTGATATAAAAAGTATAAAAATTATATTAAAATTTAAACGAGATGAATTTTGATTAAAATATATAAATTATAAACCTTTTTTTGTAATGAAAAGCGCAATTACTCAAGAAATATAAGAGCTATCTTAAAATAATTAATAATTTATTATTTAGAACCAAAAATTGTACAAATTAATATAAAAAATATAAATATTATCTTAATATTTAATCGAGTTGAATTTTGAATAAAATATATAAATTATAATCAATTTTTTGTAATGAATAGCGCAATTACTCAAGAAATATAAGAGCTATCTTAAAATAATTAATAATTTATTATTTAGAATCAAAAATTGAACAAATTGATATAAAATTTTAAAAATTATCTTAATATTTAAAAGAGTTGAATTTTGAATAAAATATTTAAATTATAATCAATTTTTTGTAATGTAAAGCGCAATTACTCAAGAAATATAAGAGATATCTTAAAATAATTAATAATTTATTATTTAAAATCAAAAATTGACCAAATTGTTATAAAAAGTATAAAAATTATATTAAAATTTAAACGACATGAATTTTGATTATAATATATAAATTAAAAACCTTTTTTTGTAATGAAAAATCGCAATTACTCATGAAATATAAGTGATATCTTAAAATAATTAATAATTTATTATTTAAAATCAGAAATTGACCAAATTGATATAAAAAGTATAAAAATTATATTAAAATTTAAACGACATGAATTTTGATTAAAATATATAAATTAAAAACCTTTTTTTGTAATGAAAAATCGCAATTACTCATGAAATATAAAAGATATCTTAAAATAATTAATAATTTATTATTCAGAATCAAAAATTGAACAAATTAATATCAAAAATATAAAATTTATCTTAATATTTAAAAGAGTTGAATTTTGAATAAAATATATAAATTATAATCAATTTTTTGTAATGTAAAGCGTAATTACTCAAGAAATATAAGAGATATCTTAAAATAATTAATAATTTATTAATTAGAATCAAAAATTGAACAAATTAATATAAAAAATATAAATATTAATTTAATATTTAATCGAGTTGAATTTTGATTAAAATATATAAATTATAATCAATTTTTTGTAATGAATAGCGCAATTACTCAAGAAATATAAGTGATATCTTAAAATAATTAATAATTTATTATTTAGAATCAAAAATTGAACAAATTAATATAAAAAATATAAAATTTATCTTAATCTTTAATCGAGTTGAATTTTGAATAAAATATATAAATTATAATCATTTTTTTGTAATGAAAAGCGCAATTACTCATGAAAGATAAGTGATATCTAAAAATAATTAATAATTTATTATTTAGAATCAAAAAATGATCAAATTGATATAAAAAGTATAAAAATTATATTAAAATTTAAACGAGATGAATTTTGATTAAAATATATAAATTAAAATATATTATTATATTATAATATTTAAAATTGATGAATTTAAAATCAAATATATAAATAAAATAGATTTTTTGTAATGAAAAGGCGCAATTAATCAAGAAATATAAGAGATATCTTAAAATAATTAATAATTTATTAATTACAATCAAAAATTTAACAAATTGATATAAAAAATATAAAATTTATCTTAATCTTTAATCGAGTTGAATTTTGAATAAAATATATAAATTATAATCAATTTTTTGTATTGAAAAGCGCAATTACTCAAGAAATATAAGAGCTATCTTAAAATAATTAATAATTTATTATTTAGAATCAAAAATTGAACAAATTAATATAAAAAATATAAAATTTATCTTAATATTTAAATGAGTTGAATTTTGATTAAAATATATAAATTAAAAACCTTTTTTTGTAATGAAAAGCGCAATTACTCAAGAAATATAAGAGCTATCTTAAAATAATTAATAATTTATTATTTAAAATCAAAAATTGAACAAATTGATATAAAAAATATGAATAAAATCTGAATATTTAAAATTGATGAATTTAAAATCAAATATATAAATAAAATAGATTTTTTGTAATGAAAAGGCGCAATTACTCAAGAAATATAAGAGATATCTTAAAATAATTAATAATTTATTAATTACAATCAAAAATTTAACAAATTAATATAAAAAATATAAAATTTATCTTAATATTTAAATGAGTTCAATTTTGAATAAAATATATAAATTATAATCAATTTTTTGAAATGAAAAGCGCAATTACTCAAGAAATATAAGTGATATCTTAAAATAATTAATAATTTATTATTTAGAATCAAAAATTGATAAAATTGATTTAAAAAATATAAATATTATCTTAATATTTAAAAGAGTTGAATTTTGAATAAAATATATAAATTATAATCAATTTTTTAAAATGAATAGCGCAATTACTCAAGACACATAAGAGCTATCTTAAAATAATTAATAATTTATTATTTAGAATCAAAAATTGAACAAATTGATATAAAATTATAAAAATTATATTAAAATTTAAACGAGTTGTATTTTGAATAAAATATATAAATTATAATCAATTTTTTGTAATGTAAAGCGCAATTACTCAAGAAATATAAGAGATATCTTAAAATAATTAATAATTTATTAATTAGAATCACAAATTGAACAAATTAATATAAAAAATATAAATATTAATTTAATATTTAATCGAGTTGAATTTTGAATAAAATATATAAATTATAATCAATTTTTTGTAATGAAAAACGCAATTACTCAAGAAATATAAGAGATATCTTAAAATAATTAATAATTTATTATTTAGAATCAAAAATTGAACAAATTAATATAAAAAATATAAAATTTATCTTAATATTTAAATGAGTTGAATTTTGAATAAAATATATAAATTATAATCAATTTTTTGTAATGAAAAACGCAATTACTCAAGAAATATAAGAGATATCTTAAAATAATTAATAATTTATTATTTAGAATCAAAAATTGAACAAATTGATATAAAATTATAAAAATTATATTAAAATTTAAACGAGTTGAATTTTGAATAAAATATATAAATTATAATCAATTTTTTGTAATGTAAAGCGCAATTACTCAAGAAATATAAGAGATATCTTAAAATAATTAATAAGTTATTATTTAAAATCAAAAATTGACCAAATTGATATAAAAAGTATAAATATTATCTTAATATTTAATCGAGTTGAATTTTGAATAATCTATATAAATTATAATCAATTTTTTGTAATGAATAGCGCAATTACTCAAGAAATATAAGAGCTATCTTAAAATAATTAATAATTTATTATTTAGAATCAAAAATTGAACAAATTGATATAAAATTATAAAAATTATCTTAATATTTAAAAGAGTTGAATTTTGAATAAAATATATAAATTATAATCAATTTTTTAAAATGAATAGCGCAATTACTCAAGACACATAAGAGCTATCTTAAAATGATTAGTAATTTATTATTTAGAATCAAAAATTGAATAAATTGATATAAAATTATAAAAATTATATTAAAATATAAACGAGTTGAAATTTGAATAAAATATATAAATTATAATCAATTTTTTGTAATGAAAAGGGCAATTACTCAAAAAATATAAGAGCTATCTTAAAATAATTAATAATTTATTATTTAGAATCAAAAATTGAACAAATTGATATAAAATTATAAAAATTATATTAAAATTTAAACGAGTTGAATTTTGAATAAAATATATAAATTATAATCAATTTTTTGTAATGTAAAGCGCAATTACTCAAGAAATATAAGAGATATCTTAAAAAAATTAATAATTTATTAATTAGAATCACAAATTGAACAAATTAATATAAAAAATATAAATATTAATTTAATATTTAATCGAGTTGAATTTTGAATAAAATATATAAATTATAATCAATTTTTTGTAATGAAAAACGCAATTACTCAAGAAATATAAGAGATATCTTAAAATAATTAATAATTTATTATTTAGAATCAAAAATTGAACAAATTAATATAAAAAATATAAAATTTATCTTAATATTTAAATGAGTTGAATTTTGAATAAAATATATAAATTATAATCAATTTTTTGTAATGAAAAACGCAATTACTCAAGAAATATAAGAGATATCTTAAAATAATTAATAATTTATTATTTAGAATCAAAAATTGAACAAATTGATATAAAATTATAAAAATTATATTAAAATTTAAACGAGTTGTATTTTGAATAAAATATATAAATTATAATCAATTTTTTGTAATGTAAAGCGCAATTACTCAAGAAATATAAGAGATATCTTAAAATAATTAATAATTTATTAATTAGAATCACAAATTGAACAAATTAATATAAAAAATATAAATATTAATTTAATATTTAATCGAGTTGAATTTTGAATAAAATATATAAATTATAATCAATTTTTTGTAATGAAAAACGCAATTACTCAAGAAATATAAGAGATATCTTAAAATAATTAATAATTTATTATTTAGAATCAAAAATTGAACAAATTAATATAAAAAATATAAAATTTATCTTAATATTTAAATGAGTTGAATTTTGAATAAAATATATAAATTATAATCAATTTTTTGTAATGAAAATCGCAATTACTCAAGAAATATAAGAGATATCTTAAAATAATTAATAATTTATTATTTAGAATCAAAAATTGAACAAATTGATATAAAATTATAAAAATTATATTAAAATTTAAACGAGTTGAATTTTGAATAAAATATATAAATTATAATCAATTTTTTGTAATGTAAAGCGCAATTACTCAAGAAATATAAGAGATATCTTAAAATAATTAATAAGTTATTATTTAAAATCAAAAATTGACCAAATTGATATAAAAAGTATAAAAATTATATTAAAATTTAAACGAGATGAATTTTGATTAAAATATATAAATTAAAAACCTTTTTTTGTAATGTAAAGCGCAATTACTCAAGAAATATATGTGATATCTTAAAATAATTAATAATTTATTATTTAGAATCAAAAATTGAACAAATTAATATAAAAAATATAAATATTATCTTAATATTTAATCGAGTTGAATTTTGAATAAAATATATAAATTATAATCAATTTTTTGTAATGAATAGCGCAATTACTCAAGAAATATAAGAGCTATCTTAAAATAATTAATAATTTATTATTTAGAATCAAAAATTGAACAAATTGATATAAAAAGTATAAAAATTATATTAAAATTTAAACGAGATGAATTTTGATTATAATATATAAATTAAAAACATTTTTTTGTAATGAAAAATCGCAATTACTCATGAAATATAAGTGATATCTTAAAATAATTAATAATTTATTATTTAGAATCAAAAATTGAACAAATTGATATAAAATTATAAAAATTATATTAAAATTTAAACGAGTTGAATTTTGAATAAAATATATAAATTATAATCAATTTTTTGTAATGAAAAATCGCAATTACTCATGAAATATAAGAGATATCTTAAAATAATTAATAATTTATTATTCAGAATCAAAAATTGAACAAATTAATATAAAAAATATAAAATTTATCTTAATATTTAAATGAGTTGAATTTTGAATAAAATATATAAATTATAATCAATTTTTTGTAATGAAAAGCGCAATTACTCATGAAATATAAGAGATATCTTAAAATAATTAATAATTTATTATTCAAAATCAAAAATTGAACAAATTAATATAAAAAATATAAAATTTATCTTAATATTTAAATGAGTTGAATTTTGAATAAAATATATAAATTATAATCAATTTTTTGTAATGAAAAGCGCAATTACTCAAGAAATATAAGAGCTATCTTAAAATAATTAATAATTTATTATTTAAAATCAGAAATTGACCAAATTGATATAAAAAGTATAAAAATTATATTAAAATTTAAACGACATGAATTTTGATTAAAATATATAAATTAAAAACCTTTTTTTGTAATGAAAAATCGCAATTACTCATGAAATATAAAAGATATCTTAAAATAATTAATAATTTATTATTCAGAATCAAAAATTGAACAAATTAATATAAAAAATATAAAATTTATCTTAATATTTAAAAGAGTTGAATTTTGAATAAAATATATAAATTATAATCAATTTTTTGTAATGTATAGCGTAATTACTCAAGAAATATAAGAGATATCTTAAAATAATTAATAATTTATTAATTAGAATCAAAAATTGAACAAATTAATATAAAAAATATAAAATTTATCTTAATATTTAAAAGAGTTGAATTTTGAATAAAATATATAAATTATAATCAATTTTTTGTAATGAATAGCGCAATTACTCAAGAAATATAAGTGATATCTTAAAATAATTAATAATTTATTATTTAGAATCAAAAATTGAACAAATTAATATAAAAAATATAAAATTTATCTTAATCTTTAATCGAGTTGAATTTTGAATAAAATATATAAATTATAATCATTTTTTTGTAATGAAAAGCGCAATTACTCATGAAAGATAAGTGATATCTAAAAATAATTAATAATTTATTATTTAGAATCAAAAATTGATAAAATTGATATAAAAAGTATAAAAATTATATTAAAATTTAAACGAGATGAATTTTGATTAAAATATATAAATTAAAATATATTATTATATTATAATATTTAAAATTGATGAATTTAAAATCAAATATATAAATAAAATAGATTTTTTGTAATGAAAAGGCGCAATTAATCAAGAAATATAAGAGATATCTTAAAATAATTAATAATTTATTAATTACAATCAAAAATTGAACAAATTAATATAAAAAATATAAAATTTATCTTAATATTTAAATGAGTTGAATTTTGATTAAAATATATAAATTAAAAACCTTTTTTTGTAATGAAAAGCGCAATTACTCAAGAAATATAAGAGCTATCTTAAAATAATTAATAATTTATTATTCAGAATCAAAAATTGAACAAATTAATATAAAAAATATAAAATTTATCTTAATATTTAAATGAGTTGAATTTTGAATAAAATATATAAATTATAATCAATTTTTTGTAATGAAAAGCGCAATTACTCAAGAAATATAAGAGCTATCTTAAAATAATTAATAATTTATTATTCAGAATCAAAAATTGAACAAATTAATATAAAAAATATAAAATTTATCTTAATATTTAAATGAGTTGAATTTTGAATAAAATATATAAATTATAATCAATTTTTTGTAATGAAAAGCGCAATTACTCAAGAAATATAAGAGCTATCTTAAAATAATTAATAATTTATTATTTAAAATCAGAAATTGACCAAATTGATATAAAAAGTATAAAAATTATATTAAAATTTAAACGACATGAATTTTGATTAAAATATATAAATTAAAAACATTTTTTTGTAATGAAAAATCGCAATTACTCATGAAATATAAGTGATATCTTAAAATAATTAATAATTTATTATTTAGAATCAAAAATTGAACAAATTGATATAAAATTATAAAAATTATATTAAAATTTAAACGAGTTGAATTTTGAATAAAATATATAAATTATAATCAATTTTTTGTAATGAAAAATCGCAATTACTCATGAAATATAAGAGATATCTTAAAATAATTAATAATTTATTATTCAGAATCAAAAATTGAACAAATTAATATAAAAAATATAAAATTTATCTTAATATTTAAATGAGTTGAATTTTGAATAAAATATATAAATTATAATCAATTTTTTGTAATGAAAAGCGCAATTACTCATGAAATATAAGAGATATCTTAAAATAATTAATAATTTATTATTCAGAATCAAAAATTGAACAAATTAATATAAAAAATATAAAATTTATCTTAATATTTAAATGAGTTGAATTTTGAATAAAATATATAAATTATAATCAATTTTTTGTAATGAAAAGCGCAATTACTCAAGAAATATAAGAGCTATCTTAAAATAATTAATAATTTATTATTTAAAATCAGAAATTGACCAAATTGATATAAAAAGTATAAAAATTATATTAAAATTTAAACGACATGAATTTTGATTAAAATATATAAATTAAAAACCTTTTTTTGTAATGAAAAATCGCAATTACTCATGAAATATAAAAGATATCTTAAAATAATTAATAATTTATTATTCAGAATCAAAAATTGAACAAATTAATATAAAAAATATAAAATTTATCTTAATATTTAAAAGAGTTGAATTTTGAATAAAATATATAAATTATAATCAATTTTTTGTAATGTATAGCGTAATTACTCAAGAAATATAAGAGATATCTTAAAATAATTAATAATTTATTAATTAGAATCAAAAATTGAACAAATTAATATAAAAAATATAAAATTTATCTTAATATTTAAAAGAGTTGAATTTTGAATAAAATA
Source organism: Labia minor (assembly GCA_963082975.1). Classification (NCBI taxonomy): domain Eukaryota; kingdom Metazoa; phylum Arthropoda; class Insecta; order Dermaptera; family Spongiphoridae; genus Labia; species Labia minor. Next base: position 14,751,696 of record OY720349.1, on the reverse strand, counting down.
TATAAATTATAATCAATTTTTTGTAATGAATAGCGCAATTACTCAAGAAATATAAGTGATATCTTAAAATAATTAATAATTTATTATTTAGAATCAAAAATTGAACAAATTAATATAAAAAATATAAAATTTATCTTAATCTTTAATCGAGTTGAATTTTGAATAAAATATATAAATTATAATCATTTTTTTGTAATGAAAAGCGCAATTACTCATGAAAGATAAGTGATATCTAAAAATAATTAATAATTTATTATTTAGAATCAAAAATTGATAAAATTGATATAAAAAGTATAAAAATTATATTAAAATTTAAACGAGATGAATTTTGATTAAAATATATAAATTAAAATATATTATTATATTATAATATTTAAAATTGATGAATTTAAAATCAAATATATAAATAAAATAGATTTTTTGTAATGAAAAGGCGCAATTAATCAAGAAATATAAGAGATATCTTAAAATAATTAATAATTTATTAATTACAATCAAAAATTGAACAAATTAATATAAAAAATATAAAATTTATCTTAATATTTAAATGAGTTGAATTTTGATTAAAATATTTAAATTAAAAACCTTTTTTTGTAATGAAAAGCGCAATTACTCAAGAAATATAAGAGCTATCTTAAAATAATTAATAATTTATTATTCAGAATCAAAAATTGAACAAATTAATATAAAAAATATAAAATTTATCTTAATATTTAAATGAGTTGAATTTTGAATAAAATATATAAATTATAATCAATTTTTTGTAATGAAAAGCGCAATTACTCAAGAAATATAAGAGCTATCTTAAAATAATTAATAATTTATTATTCAGAATCAAAAATTGAACAAATTAATATAAAAAATATAAAATTTATCTTAATATTTAAATGAGTTGAATTTTGAATAAAATATATAAATTATAATCAATTTTTTGTAATGAAAAGCGCAATTACTCAAGAAATATAAGAGCTATCTTAAAATAATTAATAATTTATTATTCAGAATCAAAAATTGAACAAATTAATATAAAAAATATAAAATTTATCTTAATATTTAAATGAGTTGAATTTTGAATAAAATATATAAATTATAATCAATTTTTTGTAATGAAAAGCGCAATTACTCAAGAAATATAAGAGCTATCTTAAAATAATTAATAATTTATTATTCAGAATCAAAAATTGAACAAATTAATATAAAAAATATAAAATTTATCTTAATATTTAAATGAGTTGAATTTTGAATAAAATATATAAATTATAATCAATTTTTTGTAATGAAAAGCGCAATTACTCAAGAAATATAAGAGCTATCTTAAAATAATTAATAATTTATTATTTAAAATCAGAAATTGACCAAATTGATATAAAAAGTATAAAAATTATATTAAAATTTAAACGACATGAATTTTGATTAAAATATATAAATTAAAAACCTTTTTTTGTAATGAAAAATCGCAATTACTCATGAAATATAAAAGATATCTTAAAATAATTAATAATTTATTATTCAGAATCAAAAATTGAACAAATTAATATAAAAAATATAAAATTTATCTTAATATTTAAAAGAGTTGAATTTTGAATAAAATATATAAATTATAATCAATTTTTTGTAATGTATAGCGTAATTACTCAAGAAATATAAGAGATATCTTAAAATAATTAATAATTTATTAATTAGAATCAAAAATTGAACAAATTAATATAAAAAATATAAAATTTATCTTAATATTTAAAAGAGTTGAATTTTGAATAAAATATATAAATTATAATCAATTTTTTGTAATGAATAGCGCAATTACTCAAGAAATATAAGTGATATCTTAAAATAATTAATAATTTATTATTTAGAATCAAAAATTGAACAAATTAATATAAAAAATATAAAATTTATCTTAATCTTTAATCGAGTTGAATTTTGAATAAAATATATAAATTATAATCAATTTTTTGTATTGAAAAGCGCAATTACTCAAGAAATATAAGAGCTATCTTAAAATAATTAATAATTTATTATTTAGAATCAAAAATTGAACAAATTAATATAAAAAATATAAAATTTATCTTAATATTTAAATGAGTTGAATTTTGATTAAAATATATAAATTAAAAACCTTTTTTTGTAATGAAAAGCGCAATTACTCAAGAAATATAAGAGCTATCTTAAAATAATTAATAATTTATTATTTAAAATCAAAAATTGAACAAATTGATATAAAAAATATGAATAAAATCTGAATATTTAAAATTGATGAATTTAAAATCAAATATATAAATAAAATAGATTTTTTGTAATGAAAAGGCGCAATTACTCAAGAAATATAAGAGATATCTTAAAATAATTAATAATTTATTAATTACAATCAAAAATTTAACAAATTAATATAAAAAATATAAAATTTATCTTAATATTTAAATGAGTTCAATTTTGAATAAAATATATAAATTATAATCAATTTTTTGAAATGAAAAGCGCAATTACTCAAGAAATGTAAGAGATATCTTAAAATGATTAATAATTTATTATTTAGAATCAAAAATTGAACAAATTAATATAAAAAATATAAAATTTATCTTAATATTTAAATGAGTTCAATTTTGAATAAAATATATAAATTATAAACAATTTTTTGAAATGAAAAGCGCAATTACTCAAGAAATATAAGAGATATCTTAAAATAATTAATAAGTTATTATTTAAAATCAAAAATTGACCAAATTGATATAAAAAGTATAAAAATTATATTAAAATTTAAACGAGATGAATTTTGATTAAAATATATAAATTAAAAACCTTTTTTTGTAATGTAAAGCGCAATTACTCAAGAAATATAAGAGATATCTTAAAATAATTAATAATTTATTAATTAGAATCAAAAATTGAACAAATTAATATAAAAAATATAAATATTATCTTAATATTTAATCGAGTTGAATTTTGAATAATCTATATAAATTATAATCAATTTTTTGTAATGAAAAGGCGCAATTAATCAAGAAATATAAGAGATATCTTAAAATAATTAATAATTTATTAATTACAATCAAAAATTGAACAAATTAATATAAAAAATATAAAATTTATCTTAATATTTAAATGAGTTGAATTTTGAATAAAATATATAAATTATAATCAATTTTTTGTAATGAAAAGCGCAATTACTCATGAAATATAAGAGATATCTTAAAATAATTAATAATTTATTATTCAGAATCAAAAATTGAACAAATTAATATAAAAAATATAAAATTTATCTTAATATTTAAATGAGTTGAATTTTGAATAAAATATATAAATTATAATCAATTTTTTGTAATGAAAAGCGCAATTACTCAAGAAATATAAGAGCTATCTTAAAATAATTAATAATTTATTATTTAAAATCAGAAATTGACCAAATTGATATAAAAAGTATAAAAATTATATTAAAATTTAAACGACATGAATTTTGATTAAAATATATAAATTAAAAACCTTTTTTTGTAATGAAAAATCGCAATTACTCATGAAATATAAAAGATATCTTAAAATAATTAATAATTTATTATTCAGAATCAAAAATTGAACAAATTAATATAAAAAATATAAAATTTATCTTAATATTTAAAAGAGTTGAATTTTGAATAAAATATATAAATTATAATCAATTTTTTGTAATGTATAGCGTAATTACTCAAGAAATATAAGAGATATCTTAAAATAATTAATAATTTATTAATTAGAATCAAAAATTGAACAAATTAATATAAAAAATATAAAATTTATCTTAATATTTAAAAGAGTTGAATTTTGAATAAAATATATAAATTATAATCAATTTTTTGTAATGAATAGCGCAATTACTCAAGAAATATAAGTGATATCTTAAAATAATTAATAATTTATTATTTAGAATCAAAAATTGAACAAATTAATATAAAAAATATAAAATTTATCTTAATCTTTAATCGAGTTGAATTTTGAATAAAATATATAAATTATAATCAATTTTTTGTATTGAAAAGCGCAATTACTCAAGAAATATAAGAGCTATCTTAAAATAATTAATAATTTATTATTTAGAATCAAAAATTGAACAAATTAATATAAAAAATATAAAATTTATCTTAATATTTAAATGAGTTGAATTTTGATTAAAATATATAAATTAAAAACCTTTTTTTGTAATGAAAAGCGCAATTACTCAAGAAATATAAGAGCTATCTTAAAATAATTAATAATTTATTATTTAAAATCAAAAATTGAACAAATTGATATAAAAAATATGAATAAAATCTGAATATTTAAAATTGATGAATTTAAAATCAAATATATAAATAAAATAGATTTTTTGTAATGAAAAGGCGCAATTACTCAAGAAATATAAGAGATATCTTAAAATAATTAATAATTTATTAATTACAATCAAAAATTTAACAAATTAATATAAAAAATATAAAATTTATCTTAATATTTAAATGAGTTCAATTTTGAATAAAATATATAAATTATAATCAATTTTTTGAAATGAAAAGCGCAATTACTCAAGAAATGTAAAAGATATCTTAAAATGATTAATAATTTATTATTTAGAATCAAAAATTGAACAAATTAATATAAAAAATATAAAATTTATCTTAATATTTAAATGAGTTCAATTTTGAATAAAATATATAAATTATAAACAATTTTTTGAAATGAAAAGCGCAATTAATCAAGAAATATAAGAGATATCTTAAAATAATTAATAAGTTATTATTTAAAATCAAAAATTGACCAAATTGATATAAAAAGTATAAAAATTATATTAAAATTTAAACGAGATGAATTTTGATTAAAATATATAAATTAAACACCTTTTTTTGTAATGTAAAGCGCAATTACTCAAGAAATATAAGAGATATCTTAAAATAATTAATAATTTATTAATTAGAATCAAAAATTGAACAAATTAATATAAAAAATATAAATATTATCTTAATATTTAATCGAGTTGAATTTTGAATAATCTATATAAATTATAATCAATTTTTTGTAATTAATAGCGCAATTACTCAAGAAATATAAGAGCTATCTTAAAATAATTAATAATTTATTATTTAGAATCAAAAATTGAACAAATTGATATAAAATTATAAAAATTATCTTAATATTTAAAAGAGTTGAATTTTGAATAAAATATTTAAATTATAATCAATTTTTTGTAATGAAAAGCGCAATTACTCAAGAAATATAAGTGATATCTTAAAATAATTAATAATTTATTATTTAGAATCAAAAATTGATAAAATTGATATAAAAAGTATAAAAATTATATTAAAATTTAAACGAGATGAATTTTGATTATAATATATAAATTAAAAACCTTTTTTTGTAATGAAAAATCGCAATTACTCATGAAATATAAGTGATATCTTAAAATAATTAATAATTTATTATTTAGAATCAAAAATTGAACAAATTGATATAAAATTATAAAAATTATATTAAAATTTAAACGAGTTGAATTTTGAATAAAATATATAAATTATAATCAATTTTTTGTAATGTAAAGCGCAATTACTCAAGAAATATAAGAGATATCTTAAAATAATTAATAAGTTATTATTTAAAATCAAAAATTGACCAAATTGATATAAAAAGTATAAAAATTATATTAAAATTTAAACGAGATGAATTTTGATTAAAATATATAAATTAAAAACCTTTTTTTGTAATGAAAAATCGCAATTACTCATGAAATATATGTAATATCTTAAAATAATTAATAATTTATAATTTAGAATCAAAAATTGATAAAATTGATATAAAAAGTATAAAAATTATATTAAAATTTAAACGACATGAATTTTGATTAAAATATATAAATTAAAAACCTTTTTTTGTAATGAAAAATCGCAATTACTCATGAAATATAAGAGATATCTTAAAATAATTAATAATTTATTATTTAGAATCAAAAATTGTACAAATTGATATAAAATTATAAAAATTATCTTAATATTTAAAAGAGTTGAATTTTGAATAAAATATTTAAATTATAATCAATTTTTTGTAATGAAAAGCGCAATTACTCAAGAAATATAAGTGATATCTTAAAATAATTAATAATTTATTATTTAGAATCAAAAATTGATAAAATTGATATAAAAAGTATAAAAATTATATTAAAATTTAAACGAGATGAATTTTGATTATAATATATAAATTAAAAACCTTTTTTGTAATGAAAAATCGCAATTACTCATGAAATATAAGTGATATCTTAAAATAATTAATAATTTATTATTTAAAATCAAAAATTGACCAAATTGATATAAAAAGTATAAAAATTATATTAAAATTTAAACGAGATGAATTTTGATTAAAATATATAAATTAAAAACCTTTTTTTGTAATGAAAAATCGCAATTACTCATGAAATATAAGAGATATCTTAAAATAATTAATAATTTATTATTTAGAATCAAAAATTGTACAAATTGATATAAAATTATAAAAATTATCTTAATATTTAAAAGAGTTGAATTTTGAATAAAATATTTAAATTATAATCAATTTTTTGTAATGAAAAGCGCAATTACTCAAGAAATATAAGTGATATCTTAAAATAATTAATAATTTATTATTTAGAATCAAAAATTGATAAAATTGATATAAAAAGTATAAAAATTATATTAAAATTTAAACGAGATGAATTTTGATTATAATATATAAATTAAAAACCTTTTTTTGTAATGAAAAATCGCAATTACTCATGAAATATAAGTGATATCTTAAAATAATTAATAATTTATTATTCAGAATCAAAAATTGAACAAATTGATATAAAATTATAAAAATTATATTAAAATTTAAACGAGTTGAATTTTGAATAAAATATATAAATTATAATCAATTTTTTGTAATGTAAAGCGCAATTACTCAAGAAATATAAGAGATATCTTAAAATAATTAATAATTTATTAATTAGAATCACAAATTGAACAAATTGATATAAAATTATAAAAATTATATTAAAATTTAAACGAGTTGAATTTTGAATAAAATATATAAATTATAATCAATTTTTTGTAATGAAAAGGGCAATTACTCAAGAAGAGATATCTTAAAATAATTAATAATTTATTAATTAGAATCACAAATTGAACAAATTAATATAAAAAATATAAATATTAATTTAATATTTAATCGAGTTGAATTTTGAATAAACTATATAGTTTATAATAAATTTTTTGTAATGAAAAGCGCAATTACTCAAGAAATATAAGAGATATCTTAAAATAATTATTAATTTATTATTTAGAATCAAAAATTGAACAAATTAATATAAAAAATATAAAATTTATCTTAATATTTAAATGAGTTGAATTTTGAATAAAATATATAAATTATAATCAATTTTTTGTTATGAAAAACGCAATTACTCAAGAAATATAAGAGATATCTTAAAATAATTAATAAGTTATTATTTAAAATCAAAAATTGACCAAATTAATATAAAAAGTATAAAAATTATATTAAAATTTAAACGAGTTGAATTTTGAATAAAATATATAAATTATAATCAATTTTTTGTAATGAAAAGGGCAATTACTCAAGAAATATAAGAGCTATCTTAAAATAATTAATAATTTATTATTTAGAATCAAAAATTGAACAAATTGATATAAAATTATAAAAATTATATTAAAATTTAAACGAGTTGAATTTTGAATAAAATATATAAATTATAATCAATTTTTTGTAATGTAAAGCGCAATTACTCATGAAAGATAAGTGATATCTAAAAATAATTAATAATTTATTTTTAGAATCAAAAATTGATAAAATTGATATAAAAAGTATAAAAATTATATTAAAATTTAAACGAGATGAATTTAGATTAAAATATATAAATTATAATCAATTTTTTGTAATGAAAAACGCAATTACTCAAGAAATATAAGAGCTATCTTAAAATAATTAATAATTTATTATTTAGAATCAAAAATTGAACAAATTAATATAAAAACTATAAAAATTATATTAAAATTTAAACGAGTTGAATTTTGAATAAAATATATAAATTATAATCAATTTTTTGTAATGAAAAACGCAATTACTCAAGAAATATAAGAGCTATCTTAAAATAATTAATAATTTATTATTTAGAACCAAAAATTGAACAAATTAATATAAAAAATATAAATATTATCTTAATATTTAAATGAGTTGAATTTTGATTAAAATATATAAATTAAAAACCTTTTTTTGTAATGAAAAGCGCAATTACTCAAGAAATATAAGAGCTATCTTAAAATAATTAATAATTTATTATTTAAAATCAAAAATTGAACAAATTGATATAAAAAATATGAATAAAATCTGAATATTTAAAATTGATGAATTTAAAATCAAATATATAAATAAAATAGATTTTTTGTAATGAAAAGGCGCAATTACTCAAGAAATATAAGAGATATCTTAAAATAATTAATAATTTATTAATTACAATCAAAAATTTAACAAATTAATATAAAAAATATAAAATTTATCTTAATATTTAAATGAGTTCAATTTTGAATAAAATATATAAATTATAATCAATTTTTTGAAATGAAAAGCGCAATTACTCAAGAAATGTAAGAGATATCTTAAAATGATTAATAATTTATTATTTAGAATCAAAAATTGAACAAATTAATATAAAAAATATAAAATTTATCTTAATATTTAAATGAGTTCAATTTTGAATAAAATATATAAATTATAAACAATTTTTTGAAATGAAAAGCGCAATTACTCAAGAAATATAAGAGATATCTTAAAATAATTAATAAGTTATTATTTAAAATCAAAAATTGACCAAATTGATATAAAAAGTATAAAAATTATATTAAAATTTAAACGAGATGAATTTTGATTAAAATATATAAATTAAAAACCTTTTTTTGTAATGTAAAGCGCAATTACTCAAGAAATATAAGAGATATCTTAAAATAATTAATAATTTATTAATTAGAATCAAAAATTGAACAAATTAATATAAAAAATATAAATATTATCTTAATATTTAATCGAGTTGAATTTTGAATAATCTATATAAATTATAATCAATTTTTTGTAATGAAAAGGCGCAATTAATCAAGAAATATAAGAGATATCTTAAAATAATTAATAATTTATTAATTACAATCAAAAATTGAACAAATTAATATAAAAAATATAAAATTTATCTTAATATTTAAATGAGTTGAATTTTGAATAAAATATATAAATTATAATCAATTTTTTGTAATGAAAAGCGCAATTACTCATGAAATATAAGAGATATCTTAAAATAATTAATAATTTATTATTCAGAATCAAAAATTGAACAAATTAATATAAAAAATATAAAATTTATCTTAATATTTAAATGAGTTGAATTTTGAATAAAATATATAAATTATAATCAATTTTTTGTAATGAAAAGCGCAATTACTCAAGAAATATAAGAGCTATCTTAAAATAATTAATAATTTATTATTTAAAATCAGAAATTGACCAAATTGATATAAAAAGTATAAAAATTATATTAAAATTTAAACGACATGAATTTTGATTAAAATATATAAATTAAAAACCTTTTTTTGTAATGAAAAATCGCAATTACTCATGAAATATAAAAGATATCTTAAAATAATTAATAATTTATTATTCAGAATCAAAAATTGAACAAATTAATATAAAAAATATAAAATTTATCTTAATATTTAAAAGAGTTGAATTTTGAATAAAATATATAAATTATAATCAATTTTTTGTAATGTATAGCGTAATTACTCAAGAAATATAAGAGATATCTTAAAATAATTAATAATTTATTAATTAGAATCAAAAATTGAACAAATTAATATAAAAAATATAAAATTTATCTTAATATTTAAAAGAGTTGAATTTTGAATAAAATATATAAATTATAATCAATTTTTTGTAATGAATAGCGCAATTACTCAAGAAATATAAGTGATATCTTAAAATAATTAATAATTTATTATTTAGAATCAAAAATTGAACAAATTAATATAAAAAATATAAAATTTATCTTAATCTTTAATCGAGTTGAATTTTGAATAAAATATATAAATTATAATCAATTTTTTGTATTGAAAAGCGCAATTACTCAAGAAATATAAGAGCTATCTTAAAATAATTAATAATTTATTATTTAGAATCAAAAATTGAACAAATTAATATAAAAAATATAAAATTTATCTTAATATTTAAATGAGTTGAATTTTGATTAAAATATATAAATTAAAAACCTTTTTTTGTAATGAAAAGCGCAATTACTCAAGAAATATAAGAGCTATCTTAAAATAATTAATAATTTATTATTTAAAATCAAAAATTGAACAAATTGATATAAAAAATATGAATAAAATCTGAATATTTAAAATTGATGAATTTAAAATCAAATATATAAATAAAATAGATTTTTTGTAATGAAAAGGCGCAATTACTCAAGAAATATAAGAGATATCTTAAAATAATTAATAATTTATTAATTACAATCAAAAATTTAACAAATTAATATAAAAAATATAAAATTTATCTTAATATTTAAATGAGTTCAATTTTGAATAAAATATATAAATTATAATCAATTTTTTGAAATGAAAAGCGCAATTACTCAAGAAATGTAAAAGATATCTTAAAATGATTAATAATTTATTATTTAGAATCAAAAATTGAACAAATTAATATAAAAAATATAAAATTTATCTTAATATTTAAATGAGTTCAATTTTGAATAAAATATATAAATTATAAACAATTTTTTGAAATGAAAAGCGCAATTACTCAAGAAATATAAGAGATATCTTAAAATAATTAATAAGTTATTATTTAAAATCAAAAATTGACCAAATTGATATAAAAAGTATAAAAATTATATTAAAATTTAAACGAGATGAATTTTGATTAAAATATATAAATTAAAAACCTTTTTTTGTAATGTAAAGCGCAATTACTCAAGAAATATAAGAGATATCTTAAAATAATTAATAATTTATTAATTAGAATCAAAAATTGAACAAATTAATATAAAAAATATAAATATTATCTTAATATTTAATCGAGTTGAATTTTGAATAATCTATATAAATTATAATCAATTTTTTGTAATTAATAGCGCAATTACTCAAGAAATATAAGAGCTATCTTAAAATAATTAATAATTTATTATTTAGAATCAAAAATTGAACAAATTGATATAAAATTATAAAAATTATCTTAATATTTAAAAGAGTTGAATTTTGAATAAAATATTTAAATTATAATCAATTTTTTGTAATGAAAAGCGCAATTACTCAAGAAATATAAGTGATATCTTAAAATAATTAATAATTTATTATTTAGAATCAAAAATTGATAAAATTGATATAAAAAGTATAAAAATTATATTAAAATTTAAACGAGATGAATTTTGATTATAATATATAAATTAAAAACCTTTTTTTGTAATGAAAAATCGCAATTACTCATGAAATATAAGTGATATCTTAAAATAATTAATAATTTATTATTTAGAATCAAAAATTGAACAAATTGATATAAAATTATAAAAATTATATTAAAATTTAAACGAGTTGAATTTTGAATAAAATATATAAATTATAATCAATTTTTTGTAATGTAAAGCGCAATTACTCAAGAAATATAAGAGATATCTTAAAATAATTAATAAGTTATTATTTAAAATCAAAAATTGACCAAATTGATATAAAAAGTATAAAAATTATATTAAAATTTAAACGAGATGAATTTTGATTAAAATATATAAATTAAAAACCTTTTTTTGTAATGAAAAATCGCAATTACTCATGAAATATATGTAATATCTTAAAATAATTAATAATTTATAATTTAGAATCAAAAATTGATAAAATTGATATAAAAAGTATAAAAATTATATTAAAATTTAAACGACATGAATTTTGATTAAAATATATAAATTAAAAACCTTTTTTTGTAATGAAAAATCGCAATTACTCATGAAATATAAGAGATATCTTAAAATAATTAATAATTTATTATTTAGAATCAAAAATTGTACAAATTGATATAAAATTATAAAAATTATCTTAATATTTAAAAGAGTTGAATTTTGAATAAAATATTTAAATTATAATCAATTTTTTGTAATGAAAAGCGCAATTACTCAAGAAATATAAGTGATATCTTAAAATAATTAATAATTTATTATTTAGAATCAAAAATTGATAAAATTGATATAAAAAGTATAAAAATTATATTAAAATTTAAACGAGATGAATTTTGATTATAATATATAAATTAAAAACCTTTTTTGTAATGAAAAATCGCAATTACTCATGAAATATAAGTGATATCTTAAAATAATTAATAATTTATTATTTAAAATCAAAAATTGACCAAATTGATATAAAAAGTATAAAAATTATATTAAAATTTAAACGAGATGAATTTTGATTAAAATATATAAATTAAAAACCTTTTTTTGTAATGAAAAATCGCAATTACTCATGAAATATAAGAGATATCTTAAAATAATTAATAATTTATTATTTAGAATCAAAAATTGTACAAATTGATATAAAATTATAAAAATTATCTTAATATTTAAAAGAGTTGAATTTTGAATAAAATATTTAAATTATAATCAATTTTTTGTAATGAAAAGCGCAATTACTCAAGAAATATAAGTGATATCTTAAAATAATTAATAATTTATTATTTAGAATCAAAAATTGATAAAATTGATATAAAAAGTATAAAAATTATATTAAAATTTAAACGAGATGAATTTTGATTATAATATATAAATTAAAAACCTTTTTTTGTAATGAAAAATCGCAATTACTCATGAAATATAAGTGATATCTTAAAATAATTAATAATTTATTATTCAGAATCAAAAATTGAACAAATTGATATAAAATTATAAAAATTATATTAAAATTTAAACGAGTTGAATTTTGAATAAAATATATAAATTATAATCAATTTTTTGTAATGTAAAGCGCAATTACTCAAGAAATATAAGAGATATCTTAAAATAATTAATAATTTATTAATTAGAATCACAAATTGAACAAATTGATATAAAATTATAAAAATTATATTAAAATTTAAACGAGTTGAATTTTGAATAAAATATATAAATTATAATCAATTTTTTGTAATGAAAAGGGCAATTACTCAAGAAGAGATATCTTAAAATAATTAATAATTTATTAATTAGAATCACAAATTGAACAAATTAATATAAAAAATATAAATATTAATTTAATATTTAATCGAGTTGAATTTTGAATAAACTATATAGTTTATAATAAATTTTTTGTAATGAAAAGCGCAATTACTCAAGAAATATAAGAGATATCTTAAAATAATTATTAATTTATTATTTAGAATCAAAAATTGAACAAATTAATATAAAAAATATAAAATTTATCTTAATATTTAAATGAGTTGAATTTTGAATAAAATATATAAATTATAATCAATTTTTTGTTATGAAAAACGCAATTACTCAAGAAATATAAGAGATATCTTAAAATAATTAATAAGTTATTATTTAAAATCAAAAATTGACCAAATTAATATAAAAAGTATAAAAATTATATTAAAATTTAAACGAGTTGAATTTTGAATAAAATATATAAATTATAATCAATTTTTTGTAATGAAAAGGGCAATTACTCAAGAAATATAAGAGCTATCTTAAAATAATTAATAATTTATTATTTAGAATCAAAAATTGAACAAATTGATATAAAATTATAAAAATTATATTAAAATTTAAACGAGTTGAATTTTGAATAAAATATATAAATTATAATCAATTTTTTGTAATGTAAAGCGCAATTACTCATGAAAGATAAGTGATATCTAAAAATAATTAATAATTTATTTTTAGAATCAAAAATTGATAAAATTGATATAAAAAGTATAAAAATTATATTAAAATTTAAACGAGATGAATTTAGATTAAAATATATAAATTATAATCAATTTTTTGTAATGAAAAACGCAATTACTCAAGAAATATAAGAGCTATCTTAAAATAATTAATAATTTATTATTTAGAATCAAAAATTGAACAAATTAATATAAAAACTATAAAAATTATATTAAAATTTAAACGAGTTGAATTTTGAATAAAATATATAAATTATAATCAATTTTTTGTAATGAATAGCGCAATTACTCAAGAAACATAAGAGCTATCTTAAAATAATTAATAATTTATTATTTAGAATCAAAAATTGAACAAATTGATATAAAATTATAAAAATTATATTAAAATTTAAACGAGTTGAATTTTGAATAAAATATATAAATTATAATCAATTTTTTGTAATGTAAAGCGCAATTACTCAAGAAATATAAGAGATATCTTAAAATAATTAATAATTTATTATTTAGAATCAAAAATTGACAAAATTGATATAAAAAGTATAAAAATTATATTAAAATTTAAACGAGATGAATTTTGATTAAAATATATAAATTAAAATATATTATTATATTATAATATTTAAAATTGATGAATTTAAAATCAAATATATAAATAAAATAGATTTTTTGTATTGAAAAGCGCAATTACTCAAGAAATATAAGAGCTATCTTAAAATAATTAATAATTTATTATTTAGAATCAAAAATTGAACAAATTAATATAAAAAATATAAAATTTATCTTAATATTTAAATGAGTTGAATTTTGAATAAAATATATAAATTATAATCAATTTTTTGTAATGAAAAACGCAATTACTCAAGAAATATAAGAGATATCTTAAAATAATTAATAATTTATTATTTAAAATCAAAAATTGAACAAATTGATATAAAAAATATGAATAAAATCTGAATATTTAAAATTGATGAATTTAAAATCAAATATATATATAAAATAGATTTTTTGTAATGAAAAGGCGCAATTACTCAAGAAATATAAGAGATATCTTAAAATAATTAATAATTTATTAATTAGAGTCAAAAATTGAACAAATTAATATAAAAAAAATAAATATTATCTTAAACTTTAATCGAGTTGAATTTTGAATAAAATATATAAATTATAATCAATTTTTTGTAATGAAAAGCGCAATTACTCAAGAAATATAAGAGATATCTTAAAATAATTAATAATTTATTATTTAAACTCAAAAATTGAACAAATTGATATAAAAAGTATAAAAATTATATTAAAATTTAAACGACATGAATTTTGATTAAAATATATAAATTAAAAACCTTTTTTTGTAAAGAAAAATCGCAATTACTCATGAAATATAAAAGATATCTTAAAATAATTAATAATTTATTATTCAGAATCAAAAATTGAACAAATTAATATAAACAATATAAATATTATCTTAATATTTAAAAGAGTTGAATTTTGAATAAAATATATAAATTATAATCAATTTTTTGTAATTTAAAGCGCAATTACTCAAGAAATATAAGAGATATCTTAAAATAATTAATAATTTATTAATTAGAATCAAAAATTGAACAAATTAATATAAAAAATATAAATATTAATTTAATATTTAATCGAGTTGAATTTTGAATAAACTATATAGTTTATAATAAATTTTTTGTAATGAAAAGCGCAATTACTCAAGAAATATAAGAGATATCTTAAAATAATTAATAATTTATTATTTAGAATCAAAAATTGAACAAATTAATATAAAAAATATAAAATTTATCTTAATATTTAAATGAGTTGAATTTTGAATAAAATATATAAATTATAATCAATTTTTTGTAATGAATAGCGCAATTACTCAAGAAATATAAGAGCTATCTTAAAATAATTAATAATTTATTATTTAGAACCAAAAATTGAACAAATTAATATAAAAAATATAAATATTATCTTAATATTTAATCGAGTTGAATTTTGAATAAAATATATAAATTATAATCAATTTTTTGTAATGAATAGCGCAATTACTCAAGAAATATAAGAGCTATCTTAAAATAATTAATAATTTATTATTTAGAATCAAAAATTGAACAAATTGATATAAAATTATAAAAATTATCTTAATATTTAAAAGAGTTGAATTTTGAATAAAATATTTAAATTATAATCAATTTTTTGTAATGAAAAGCGCAATTACTCAAGAAATATAAGTGATATCTTAAAATAATTAATAATTTATTATTTAGAATCAAAAATTGATAAAATTGATATAAAAAGTATAAAAATTATATTAAAATTTAAACGAGATGAATTTTGATTATAATATATAAATTAAAAACCTTTTTTTGTAATGAAAAATCGCAATTACTCATGAAATATAAGAGATATCTTAAAATAATTAATAATTTATTATTCAAAATCAAAAATTGAACAAATTAATATAAAATTATAAAAATTATATTAAAATTTAAACGAGTTGAATTTTGAATAAAATATATAAATTATAATCAATTTTTTGTAATGTAAAGCGCAATTACTCAAGAAATATAAGAGATATCTTAAAATAATTAATAAGTTATTATTTAAAATCAAAAATTGACCAAATTGATATAAAAAGTATAAAAATTATATTAAAATTTAAACGAGTTGAATTTTGAATAAAATATATAAATTATAATCAATTTATTGTAATGAAAAGGGCAATTACTCAAGAAATATAAGAGCTATCTTAAAATAATTAATAATTTATTATTTAGAATCAAAAATTGAACAAATTGATATAAAATTATAAAAATTATATTAAAATTTAAACGAGTTGAATTTTGAATAAAATATATAAATTATAATCAATTTTTTGTAATGTAAAGCGCAATTACTCATGAAAGATAAGTGATATCTAAAAATAATTAATAATTTATTATTTAGAATCAAAAATTGATAAAATTGATATAAAAAGTATAAAAATTATATTAAAATTTAAACGAGATGAATTTTGATTAAAATATATAAATTAAAATATATTATTATATTATAATATTTAAAATTGATGAATTTAAAATCAAATATATAAATAAAATAGATTTTTTGTAATGAAAAGGCGCAATTAATCAAGAAATATAAGAGATATCTTAAAATAATTAATAATTTATTAATTACAATCAAAAATTTAACAAATTGATATAAAAAATATAAAATTTATCTTAATCTTTAATCGAGTTGAATTTTGAATAAAATATATAAATTATAATCAATTTTTTGTATTGAAAAGCGCAATTACTCAAGAAATATAAGAGCTATCTTAAAATAATTAATAATTTATTATTTAGAATCAAAAATTGAACAAATTAATATAAAAAATATAAAATTTATCTTAATATTTAAATGAGTTGAATTTTGATTAAAATATATAAATTAAAAACCTTTTTTTGTAATGAAAAGCGCAATTACTCAAGAAATATAAGAGCTATCTTAAAATAATTAATAATTTATTATTTAAAATCAAAAATTGAACAAATTGATATAAAAAATATGAATAAAATCTGAATATTTAAAATTGATGAATTTAAAATCAAATATATAAATAAAATAGATTTTTTGTAATGAAAAGGCGCAATTACTCAAGAAATATAAGAGATATCTTAAAATAATTAATAATTTATTATTTAGAATCAAAAATTGAACAAATTGATATAAAAAATATAAAATTTATCTTAATATTTAAATGAGTTGAATTTTGAATAAAATATATAAATTATAATCAATTTTTTGTAATGAAAAACGCAATTACTCAAGAAATATAAGAGATATCTTAAAATAATTAATAATTTATTATTTAGAATCAAAAATTGAACAAATTGATATAAAATTATAAAAATTATATTAAAATTTAAACGAGTTGAATTTTGAATAAAATATATAAATTATAATCAATTTTTTGTAATGTAAAGCGCAAATACTCAAGAAATATAAGAGATATCTTAAAATAATTAATAAGTTATTATTTAAAATCAAAAATTGACCAAATTGATATAAAAAGTATAAAAATTATATTAAAATTTAAACGAGATGAATTTTGATTAAAATATATAAATTAAAAACCTTTTTTTGTAATGTAAAGCGCAATTACTCAAGAAATATAAGTGATATCTTAAAATAATTAATAATTTATTATTTAGAATCAAAAATTGAACAAATTAATATAAAAAATATAAATATTATCTTAATATTTTATCGAGTTGAATTTTGAATAAAATATATAAATTATAATCAATTTTTTGTAATGAATAGCGCAATTACTCAAGAAATATAAGAGCTATCTTAAAATAATTAATAATTTATTATTTAGAATCAAAAATTGAACAAATTGATATAAAAAATATAAAATTTATCTTAATATTTAAATGAGTTGAATTTTGAATAAAATATATAAATTATAATCAATTTTTTGTAATGAAAATCGCAATTACTCTTGAAATATATGTAATATCTTAAAATAATTAATAATTTATAATTTAGAATCAAAAATTTATAAAATTGATATAAAAAGTATAAAAATTATATTAAAATTTAAACGACATGAATTTTGATTAAAATATATAAATTAAAAACCTTTTTTTGTAATGAAAAATCGCAATTACTCATGAAATATAAAAGATATCTTAAAATAATTAATAATTTATTATTCAGAATCAAAAATTGAACAAATTAATATAAAAAATATAAAATTTATCTTAATATTTAAATGAGTTGAATTTTGAATAAAATATATAAATTATAATCAATTTTTTGTAATGAAAAGCGCAATTACTCATGAAATATAAGAGATATCTTAAAATAATTAATAATTTATTATTCAGAATCAAACATTGAACAAATTAATATAAAAAATATAAAATTTATCTTAATATTTAAATGAGTTGAATTTTGAATAAAATATATAAATTATAATCAATTTTTTGTAATGAAAAGCGCAATTACTCATGAAATATAAGAGATATCTTAAAATAATTAATAATTTATTATTCAGAATCAAAAATTGAACAAATTAATATAAAAAATATAAAATTTATCTTAATATTTAAAAGAGTTGAATTTTGAATAAAATATATAAATTATAATCAATTTTTTGTAATGTAAAGCGTAATTACTCAAGAAATATAAGAGATATCTTAAAATAATTAATAATTTATTAATTAGAATCAAAAATTGAACAAATTAATATAAAAAATATAAATATTAATTTAATATTTAATCGAGTTGAATTTTGATTAAAATATATAAATTATAATCAATTTTTTGTAATGAATAGCGCAATTACTCAAGAAATATAAGTGATATCTTAAAATAATTAATAATTTATTATTTAGAATCAAAAATTGAACAAATTAATATAAAAAATATAAAATTTATCTTAATCTTTAATCGAGTTGAATTTTGAATAAAATATATAAATTATAATCATTTTTTTGTAATGAAAAGCGCAATTACTCATGAAAGATAAGTGATATCTAAAAATAATTAATAATTTATTATTTACAATCAATAATTGATAAAATTGATATAAAAAGTATAAAAATTATATTAAAATTTAAACTAGATGAATTTTGATTAAAATATATAAATTAAAATATATTATTATATTATAATATTTAAAATTGATGAATTTAAAATCAAATATATAAATAAAATAGATTTTTTGTAATGAAAAGGCGCAATTAATCAAGAAATATAAGAGATATCTTAAAATAATTAATAATTTATTAATTACAATCAAAAATTTAACAAATTGATATAAAAAATATAAAATTTATCTTAATCTTTAATCGAGTTGAATTTTGAATAAAATATATAAATTATAATCAATTTTTTGTATTGAAAAGCGCAATTACTCAAGAAATATAAGAGCTATCTTAAAATAATTAATAATTTATTATTTAGAATCAAAAATTGAACAAATTAATATAAAAAATATAAAATTTATCTTAATATTTAAATGAGTTGAATTTTGATTAAAATATATAAATTAAAAACCTTTTTTTGTAATGAAAAGCGCAATTACTCAAGAAATATAAGAGCTATCTTAAAATAATTAATAATTTATTATTTAAAATCAAAAATTGAACAAATTGATATAAAAAATATGAATAAAATCTGAATATTTAAAATTGATGAATTTAAAATCAAATATATAAATAAAATAGATTTTTTGTAATGAAAAGGCGCAATTACTCAAGAAATATAAGAGATATCTTAAAATAATTAATAATTTATTAATTACAATCAAAAATTTAACAAATTAATATAAAAAATATAAAATTTATCTTAATATTTAAATGAGTTCAATTTTGAATAAAATATATAAATTATAATCAATTTTTTGAAATGAAAAGCGCAATTACTCAAGAAATGTAAGAGATATCTTAAAATGATTAATAATTTATTATTTAGAATCAAAAATTGAACAAATTAATATAAAAAATATAAAATTTATCTTAATATTTAAATGAGTTCAATTTTGAATAAAATATATAAATTATAATCAATTTTTTGAAATGAAAAGCGCAATTACTCAAGAAATATAAGAGATATCTTAAAATAATTAATAAGTTATTATTTAAAATCAAAAATTGACCAAATTGATATAAAAAGTATAAAAATTATATTAAAATTTAAACGAGATGAATTTTGATTAAAATATATAAATCAAAAACCTTTTTTTGTAATGTAAAGCGCAATTACTCAAGAAATATAAGAGATATCTTAAAATAATTAATAATTTATTAATTAGAATCAAAAATTGAACAAATTAATATAAAAAATATAAATATTATCTTAATATTTAATCGAGTTGAATTTTGAATAATCTATATAAATTATAATCAATTTTTTGTAATGAATAGCGCAGTTACTCAAGAAATATAAGAGCTATCTTAAAATAATTAATAATTTATTATTTAGAATCAAAAATTGAACAAATTGATATAAAATTATAAAAATTATCTTAATATTTAAAAGAGTTGAATTTTGAATAAAATATTTAAATTATAATCAATTTTTTGTAATGAAAAGCGCAATTACTCAAGAAATATAAGTGATATCTTAAAATAATTAATAATTTATTATTTAGAATCAAAAATTGATAAAATTGATATAAAAAGTATAAAAATTATATTAAAATTTAAACGAGATGAATTTTGATTATAATATATAAATTAAAAACCTTTTTTTGTAATGAAAAATCGCAATTACTCATGAAATATAAGTGATATCTTAAAATAATTAATAATTTATTATTTAGAATCAAAAATTGAACAAATTGATATAAAATTATAAAAATTATATTAAAATTTAAACGAGTTGAATTTTGAATAAAATATATAAATTATAATCAATTTTTTGTAATGTAAAGCGCAATTACTCAAGAAATATAAGAGATATCTTAAAATAATTAATAAGGTATTATTTAAAATCAAAAATTGACCAAATTGATATAAAAAGTATAAAAATTATATTAAAATTTAAACGAGATGAATTTTGATTAAAATATATAAATTAAAAACCTTTTTTTGTAATGAAAAATCGCAATTACTCATGAAATATATGTAATATCTTAAAATAATTAATAATTTATAATTTAGAATCAAAAATTGATAAAATTGATATAAAAAGTATAAAAATTATATTAAAATTTAAACGACATGAATTTTGATTAAAATATATAAATTAAAAACCTTTTTTTGTAATGAAAAATCGCAATTACTCATGAAATATAAGAGATATCTTAAAATAAATAATAATTTATTATTCAGAATCAAAAATTGAACAAATTAATATAAAAAATATAAAATTTATCTTAATATTTAAATGAGTTGAATTTTGAATAAAATATATAAATTATAATCAATTTTTCGTAATGAATAGCGCAATTACTCAAGAAATATAAGATCTATCTTAAAATAATTAATAATTTATTATTTAGAATCAAAAATTGAACAAATTGATATAAAATTATAAAAATTATCTTAATATTTAAAAGAGTTGAATTTTGAATAAAATATTTAAATTATAATCAATTTTTTGTAATGAAAAGCGCAATTACTCAAGAAATATAAGTGATATCTTAAAATAATTAATAATTTATTATTTAGAATCAAAAATTGATAAAATTGATATAAAAAGTATAAAAATTATATTAAAATTTAAACGAGATGAATTTTGATTATAATATATAAATTAAAAACCTTTTTTTGTAATGAAAAATCGCAATTACTCATGAAATATAAGTGATATCTTAAAATAATTAATAATTTATTATTTAGAATCAAAAATTGAACAAATTGATATAAAATTATAAAAATTATATTAAAATTTAAACGAGTTGAATTTTGAATAAAATATATAAATTATAATCAATTTTTTGTAATGTAAAGC
The DNA here is from genome assembly GCA_963082975.1 of Labia minor. Taxonomy (NCBI): domain Eukaryota; kingdom Metazoa; phylum Arthropoda; class Insecta; order Dermaptera; family Spongiphoridae; genus Labia; species Labia minor. The sequence continues at coordinate 14,729,334 of OY720349.1, read as the reverse complement.
GCAATTACTCAAGAAATATAAGAGATATCTTAAAATAATTAATAAGGTATTATTTAAAATCAAAAATTGACCAAATTGATATAAAAAGTATAAAAATTATATTAAAATTTAAACGAGATGAATTTTGATTAAAATATATAAATTAAAAACCTTTTTTTGTAATGAAAAATCGCAATTACTCATGAAATATATGTAATATCTTAAAATAATTAATAATTTATAATTTAGAATCAAAAATTGATAAAATTGATATAAAAAGTATAAAAATTATATTAAAATTTAAACGACATGAATTTTGATTAAAATATATAAATTAAAAAGCTTTTTTTGTAATGAAAAATCGCAATTACTCATGAAATATAAGAGATATCTTAAAATAATTAATAATTTATTATTTAGAATCAAAAATTGAACAAATTAATATAAAAAATATAAAATTTATCTTAATATTTAAACGAGTTGAATTTTGAATAAAATATATAAATTATAATCAATTTTTTGTAATGTAAAGCGCAATTACTCAAGAAATATACGAGATATCTTAAAATAATTAATAAGTTATTATTTAAAATCAAAAATTGACCAAATTGATATAAAAAGTATAAAAATTATATTAAAATTTAAACGAGTTGAATTTTGAATAAAATATATAAATTATAATCAATTTTTTGTAATGAAAAGGGCAATTACTCAAGAAATATAAGAGCTATCTTAAAATAATTAATAATTTATTATTTAGAATCAAAAATTGAACAAATTGATATAAAATTATAAAAATTATATTAAAATTTAAACGAGTTGAATTTTGAATAAAATATATAAATTATAATCAATTTTTTGTAATGTAAAGCGCAATTACTCATGAAAGATAAGTGATATCTAAAAATAATTAATAATTTATTTTTAGAATCAAAAATTGATAAAATTGATATAAAAAGTATAAAAATTATATTAAAATTTAAACGAGATGAATTTAGATTAAAATATATAAATTATAATCAATTTTTTGTAATGAAAAACGCAATTACTCAAGAAATATAAGAGCTATCTTAAAATAATTAATAATTTATTATTTAGAATCAAAAATTGAACAAATTAATATAAAAACTATAAAAATTATATTAAAATTTAAACGAGTTGAATTTTGAATAAAATATATAAATTATAATCAATTTTTTGTAATGAAAAACGCAATTACTCAAGAAATATAAGAGCTATCTTAAAATAATTAATAATTTATTATTTAGAACCAAAAATTGAACAAATTAATATAAAAAATATAAATATTATCTTAATATTTAATCGAGTTGAATTTTGAATAAAATATATAAATTATAATCAATTTTTTGTAATGAATAGCGCAATTACTCAAGAAACATAAGAGCTATCTTAAAATAATTAATAATTTATTATTTAGAATCAAAAATTGAACAAATTGATATAAAATTATAAAAATTATATTAAAATTTAAACGAGTTGAATTTTGAATAAAATATATAAATTATAATCAATTTTTTGTAATGTAAAGCGCAATTACTCAAGAAATATACGAGATATCTTAAAATAATTAATAAGTTATTATTTAAAATCAAAAATTGACCAAATTGATATAAAAAGTATAAAAATTATATTAAAATTTAAACGAGATGAATTTTGATTAAAATATATAAATTAAAATATATTATTATATTATAATATTTAAAATTGATGAATTTAAAATCAAATATATAAATAAAATAGATTTTTTGTAATGAAAAGGCGCAATTACTCAAGAAATATAAGAGATATCTTAAAATAATTAATAATTTATATATTACAATCAAAAATTTAACAAATTGATATAAAAAATATAAAATTTATCTTAATATTTAAAAGAGGTGAATTTTGAATAAAATATATAAATTATAATCAATTTTTTGTATTGAAAAGCGCAATTACTCAAGAAATATAAGAGCTATCTTAAAATAATTAATAATTTATTATTTAGAATCAAAAATTGAACAAATTAATATAAAAAATATAAAATTTATCTTAATATTTAAATGAGTTGAATTTTGAATAAAATATATAAATTATAATCAATTTTTTGTAATGAAAAACGCAATTACTCAAGAAATATAAGAGATATCTTAAAATAATTAATAATTTATTATTTAGAATCAAAAATTGATTAAATTGATATAAAAAGTATAAAAATTATATTAAAATTTAAACGAGATGAATTTTGATTAAAATATATAAATTAAAAACCTTTTTTTGTAATGAAAAGCGCAATTACTCAAGAAATATAAGAGCTATCTTAAAATAATTAATAATTTATTATTTAAAATCAAAAATTGAACAAATTGATATAAAAAATATGAATAAAATCTGAATAATTAAAATTGATGAATTTAAAATCAAATATATAAATAAAATACATTTTTTGTAATGAAAAGGCGCAATTACTCAAGAAATATAAGAGATATCTTAAAATAATTAATAATTTATTAATTACAATCAAAAATTTAACAAATTAATATAAAAAATATAAAATTTATCTTAATATTTAAATGAGTTGAATTTTGAATAAAATATATAAATTATATTCAATTTTTTGAAATGAAAAGCGCAATTACTCAAGAAATGTAAGAGATATCTTAAAATGATTAATAATTTATTATTTAGAATCAAAAATTGAACAAATTAATATAAAAAATATAAATATTATCTTAAAATTTAAAAGAGTTGAATTTTGAATAAAATATATAAATTATAATCAATTTTTTGTAATGAATAGCGCAATTACTCAAGAAATATAAGATCTATCTTAAAATAATTAATAATTTATTATTTAGAATCAAAAATTGAACAAATTAATATAAAAAATATAAAATTTATCTTAATATTTAAATGAGTTGAATTTTGATTAAAATATATAAATTAAAAACCTTTTTTTGTAATGAAAAGCGCAATTACTCAAGAAATATAAGAGCTATCTTAAAATAATTAATAATTTATTATTTAAAATCAAAAATTGAACAAATTGATATAAAAAATATGAATAAAATCTGAATATTTAAAATTGATGAATTTAAAATCAAATATATAAATAAAATAGATTTTTTGTAATGAAAAGGCGCAATTACTCAAGAAATATAAGAGATATCTTAAAATAATTAATAATTTATTATTTAGAATCAAAAATTGAACAAATTGATATAAAAAATATAAAATTTATCTTAATATTTAAATGAGTTGAATTTTGAATAAAATATATAAATTATAATCAATTTTTTGTAATGAAAAACGCAATTACTCAAGAAATATAAGAGATATCTTAAAATAATTAATAATTTATTATTTAGAATCAAAAATTGAACAAATTGATATAAAATTATAAAAATTATATTAAAATTTAAACGAGTTGAATTTTGAATAAAATATATAAATTATAATCAATTTTTTGTAATGTAAAGCGCAAATACTCAAGAAATATAAGAGATATCTTAAAATAATTAATAAGTTATTATTTAAAATCAAAAATTGACCAAATTGATATAAAAAGTATAAAAATTATATTAAAATTTAAACGAGATGAATTTTGATTAAAATATATAAATTAAAAACCTTTTTTTGTAATGTAAAGCGCAATTACTCAAGAAATATAAGTGATATCTTAAAATAATTAATAATTTATTATTTAGAATCAAAAATTGAACAAATTAATATAAAAAATATAAATATTATCTTAATATTTTATCGAGTTGAATTTTGAATAAAATATATAAATTATAATCAATTTTTTGTAATGAATAGCGCAATTACTCAAGAAATATAAGAGCTATCTTAAAATAATTAATAATTTATTATTTAGAATCAAAAATTGAACAAATTGATATAAAAAGTATAAAAATTATATTAAAATTTAAACGAGATGAATTTTGATTATAATATATAAATTAAAAACATTTTTTTGTAATGAAAAATCGCAATTACTCATGAAATATAAGTGATATCTTAAAATAATTAATAATTTATTATTTAGAATCAAAAATTGAACAAATTGATATAAAATTATAAAAATTATATTAAAATTTAAACGAGTTGAATTTTGAATAAAATATATAAATTATAATCAATTTTTTGTAATGAAAAGCGCAATTACTCATGAAATATAAGAGATATCTTAAAATAATTAATAATTTATTATTCAGAATCAAAATTTGAACAAATTAATATAAAAAATATAAATATTATCTTAATATTTAAAAGAGTTGAATTTTGAATAAAATATATAAATTATAATCAATTTTTTAAAATGAATAGCGCAATTACTCAAGACACATAAGAGCTATCTTAAAATGATTAATAATTTATTATTTAGAATCAAAAATTGAACAAATTGATATAAAATTATAAAAATTATATTAAAATTTAAACGAGATGAATTTTGAATAAAATATATAAATTATAATCAATTTTTTGTAATGTAAAGCGCAATTACTCAAGAAATATAAGATCTATCTTAAAATAATTAATAATTTATTATTTAAAATCAAAAATTGACCAAATTGATATAAAAAGTATAAAAATTATATTAAAATTTAAACGAGATGAATTTTGATTAAAATATATAAATTAAAATATATTATTATATTATAATATTTAAAATTGATGAATTTAAAATCAAATATATAAATAAAATAGATTTTTTGTAATGAAAAGGCGCAATTACTCAAGAAATATAAGAGATATCTTAAAATAATTAATAATTTATTAATTAGAGTCAAAAATTGAACAAATTAATATAAAAAAAATAAATATTATCTTAAACTTTAATCGAGTTGAATTTTGAATAAAATATATAAATTATAATCAATTTTTTGTAATGAAAAGCGCAATTACTCAAGAAATATAAGAGATATCTTAAAATAATTAATAATTTATTATTTAGAATCAAAAATTGAACAAATTAATATAAAAAATATAAAATTTATCTTAATATTTAAAAAAGTTGAATTTTGAATAAAAAATAAAAACTATAATCATTTTTTAGTAATGAAAAGCGCAATTACTCAAGAAATATAAGAGCAATCTTAAAATAACTAATAATTTATTATTTAAACTCAAAAATTGAACAAATTGATATAAAAAGTATAAAAATTATATTAAAATTTAAACGACATGAATTTTGATTAAAATATATAAATTAAAAACCTTTTTTTGTAAAGAAAAATCGCAATTACTCATGAAATATAAAAGATATCTTAAAATAATTAATAATTTATTATTTAGAATCAAAAAATGAACAAATTAATATAAACAATATAAATATTATCTTAATATTTAAAAGAGTTGAATTTTGAATAAAATATATAAATTATAATCAATTTTTTGTAATTTAAAGCGCAATTACTCAAGAAATATAAGAGATATCTTAAAATAATTAATAATTTATTAATTAGAATCAAAAATTGAACAAATTAATATAAAAAATATAAATATTAATTTAATATTTAATCGAGTTGAATTTTGAATAAACTATATAGTTTATAATAAATTTTTTGTAATGAAAAGCGCAATTACTCAAGAAATATAAGAGATATCTTAAAATAATTAATAATTTATTATTTAGAATCAAAAATTTAACAAATTGATATAAAAAGTATAAAAATTATATTAAAATTTAAACGAGATGAATTTAGATTAAAATATATAAATTATAATCAATTTTTTGTATTGAAAAGCGCAATTACTCAAGAAATATAAGAGCTATCTTAAAATAATTAATAATTTATTATTTAGAATCAAAAAATGAACAAATTAATATAAAAAATATAAAATTTATCTTAATATTTAAATGAGTTGAATTTTGAATAAAATATATAAATTATAATCAATTTTTTGTAATGAATAGCGCAATTACTCAAGAAATATAAGAGCTATCTTAAAATAATTAATAATTTATTATTTAGAATCAAAAAATGAACAAATTAATATAAAAAATATAAATATTATCTTAATATTTAATCGAGTTGAATTTTGAATAAAATATATAAATTATAATCAATTTTTTGTAATGAATAGCGCAATTACTCAAGAAATATAAGAGCTATCTTAAAATAAGTAATAATTTATTATTTAGAATCAAAAATTGAACAAATTGATATAAAATTATAAAAATTATCTTAATATTTAAAAGAGTTGAATTTTGAATAAAATATTTAAATTATAATCAATTTTTTGTAATGAAAAGCGCAATTACTCAAGAAATATAAGTGATATCTTAAAATAATTAATAATTTATTATTTAGAATCAAAAATTTATAAAATTGATATAAAAAGTATAAAAATTATATTAAAATTTAAACGAGATGAATTTTGATTATAATATATAAATTAAAAACCTTTTTTTGTAATGAAAAATCGCAATTACTTATGAAATATATGTAATATCTTAAAATAATTAATAATTTATAATTTAGAATCAAAAATTGATAAAATTGATATAAAAAGTATAAAAATTATATTAAAATTTAAACGACATGAATTTTGATTAAAATATATAAATTAAAAACCTTTTTTTGTAATGAAAAATCGCAATTACTCATGAAATATAAGAGATATCTTAAAATAATTAATAATTTATTATTCAGAATCAAAAATTGAACAAATAAATATAAAAAATATAAAATTTATCTTAATATTTAAATGAGTTGAATTTTGAATAAAATATATAAATTATAATCAATTTTTTGTAATGAAAAGCGCAATTACTCAAGAAATATAAGAGATATCTTAAAATAATTAATAATTTATTATTTAGAATCAAAAATTCAACAAATTGATATAAAATTATAAAAATTATATTACAATTTAAACGAGTTGAATTTTGAATAAAATATATAAATTATAATCAATTTTTTGTAATGTAAAGCGCAATTACTCAAGAAATATAAGAGATATCTTAAAATAATTAATAAGTTATTATTTAAAATCAAAAATTGACCAAATTGATATAAAAAGTATAAAAATTATATTAAAATTTAAACGAGATGAATTTTGATTAAAATATATAAATTAAAAACCTTTTTTTGTAATGTAAAGCGCAATTACTCAAGAAATATAAGAGATATCTTAAAATAATTAATAATTTATTAATTAGAATCAAAAATTGAACAAATTAATATAAAAAATATAAATATTATCTTAATATTTAATCGAGTTGAATTTTGAATAATCTATATAAATTATAATCAATTTTTTGTATTGAATAGCGCAATTACTCAAGAAATATAAGAGATATCTTAAAATAATTAATAATTTATTAATTAGAAACAAAAATTGAACAAATTAATATAAAAAATATAAAATTTATCTTAATATTTAAAAGAGTTGAATTTTGAATAAAATATTTAAATTATAATCAATTTTTTGTAATGAATAGCGCAATTACTCAAGAAATATAAGATCTATCTTAAAATAATTAATAAGTTATTATTTAAAATCAAAAATTGACCAAATTGATATAAAAAGTATAAAAATTATATTAAAATTAAAACGAGATGAATTTTGATTAAAATATATAAATTAAAAACCTTTTTTTGTAATGAAAAATCGCAATTACTCTTGAAATATATGTAATATCTTAAAATAATTAATAATTTATAATTTAGAATCAAAAATTTATAAAATTGATATAAAAAGTATAAAAATTATATTAAAATTTAAACGACATGAATTTTGATTAAAATATATAAATTAAAAACCTTTTTTTGTAATGAAAAATCGCAATTACTCATGAAATATAAGAGATATCTTAAAATAATTAATAATTTATTATTCAGAATCAAAAATTGAACAATTTAATATAAAAAATATAAAATTTATCTTAATATTTAAAAGAGTTGAATTTTGAATAAAATATTTAAATTATAATCAATTTTTTGTAATGAAAAGCGCAATTACTCAAGAAATATAAGTGATATCTTAAAATAATTAATAATTTATTATTTAGAATCAAAAATTGATAAAATTGATAGAAAAAGTATAAAAATTATATTAAAATTTAAAGGAGATGAATTTTGATTATAATAAATAAATTAAAAACCTTTTTTTGTAATGAAAAATCGCAATTACTCATGAAATATAAGTGATATCTTAAAATAATTAATAATTTATTATTCAGAATCAAAATTTGAACAAATTAATATAAAAAATATAAATATTATCTTAATATTTAAAAGAGTTGAATTTTGAATAAAATATATAAATTATAATCAATTTTTTGTAATGAAAAGTGCAATTACTCAAGAAATATAAGAGCTATCTTAAAATAATTAATAATTTATTATTTAGAATCAAAAATTGAACAAATTGATATAAAATTATAAAAATTATATTAAAATTTAAACGAGTTGAATTTTGAATAAAATATATAAATTATAATCAATTTTTTGTAATGTAAAGCGCAATTACTCAAGAAATATAAGAGATATCTTAAAATAATTAATAATTTATTAATTAGAATCAAAAATTGAACAAATTAATATAAAAAATATAAATATTAATTTAATATTTAATCGAGTTGAATTTTGAATAAACTATATAGTTTATAATAAATTTTTTGTAATGAAAAGCGCAATTACACAAGAAATATAAGACATATCTAAAAATAATTAATAATTTATTATTTAGAATCAAAAATTGATAAAATTGATATAAAAAGTATAAAAATTATATTAAAATTTAAACGAGATGAATTTTGATTAAAATATATAAATTAAAAACCTTTTTTTGTAATGAAAAATCGCATTTACTCATGAAATATAAGAGATATCTTAAAATAATTAATAATTTATTATTTAGAATCAAAAATTGAACAAATTGATATAAAATTATAAAAATTATATTAAACTTTAATCGAGTTGAATTTTGAATAAAATATATAAATTATAATCAATTTTTTGTAATGAAAAGCGCAATTACTCAAGAAATATAAGAGATATCTTAAAATAATTAATAATTTATTATTTAGAATCAAAAATTGAACAAATTAATATAAAAAATATAAATATTATCTTAATATTTAAAAGAGTTGAATTTTGAATAAAATATATAAATTATAATCAATTTTTTGTAATTTAAAGCGCAATTACTCAAGAAATATAAGAGATATCTTAAAATAATTAATAATTTATTAATTAGAATCAAAAATTGAACAAATTAATATAAAAAATATAAATATTAATTTAATATTTAATCGAGTTGAATTTTGAATAAACTATATAGTTTATAATAAATTTTTTGTAATGAAAAGCGCAATTACTCAAGAAATATAAGGGATATCTTAAAATAATTAATAATTTATTATTTAGAATCAAAAATTGATCAAATTGATATAAAAAGTATAAAAATTATATTAAAATTTAAACGAGATGAATTTTGAATAAACTATATAGTTTATAATAAATTTTTTGTAATGAAAAGCGCAATTACTCAAGAAATATAAGAGATATCTTAAAATAATTAATAATTTATTATTTAGAATCAAAAATTTAACAAATTGATATAAAAAGTATAAAAATTATATTAAAATTTAAACGAGATGAATTTAGATTAAAATATATAAATTATAATCAATTTTTTGTATTGAAAAGCGCAATTACTCAAGAAATATAAGAGCTATCTTAAAATAATTAATAATTTATTATTTAGAATCAAAAATTGAACAAATTAATATAAAAAATATAAAATTTATCTTAATATTTAAATGAGTTGAATTTTGAATAAAATATATAAATTATAATCAATTTTTTGTAATGAATAGCTCAATTACTCAAGAAATATAAGAGCTATCTTAAAATAATTAATAATTTATTATTTAGAACCAAAAATTGAACAAATTAATATAAAAAATATAAATATTATCTTAATATTTAATCGAGTTGAATTTTGAATAAAATATATAAATTATAATCAATTTTTTGTAATGAATAGCGCAATTACTCAAGAAATATAAGAGCTATCTTAAAATAATTAATAATTTATTATTTAGAATCAAAAATTGAACAAATTGATATAAAATTATAAAAATTATCTTAATATTTAAAAGAGTTGAATTTTGAATAAAATATTTAAATTATAATCAATTTTTTGTAATGAAAATCGCAATTACTCAAGAAATATAAGTGATATCTTAAAATAATTAATAATTTATTATTTAGAATCAAAAATTTATAAAATTGATATAAAAAGTATAAAAATTATATTAAAATTTAAACGAGATGAATTTTGATTATAATATATAAATTAAAAACCTTTTTTTGTAATGAAAAATCGCAATTACTAATGAAATATATGTAATATCTTAAAATAATTAATAATTTATAATTTAGAATCAAAAATTGATAAAATTGATATAAAAAGTATAAAAATTATATTAAAATTTAAACGACATGAATTTTGATTAAAATATATAAATTAAAAACCTTTTTTTGTAATGAAAAATCGCAATTACTCATGAAATATAAAAGATATCTTAAAATAATTAATAATTTATTATTCAGAATCAAAAATTGAACAAATTAATATAAAAAATATAAAATTTATCTTAATATTTAAAAGAGTTGAATTTTGAATAAAATATATAAATTATAATCAATTGTTTGTAATGTAAAGCGCAATTACTCAAGAAATATAAGAGATATCTTAAAATAATTAATAATTTATTAATTAGAATCAAAAATTGAACAAATTAATATAAAAAATATAAATATTAATTTAATATTTAATCGAGTTGAATTTTGAATAAACTATATAGTTTATAATAAATTTTTTGTAATGAAAAGCGCAATTACTCAAGAAATATAAGAGATATCTTAAAATAATTAATAATTTATTATTTAGAATCAAAAATTTAACAAATTGATATAAAAAGTATAAAAATTATATTAAAATTTAAACGAGATGAATTTAGATTAAAATATATAAATTATAATCAATTTTTTGTATTGAAAAGCGCAATTACTCAAGAAATATAAGAGCTATCTTAAAATAATTAATAATTTATTATTTAGAATCAAAAATTGAACAAATTAATATTAAAAATATAAAATTTATCTTAATATTTAAATGAGTTGAATTTTGAATAAAATATATAAATTATAATCAATTTTTTGTAATGAATAGCGCAATTACTCAAGAATCATAAGAGATATCTTAAAATAATTAATAATTTATTATTTAGAATCAAAAATTGATAAAATTGATATAAAAAGTATAAAAATTATATTAAAATTTAAACGATATGAATTTTGAGCTATCTTAAAATAATTAATAATTTATTATTTAGAATCAAAAATTGAACAAATTAATATTAAAAATATAAAATTTATCTTAATATTTAAATGAGTTGAATTTTGAATAAAATATATAAATTATAATCAATTTTTTGTAATGAATAGCGCAATTACTCAAGAATCATAAGAGATATCTTAAAATAATTAATAATTTATTATTTAGAATCAAAAATTGATTAAATTGATATAAAAAGTATAAAAATTATATTAAAATTTAAACGAGATGAATTTTGATTAAAATTTATAAATTAAAAACCTTTTTTTGTAATGAAAAGCACAATTACTCAAGAAATATAAGAGCTATCTTAAAATAATTAATAATTTATTATTTAAAATCAAAAATTGAACAAATTGATATAAAAAATATGAATAAAATCTGAATATTTAAAATTGATGAATTTAAAATCAAATATATAAATTATAATCAATTTTTTGTAATGTAAAGCGCAATTACTCAAGAAATATAAGAGATATCTTAAAATAATTAATAATTTATTAATTACAATCAAAAATTTAACAAATTAATATAAAAAATATAAAATTTATCTTAATATTTAAATGAGTTGAATTTTGAATAAAATATATAAATTATAATCAATTTTTTGAAATGAAAAGCGCAATTACTCAAGAAATGTAAGAGATATCTTAAAATGATTAATAATTTATTATTTAGGATCAAAAATTGAACAAATTAATATAAAAAATATAAATATTATCTTAATATTTAAAAGAGTTGAATTTTGAATAAAATATATAAATTATAATCAATTTTTTGTAATGAATAGCGCAATTACTCAAGAAATATAAGATCTACCTTAAAATAATTAATAATTTATTATTTAGAATCAAAAATTGAACAAATTGATATAAAATTATAAAAATTATCTTAATATTTAAAAGAGTTGAATTTTGAATAAAATATTTAAATTATAATCAATTTTTTGTAATGAAAAGCAAATTACTCAAGAAATATAAGTGATATCTTAAAATAATTAATAATTTATTATTTAGAATCAAAAATTGATAAAATTGATATAAAAAGTATAAAAATTATATTAAAATTTAAACGAGATGAATTTTGATTATAATATATAAATTAAAAACATTTTTTTTGTAATGAAAAATCGCAATTACTCAAGAAATATAAGAGATATCTTAAAATAATTAATAATTTATTAATTAGAGTCAAAAATTGAACAAATTAATATAAAAAAAATAAATATTATCTTAAACTTTAATCGAGTTGAATTTTGAATAAAATATATAAATTATAATCAATTTTTTGTAATGAAAAGCGCAATTACTCAAGAAATATAAGAGATATCTTAAAATAATTAATAATTTATTATTTAGAATCAAAAATTGAACAAATTAATATAAAAAATATAAAATTTATCTTAATATTTAAAAAAGTTGAATTTTGAATAAAAAATAAAAACTATAATCATTTTTTAGTAATGAAAAGCGCAATTACTCAAGAAATATAAGAGCAATCTTAAAATAACTAATAATTTATTATTTAAACTCAAAAATTGAACAAATTGATATAAAAAGTATAAAAATTATATTAAAATTTAAACGACATGAATTTTGATTAAAATATATAAATTAAAAACCTTTTTTTGTAAAGAAAAATCGCAATTACTCATGAAATATAAAAGATATCTTAAAATAATTAATAATTTATTATTTAGAATCAAAAAATGAACAAATTAATATAAACAATATAAATATTATCTTAATATTTAAAAGAGTTGAATTTTGAATAAAATATATAAATTATAATCAATTTTTTGTAATTTAAAGCGCAATTACTCAAGAAATATAAGAGATATCTTAAAATAATTAATAATTTATTAATTAGAATCAAAAATTGAACAAATTAATATAAAAAATATAAATATTAATTTAATATTTAATCGAGTTGAATTTTGAATAAACTATATAGTTTATAATAAATTTTTTGTAATGAAAAGCGCAATTACTCAAGAAATATAAGAGATATCTTAAAATAATTAATAATTTATTATTTAGAATCAAAAATTTAACAAATTGATATAAAAAGTATAAAAATTATATTAAAATTTAAACGAGATGAATTTAGATTAAAATATATAAATTATAATCAATTTTTTGTATTGAAAAGCGCAATTACTCAAGAAATATAAGAGCTATCTTAAAATAATTAATAATTTATTATTTAGAATCAAAAAATGAACAAATTAATATAAAAAATATAAAATTTATCTTAATATTTAAATGAGTTGAATTTTGAATAAAATATATAAATTATAATCAATTTTTTGTAATGAATAGCGCAATTACTCAAGAAATATAAGAGCTATCTTAAAATAATTAATAATTTATTATTTAGAATCAAAAAATGAACAAATTAATATAAAAAATATAAATATTATCTTAATATTTAATCGAGTTGAATTTTGAATAAAATATATAAATTATAATCAATTTTTTGTAATGAATAGCGCAATTACTCAAGAAATATAAGAGCTATCTTAAAATAAGTAATAATTTATTATTTAGAATCAAAAATTGAACAAATTGATATAAAATTATAAAAATTATCTTAATATTTAAAAGAGTTGAATTTTGAATAAAATATTTAAATTATAATCAATTTTTTGTAATGAAAAGCGCAATTACTCAAGAAATATAAGTGATATCTTAAAATAATTAATAATTTATTATTTAGAATCAAAAATTTATAAAATTGATATAAAAAGTATAAAAATTATATTAAAATTTAAACGAGATGAATTTTGATTATAATATATAAATTAAAAACCTTTTTTTGTAATGAAAAATCGCAATTACTTATGAAATATATGTAATATCTTAAAATAATTAATAATTTATAATTTAGAATCAAAAATTGATAAAATTGATATAAAAAGTATAAAAATTATATTAAAATTTAAACGACATGAATTTTGATTAAAATATATAAATTAAAAACCTTTTTTTGTAATGAAAAATCGCAATTACTCATGAAATATAAGAGATATCTTAAAATAATTAATAATTTATTATTCAGAATCAAAAATTGAACAAATAAATATAAAAAATATAAAATTTATCTTAATATTTAAATGAGTTGAATTTTGAATAAAATATATAAATTATAATCAATTTTTTGTAATGAAAAGCGCAATTACTCAAGAAATATAAGAGATATCTTAAAATAATTAATAATTTATTATTTAGAATCAAAAATTCAACAAATTGATATAAAATTATAAAAATTATATTACAATTTAAACGAGTTGAATTTTGAATAAAATATATAAATTATAATCAATTTTTTGTAATGTAAAGCGCAATTACTCAAGAAATATAAGAGATATCTTAAAATAATTAATAAGTTATTATTTAAAATCAAAAATTGACCAAATTGATATAAAAAGTATAAAAATTATATTAAAATTTAAACGAGATGAATTTTGATTAAAATATATAAATTAAAAACCTTTTTTTGTAATGTAAAGCGCAATTACTCAAGAAATATAAGAGATATCTTAAAATAATTAATAATTTATTAATTAGAATCAAAAATTGAACAAATTAATATAAAAAATATAAATATTATCTTAATATTTAATCGAGTTGAATTTTGAATAATCTATATAAATTATAATCAATTTTTTGTATTGAATAGCGCAATTACTCAAGAAATATAAGAGATATCTTAAAATAATTAATAATTTATTAATTAGAAACAAAAATTGAACAAATTAATATAAAAAATATAAAATTTATCTTAATATTTAAAAGAGTTGAATTTTGAATAAAATATTTAAATTATAATCAATTTTTTGTAATGAATAGCGCAATTACTCAAGAAATATAAGATCTATCTTAAAATAATTAATAAGTTATTATTTAAAATCAAAAATTGACCAAATTGATATAAAAAGTATAAAAATTATATTAAAATTAAAACGAGATGAATTTTGATTAAAATATATAAATTAAAAACCTTTTTTTGTAATGAAAAATCGCAATTACTCTTGAAATATATGTAATATCTTAAAATAATTAATAATTTATAATTTAGAATCAAAAATTTATAAAATTGATATAAAAAGTATAAAAATTATATTAAAATTTAAACGACATGAATTTTGATTAAAATATATAAATTAAAAACCTTTTTTTGTAATGAAAAATCGCAATTACTCATGAAATATAAGAGATATCTTAAAATAATTAATAATTTATTATTCAGAATCAAAAATTGAACAATTTAATATAAAAAATATAAAATTTATCTTAATATTTAAAAGAGTTGAATTTTGAATAAAATATTTAAATTATAATCAATTTTTTGTAATGAAAAGCGCAATTACTCAAGAAATATAAGTGATATCTTAAAATAATTAATAATTTATTATTTAGAATCAAAAATTGATAAAATTGATAGAAAAAGTATAAAAATTATATTAAAATTTAAAGGAGATGAATTTTGATTATAATAAATAAATTAAAAACCTTTTTTTGTAATGAAAAATCGCAATTACTCATGAAATATAAGTGATATCTTAAAATAATTAATAATTTATTATTCAGAATCAAAATTTGAACAAATTAATATAAAAAATATAAATATTATCTTAATATTTAAAAGAGTTGAATTTTGAATAAAATATATAAATTATAATCAATTTTTTGTAATGAAAAGTGCAATTACTCAAGAAATATAAGAGCTATCTTAAAATAATTAATAATTTATTATTTAGAATCAAAAATTGAACAAATTGATATAAAATTATAAAAATTATATTAAAATTTAAACGAGTTGAATTTTGAATAAAATATATAAATTATAATCAATTTTTTGTAATGTAAAGCGCAATTACTCAAGAAATATAAGAGATATCTTAAAATAATTAATAATTTATTAATTAGAATCAAAAATTGAACAAATTAATATAAAAAATATAAATATTAATTTAATATTTAATCGAGTTGAATTTTGAATAAACTATATAGTTTATAATAAATTTTTTGTAATGAAAAGCGCAATTACACAAGAAATATAAGACATATCTAAAAATAATTAATAATTTATTATTTAGAATCAAAAATTGATAAAATTGATATAAAAAGTATAAAAATTATATTAAAATTTAAACGAGATGAATTTTGATTAAAATATATAAATTAAAAACCTTTTTTTGTAATGAAAAATCGCATTTACTCATGAAATATAAGAGATATCTTAAAATAATTAATAATTTATTATTTAGAATCAAAAATTGAACAAATTGATATAAAATTATAAAAATTATATTAAACTTTAATCGAGTTGAATTTTGAATAAAATATATAAATTATAATCAATTTTTTGTAATGAAAAGCGCAATTACTCAAGAAATATAAGAGATATCTTAAAATAATTAATAATTTATTATTTAGAATCAAAAATTGAACAAATTAATATAAAAAATATAAATATTATCTTAATATTTAAAAGAGTTGAATTTTGAATAAAATATATAAATTATAATCAATTTTTTGTAATTTAAAGCGCAATTACTCAAGAAATATAAGAGATATCTTAAAATAATTAATAATTTATTAATTAGAATCAAAAATTGAACAAATTAATATAAAAAATATAAATATTAATTTAATATTTAATCGAGTTGAATTTTGAATAAACTATATAGTTTATAATAAATTTTTTGTAATGAAAAGCGCAATTACTCAAGAAATATAAGGGATATCTTAAAATAATTAATAATTTATTATTTAGAATCAAAAATTGATCAAATTGATATAAAAAGTATAAAAATTATATTAAAATTTAAACGAGATGAATTTTGAATAAACTATATAGTTTATAATAAATTTTTTGTAATGAAAAGCGCAATTACTCAAGAAATATAAGAGATATCTTAAAATAATTAATAATTTATTATTTAGAATCAAAAATTTAACAAATTGATATAAAAAGTATAAAAATTATATTAAAATTTAAACGAGATGAATTTAGATTAAAATATATAAATTATAATCAATTTTTTGTATTGAAAAGCGCAATTACTCAAGAAATATAAGAGCTATCTTAAAATAATTAATAATTTATTATTTAGAATCAAAAATTGAACAAATTAATATAAAAAATATAAAATTTATCTTAATATTTAAATGAGTTGAATTTTGAATAAAATATATAAATTATAATCAATTTTTTGTAATGAATAGCTCAATTACTCAAGAAATATAAGAGCTATCTTAAAATAATTAATAATTTATTATTTAGAACCAAAAATTGAACAAATTAATATAAAAAATATAAATATTATCTTAATATTTAATCGAGTTGAATTTTGAATAAAATATATAAATTATAATCAATTTTTTGTAATGAATAGCGCAATTACTCAAGAAATATAAGAGCTATCTTAAAATAATTAATAATTTATTATTTAGAATCAAAAATTGAACAAATTGATATAAAATTATAAAAATTATCTTAATATTTAAAAGAGTTGAATTTTGAATAAAATATTTAAATTATAATCAATTTTTTGTAATGAAAATCGCAATTACTCAAGAAATATAAGTGATATCTTAAAATAATTAATAATTTATTATTTAGAATCAAAAATTTATAAAATTGATATAAAAAGTATAAAAATTATATTAAAATTTAAACGAGATGAATTTTGATTATAATATATAAATTAAAAACCTTTTTTTGTAATGAAAAATCGCAATTACTAATGAAATATATGTAATATCTTAAAATAATTAATAATTTATAATTTAGAATCAAAAATTGATAAAATTGATATAAAAAGTATAAAAATTATATTAAAATTTAAACGACATGAATTTTGATTAAAATATATAAATTAAAAACCTTTTTTTGTAATGAAAAATCGCAATTACTCATGAAATATAAAAGATATCTTAAAATAATTAATAATTTATTATTCAGAATCAAAAATTGAACAAATTAATATAAAAAATATAAAATTTATCTTAATATTTAAAAGAGTTGAATTTTGAATAAAATATATAAATTATAATCAATTGTTTGTAATGTAAAGCGCAATTACTCAAGAAATATAAGAGATATCTTAAAATAATTAATAATTTATTAATTAGAATCAAAAATTGAACAAATTAATATAAAAAATATAAATATTAATTTAATATTTAATCGAGTTGAATTTTGAATAAACTATATAGTTTATAATAAATTTTTTGTAATGAAAAGCGCAATTACTCAAGAAATATAAGAGATATCTTAAAATAATTAATAATTTATTATTTAGAATCAAAAATTTAACAAATTGATATAAAAAGTATAAAAATTATATTAAAATTTAAACGAGATGAATTTAGATTAAAATATATAAATTATAATCAATTTTTTGTATTGAAAAGCGCAATTACTCAAGAAATATAAGAGCTATCTTAAAATAATTAATAATTTATTATTTAGAATCAAAAATTGAACAAATTAATATTAAAAATATAAAATTTATCTTAATATTTAAATGAGTTGAATTTTGAATAAAATATATAAATTATAATCAATTTTTTGTAATGAATAGCGCAATTACTCAAGAATCATAAGAGATATCTTAAAATAATTAATAATTTATTATTTAGAATCAAAAATTGATAAAATTGATATAAAAAGTATAAAAATTATATTAAAATTTAAACGATATGAATTTTGAGCTATCTTAAAATAATTAATAATTTATTATTTAGAATCAAAAATTGAACAAATTAATATTAAAAATATAAAATTTATCTTAATATTTAAATGAGTTGAATTTTGAATAAAATATATAAATTATAATCAATTTTTTGTAATGTAAAGCGCAATTACTCAAGAATCATAAGAGATATCTTAAAATAATTAATAATTTATTATTTAGAATCAAAAATTGATTAAATTGATATAAAAAGTATAAAAATTATATTAAAATTTAAACGAGATGAATTTTGATTAAAATTTATAAATTAAAAACCTTTTTTTGTAATGAAAAGCACAATTACTCAAGAAATATAAGAGCTATCTTAAAATAATTAATAATTTATTATTTAAAATCAAAAATTGAACAAATTGATATAAAAAATATGAATAAAATCTGAATATTTAAAATTGATGAATTTAAAATCAAATATATAAATTATAATCAATTTTTTGTAATGTAAAGCGCAATTACTCAAGAAATATAAGAGATATCTTAAAATAATTAATAATTTATTAATTACAATCAAAAATTTAACAAATTAATATAAAAAATATAAAATTTATCTTAATATTTAAATGAGTTGAATTTTGAATAAAATATATAAATTATAATCAATTTTTTGAAATGAAAAGCGCAATTACTCAAGAAATGTAAGAGATATCTTAAAATGATTAATAATTTATTATTTAGGATCAAAAATTGAACAAATTAATATAAAAAATATAAATATTATCTTAATATTTAAAAGAGTTGAATTTTGAATAAAATATATAAATTATAATCAATTTTTTGTAATGAATAGCGCAATTACTCAAGAAATATAAGATCTACCTTAAAATAATTAATAATTTATTATTTAGAATCAAAAATTGAACAAATTGATATAAAATTATAAAAATTATCTTAATATTTAAAAGAGTTGAATTTTGAATAAAATATTTAAATTATAATCAATTTTTTGTAATGAAAAGCAAATTACTCAAGAAATATAAGTGATATCTTAAAATAATTAATAATTTATTATTTAGAATCAAAAATTGATAAAATTGATATAAAAAGTATAAAAATTATATTAAAATTTAAACGAGATGAATTTTGATTATAATATATAAATTAAAAACATTTTTTTTGTAATGAAAAATCGCAATTACTCATGAAATATAAGTGATATCTTAAAATAATTAATAATTTATAATTTAGAATCAAAAATTGATAAAATTGATATAAAAAGTATAAAAATTATATTAAAATTTAAACGACATGAATTTTGATTAAAATATATAAATTAAAAACCTTTTTTTGTAATGAAAAATCGCAATTACTCATGAAATATAAAAGATATCTTAAAATAATTAATAATTTATTATTCAGAATCAAAAATTGAACAAATTAATATAAAAAATATAAAATTTATCTTAATATTTAAAAGAGTTGAATTTTGAATAAAATATATAAATTATAATCAATTGTTTGTAATGTAAAGCGCAATTACTCAAGAAATATAAGAGATATCTTAAAATAATTAATAATTTATTAATTAGAATCAAAAATTGAACAAATTAATATAAAAAATATAAATATTAATTTAATATTTAATCGAGTTGAATTTTGAATAAACTATATAGTTTATAATAAATTTTTTGTAATGAAAAGCGCAATTACTCAAGAAATATAAGAGATATCTTAAAATAATTAATAATTTATTATTTAGAATCAAAAATTTAACAAATTGATATAAAAAGTATAAAAATTATATTAAAATTTAAACGAGATGAATTTAGATTAAAATATATAAATTATAATCAATTTTTTGTATTGAAAAGCGCAATTACTCAAGAAATATAAGAGCTATCTTAAAATAATTAATAATTTATTATTTAGAATCAAAAATTGAACAAATTAATATTAAAAATATAAAATTTATCTTAATATTTAAATGAGTTGAATTTTGAATAAAATATATAAATTATAATCAATTTTTTGTAATGAATAGCGCAATTACTCAAGAATCATAAGAGATATCTTAAAATAATTAATAATTTATTATTTAGAATCAAAAATTGATAAAATTGATATAAAAAGTATAAAAATTATATTAAAATTTAAACGATATGAATTTTGAGCTATCTTAAAATAATTAATAATTTATTATTTAGAATCAAAAATTGAACAAATTAATATTAAAAATATAAAATTTATCTTAATATTTAAATGAGTTGAATTTTGAATAAAATATATAAATTATAATCAATTTTTTGTAATGAATAGCGCAATTACTCAAGAATCATAAGAGATATCTTAAAATAATTAATAATTTATTATTTAGAATCAAAAATTGATTAAATTGATATAAAAAGTATAAAAATTATATTAAAATTTAAACGAGATGAATTTTGATTAAAATTTATAAATTAAAAACCTTTTTTTGTAATGAAAAGCACAATTACTCAAGAAATATAAGAGCTATCTTAAAATAATTAATAATTTATTATTTAAAATCAAAAATTGAACAAATTGATATAAAAAATATGAATAAAATCTGAATATTTAAAATTGATGAATTTAAAATCAAATATATAAATTATAATCAATTTTTTGTAATGTAAAGCGCAATTACTCAAGAAATATAAGAGATATCTTAAAATAATTAATAATTTATTAATTACAATCAAAAATTTAACAAATTAATATAAAAAATATAAAATTTATCTTAATATTTAAATGAGTTGAATTTTGAATAAAATATATAAATTATAATCAATTTTTTGAAATGAAAAGCGCAATTACTCAAGAAATGTAAGAGATATCTTAAAATGATTAATAATTTATTATTTAGGATCAAAAATTGAACAAATTAATATAAAAAATATAAATATTATCTTAATATTTAAAAGAGTTGAATTTTGAATAAAATATATAAATTATAATCAATTTTTTGTAATGAATAGCGCAATTACTCAAGAAATATAAGATCTACCTTAAAATAATTAATAATTTATTATTTAGAATCAAAAATTGAACAAATTGATATAAAATTATAAAAATTATCTTAATATTTAAAAGAGTTGAATTTTGAATAAAATATTTAAATTATAATCAATTTTTTGTAATGAAAAGCAAATTACTCAAGAAATATAAGTGATATCTTAAAATAATTAATAATTTATAATTTAGAATCAAAAATTGATAAAATTGATATAAAAAGTATAAAAATTATATTAAAATTTAAACGACATGAATTTTGATTAAAATATATAAATTAAAAACCTTTTTTTGTAATGAAAAATCGCAATTACTCATGAAATATAAGAGATATCTTAAAATAATTAATAATTTATTATTCAGAATCAAAAATTGAACAAATAAATATAAAAAATATAAAATTTATCTTAATATTTAAATGAGTTGAATTTTGAATAAAATATATAAATTATAATCAATTTTTTGTAATGAAAAGCGCAATTACTCAAGAAATATAAGAGATATCTTAAAATAATTAATAATTTATTATTTAGAATCAAAAATTCAACAAATTGATATAAAATTATAAAAATTATATTACAATTTAAACGAGTTGAATTTTGAATAAAATATATAAATTATAATCAATTTTTTGTAATGTAAAGCGCAATTACTCAAGAAATATAAGAGATATCTTAAAATAATTAATAAGTTATTATTTAAAATCAAAAATTGACCAAATTGATATAAAAAGTATAAAAATTATATTAAAATTTAAACGAGATGAATTTTGATTAAAATATATAAATTAAAAACCTTTTTTTGTAATGTAAAGCGCAATTACTCAAGAAATATAAGAGATATCTTAAAATAATTAATAATTTATTAATTAGAATCAAAAATTGAACAAATTAATATAAAAAATATAAATATTATCTTAATATTTAATCGAGTTGAATTTTGAATAATCTATATAAATTATAATCAATTTTTTGTATTGAATAGCGCAATTACTCAAGAAATATAAGAGATATCTTAAAATAATTAATAATTTATTAATTAGAAACAAAAATTGAACAAATTAATATAAAAAATATAAAATTTATCTTAATATTTAAAAGAGTTGAATTTTGAATAAAATATTTAAATTATAATCAATTTTTTGTAATGAATAGCGCAATTACTCAAGAAATATAAGATCTATCTTAAAATAATTAATAAGTTATTATTTAAAATCAAAAATTGACCAAATTGATATAAAAAGTATAAAAATTATATTAAAATTAAAACGAGATGAATTTTGATTAAAATATATAAATTAAAAACCTTTTTTTGTAATGAAAAATCGCAATTACTCTTGAAATATATGTAATATCTTAAAATAATTAATAATTTATAATTTAGAATCAAAAATTTATAAAATTGATATAAAAAGTATAAAAATTATATTAAAATTTAAACGACATGAATTTTGATTAAAATATATAAATTAAAAACCTTTTTTTGTAATGAAAAATCGCAATTACTCATGAAATATAAGAGATATCTTAAAATAATTAATAATTTATTATTCAGAATCAAAAATTGAACAATTTAATATAAAAAATATAAAATTTATCTTAATATTTAAAAGAGTTGAATTTTGAATAAAATATTTAAATTATAATCAATTTTTTGTAATGAAAAGCGCAATTACTCAAGAAATATAAGTGATATCTTAAAATAATTAATAATTTATTATTTAGAATCAAAAATTGATAAAATTGATAGAAAAAGTATAAAAATTATATTAAAATTTAAAGGAGATGAATTTTGATTATAATAAATAAATTAAAAACCTTTTTTTGTAATGAAAAATCGCAATTACTCATGAAATATAAGTGATATCTTAAAATAATTAATAATTTATTATTCAGAATCAAAATTTGAACAAATTAATATAAAAAATATAAATATTATCTTAATATTTAAAAGAGTTGAATTTTGAATAAAATATATAAATTATAATCAATTTTTTGTAATGAAAAGTGCAATTACTCAAGAAATATAAGAGCTATCTTAAAATAATTAATAATTTATTATTTAGAATCAAAAATTGAACAAATTGATATAAAATTATAAAAATTATATTAAAATTTAAACGAGTTGAATTTTGAATAAAATATATAAATTATAATCAATTTTTTGTAATGTAAAGCGCAATTACTCAAGAAATATAAGAGATATCTTAAAATAATTAATAATTTATTAATTAGAATCAAAAATTGAACAAATTAATATAAAAAATATAAATATTAATTTAATATTTAATCGAGTTGAATTTTGAATAAACTATATAGTTTATAATAAATTTTTTGTAATGAAAAGCGCAATTACACAAGAAATATAAGACATATCTAAAAATAATTAATAATTTATTATTTAGAATCAAAAATTGATAAAATTGATATAAAAAGTATAAAAATTATATTAAAATTTAAACGAGATGAATTTTGATTAAAATATATAAATTAAAAACCTTTTTTTGTAATGAAAAATCGCATTTACTCATGAAATATAAGAGATATCTTAAAATACTTAATAATTTATTATTTAGAATCAAAAATTGAACAAATTGATATAAAATTATAAAAATTATATTAAACTTTAATCGAGTTGAATTTTGAATAAAATATATAAATTATAATCAATTTTTTGTAATGAAAAGCGCAATTACTCAAGAAATATAAGAGATATCTTAAAATAATTAATAATTTATTATTTAGAATCAAAAATTGAACAAATTAATATAAAAAATATAAATATTATCTTAATATTTAAAAGAGTTGAATTTTGAATAAAATATATAAATTATAATCAATTTTTTTGTAATTTAAAGCGCAATTACTCAAGAAATATAAGAGATATCTTAAAATAATTAATAATTTATTAATTAGAATCAAAAATTGAACAAATTAATATAAAAAATATAAATATTAATTTAATATTTAATCGAGTTGAATTTTGAATAAACTATATAGTTTATAATAAATTTTTTGTAATGAAAAGCGCAATTACTCAAGAAATATAAGGGATATCTTAAAATAATTAATAATTTAGTATTTAGAATCAAAAATTGATCAAATTGATATAAAAAGTATAAAAATTATATTAAAATTTAAACGAGATGAATTTTGAATAAACTATATAGTTTATAATAAATTTTTTGTAATGAAAAGCGCAATTACTCAAGAAATATAAGAGATATCTTAAAATAATTAATAATTTATTATTAGAATCAAAAATTTAACAAATTGATATAAAAAGTATAAAAAATTATATTAAAATTTAAACGAGATGAATTTAGATTAAAATATATAAATTATAATCAATTTTTTGTATTGAAAAGCGCAATTACTCAAGAATATAAGAGCTATCTTAAAATAATTAATAATTTATTATTTAGAATCAAAAATTGAACAAATTAATATAAAAAATATAAAATTTATCTTAATATTTAAATGAGTTGAATTTTGAATAAAATATATAAATTATAATCAATTTTTTGTAATGAATAGCTCAATTACTCAAGAAATATAAGAGCTATCTTAAAATAATTAATAATTTATTATTTAGAACCAAAAATTGAACAAATTAATATAAAAAATATAAATATTATCTTAATATTTAATCGAGTTGAATTTTGAATAAAATATATAAATTATAATCAATTTTTTGTAATGAATAGCGCAATTACTCAAGAAATATAAGAGCTATCTTAAAATAATTAATAATTTATTATTTAGAATCAAAAATTGAACAAATTGATATAAAATTATAAAAATTATCTTAATATTTAAAAGAGTTGAATTTTGAATAAAATATTTAAATTATAATCAATTTTTTGTAATGAAAATCGCAATTACTCAAGAAATATAAGTGATATCTTAAAATAATTAATAATTTATTATTTAGAATCAAAAATTTATAAAATTGATATAAAAAGTATAAAAATTATATTAAAATTTAAACGAGATGAATTTTGATTATAATATATAAATTAAAAACCTTTTTTTGTAATGAAAAATCGCAATTACTAATGAAATATATGTAATATCTTAAAATAATTAATAATTTATAATTTAGAATCAAAAATTGATAAAATTGATATAAAAAGTATAAAAATTATATTAAAATTTAAACGACATGAATTTTGATTAAAATATATAAATTAAAAACCTTTTTTTGTAATGAAAAATCGCAATTACTCATGAAATATAAAAGATATCTTAAAATAATTAATAATTTATTATTCAGAATCAAAAATTGAACAAATTAATATAAAAAATATAAAATTTATCTTAATATTTAAAAGAGTTGAATTTTGAATAAAATATATAAATTATAATCAATTGTTTGTAATGTAAAGCGCAATTACTCAAGAAATATAAGAGATATCTTAAAATAATTAATAATTTATTAATTAGAATCAAAAATTGAACAAATTAATATAAAAAATATAAATATTAATTTAATATTTAATCGAGTTGAATTTTGAATAAACTATATAGTTTATAATAAATTTTTTGTAATGAAAAGCGCAATTACTCAAGAAATATAAGAGATATCTTAAAATAATTAATAATTTATTATTTAGAATCAAAAATTTAACAAATTGATATAAAAAGTATAAAAATTATATTAAAATTTAAACGAGATGAATTTAGATTAAAATATATAAATTATAATCAATTTTTTGTATTGAAAAGCGCAATTACTCAAGAAATATAAGAGCTATCTTAAAATAATTAATAATTTATTATTTAGAATCAAAAATTGAACAAATTAATATTAAAAATATAAAATTTATCTTAATATTTAAATGAGTTGAATTTTGAATAAAATATATAAATTATAATCAATTTTTTGTAATGAATAGCGCAATTACTCAAGAATCATAAGAGATATCTTAAAATAATTAATAATTTATTATTTAGAATCAAAAATTGATAAAATTGATATAAAAAGTATAAAAATTATATTAAAATTTAAACGATATGAATTTTGAGCTATCTTAAAATAATTAATAATTTATTATTTAGAATCAAAAATTGAACAAATTAATATTAAAAATATAAAATTTATCTTAATATTTAAATGAGTTGAATTTTGAATAAAATATATAAATTATAATCAATTTTTTGTAATGTAAAGCGCAATTACTCAAGAATCATAAGAGATATCTTAAAATAATTAATAATTTATTATTTAGAATCAAAAATTGATTAAATTGATATAAAAAGTATAAAAATTATATTAAAATTTAAACGAGATGAATTTTGATTAAAATTTATAAATTAAAAACCTTTTTTTGTAATGAAAAGCACAATTACTCAAGAAATATAAGAGCTATCTTAAAATAATTAATAATTTATTATTTAAAATCAAAAATTGAACAAATTGATATAAAAAATATGAATAAAATCTGAATATTTAAAATTGATGAATTTAAAATCAAATATATAAATTATAATCAATTTTTTGTAATGTAAAGCGCAATTACTCAAGAAATATAAGAGATATCTTAAAATAATTAATAATTTATTAATTACAATCAAAAATTTAACAAATTAATATAAAAAATATAAAATTTATCTTAATATTTAAATGAGTTGAATTTTGAATAAAATATATAAATTATAATCAATTTTTTGAAATGAAAAGCGCAATTACTCAAGAAATGTAAGAGATATCTTAAAATGATTAATAATTTATTATTTAGGATCAAAAATTGAACAAATTAATATAAAAAATATAAATATTATCTTAATATTTAAAAGAGTTGAATTTTGAATAAAATATATAAATTATAATCAATTTTTTGTAATGAATAGCGCAATTACTCAAGAAATATAAGATCTACCTTAAAATAATTAATAATTTATTATTTAGAATCAAAAATTGAACAAATTGATATAAAATTATAAAAATTATCTTAATATTTAAAAGAGTTGAATTTTGAATAAAATATTTAAATTATAATCAATTTTTTGTAATGAAAAGCAAATTACTCAAGAAATATAAGTGATATCTTAAAATAATTAATAATTTATTATTTAGAATCAAAAATTGATAAAATTGATATAAAAAGTATAAAAATTATATTAAAATTTAAACGAGATGAATTTTGATTATAATATATAAATTAAAAACATTTTTTTTGTAATGAAAAATCGCAATTACTCATGAAATATAAGTGATATCTTAAAATAATTAATAATTTATAATTTAGAATCAAAAATTGATAAAATTGATATAAAAAGTATAAAAATTATATTAAAATTTAAACGACATGAATTTTGATTAAAATATATAAATTAAAAACCTTTTTTTGTAATGAAAAATCGCAATTACTCATGAAATATAAAAGATATCTTAAAATAATTAATAATTTATTATTCAGAATCAAAAATTGAACAAATTAATATAAAAAATATAAAATTTATCTTAATATTTAAAAGAGTTGAATTTTGAATAAAATATATAAATTATAATCAATTGTTTGTAATGTAAAGCGCAATTACTCAAGAAATATAAGAGATATCTTAAAATAATTAATAATTTATTAATTAGAATCAAAAATTGAACAAATTAATATAAAAAATATAAATATTAATTTAATATTTAATCGAGTTGAATTTTGAATAAACTATATAGTTTATAATAAATTTTTTGTAATGAAAAGCGCAATTACTCAAGAAATATAAGAGATATCTTAAAATAATTAATAATTTATTATTTAGAATCAAAAATTTAACAAATTGATATAAAAAGTATAAAAATTATATTAAAATTTAAACGAGATGAATTTAGATTAAAATATATAAATTATAATCAATTTTTTGTATTGAAAAGCGCAATTACTCAAGAAATATAAGAGCTATCTTAAAATAATTAATAATTTATTATTTAGAATCAAAAATTGAACAAATTAATATTAAAAATATAAAATTTATCTTAATATTTAAATGAGTTGAATTTTGAATAAAATATATAAATTATAATCAATTTTTTGTAATGAATAGCGCAATTACTCAAGAATCATAAGAGATATCTTAAAATAATTAATAATTTATTATTTAGAATCAAAAATTGATAAAATTGATATAAAAAGTATAAAAATTATATTAAAATTTAAACGATATGAATTTTGAGCTATCTTAAAATAATTAATAATTTATTATTTAGAATCAAAAATTGAACAAATTAATATTAAAAATATAAAATTTATCTTAATATTTAAATGAGTTGAATTTTGAATAAAATATATAAATTATAATCAATTTTTTGTAATGAATAGCGCAATTACTCAAGAATCATAAGAGATATCTTAAAATAATTAATAATTTATTATTTAGAATCAAAAATTGATTAAATTGATATAAAAAGTATAAAAATTATATTAAAATTTAAACGAGATGAATTTTGATTAAAATTTATAAATTAAAAACCTTTTTTTGTAATGAAAAGCACAATTACTCAAGAAATATAAGAGCTATCTTAAAATAATTAATAATTTATTATTTAAAATCAAAAATTGAACAAATTGATATAAAAAATATGAATAAAATCTGAATATTTAAAATTGATGAATTTAAAATCAAATATATAAATTATAATCAATTTTTTGTAATGTAAAGCGCAATTACTCAAGAAATATAAGAGATATCTTAAAATAATTAATAATTTATTAATTACAATCAAAAATTTAACAAATTAATATAAAAAATATAAAATTTATCTTAATATTTAAATGAGTTGAATTTTGAATAAAATATATAAATTATAATCAATTTTTTGAAATGAAAAGCGCAATTACTCAAGAAATGTAAGAGATATCTTAAAATGATTAATAATTTATTATTTAGGATCAAAAATTGAACAAATTAATATAAAAAATATAAATATTATCTTAATATTTAAAAGAGTTGAATTTTGAATAAAATATATAAATTATAATCAATTTTTTGTAATGAATAGCGCAATTACTCAAGAAATATAAGATCTACCTTAAAATAATTAATAATTTATTATTTAGAATCAAAAATTGAACAAATTGATATAAAATTATAAAAATTATCTTAATATTTAAAAGAGTTGAATTTTGAATAAAATATTTAAATTATAATCAATTTTTTGTAATGAAAAGCAAAATTACTCAAGAAATATAAGTGATATCTTAAAATAATTAATAATTTATTATTTAGAATCAAAAATTGATAAAATTGATATAAAAAGTATAAAAATTATATTAAAATTTAAACGAGATGAATTTTGATTATAATATATAAATTAAAAACATTTTTTTTGTAATGAAAAATCGCAATTACTCATGAAATATAAGTGATATCTTAAAATAATTAATA
Organism: Labia minor; assembly: GCA_963082975.1. Classification (NCBI taxonomy): domain Eukaryota; kingdom Metazoa; phylum Arthropoda; class Insecta; order Dermaptera; family Spongiphoridae; genus Labia; species Labia minor. Next base: position 14,698,884 of record OY720349.1, on the reverse strand, counting down.
ATTTATTATTCAGAATCAAAAATTGAACAAATTAATATAAAAAATATAAATATTATCTTAATATTTAAAAGAGTTGAATTTTGAATAAAATATATAAATTATAATCAATTTTTTAAAATGAATAGCGCAATTACTCAAGACACATAAGAGCTATCTTAAAATGATTAATAATTTATTATTTAGAATCAAAAATTGAACAAATTGATATAAAATTATAAAAATTATATTAAAATTTAAACGAGTTGAATTTTGAATAAAATATATAAATTATAATCAATTTTTTGTAATGAAAAGGGCAATTACTCAAGAAATATAAGAGCTATCTTAAAATAATTAATAATTTATTATTTAGAATCAAAAATTGAACAAATTGATATAAAATTATAAAAATTATATTAAAATTTAAACGAGTTGAATTTTGAATAAAATATATAAATTATAATCAATTTTTTGTAATGAATAGCGCAATTACTCAAGAAACATAAGAGCTATCTTAAAATAATTAATAATTTATTATTTAGAATCAAAAATTGAACAAATTGATATAAAATTATTAAAATTTAAACGAGTTGAATTTTGAATAAAATATATAAATTATAATCAATTTTTTGTAATGTAAAGCGCAATTACTCAAGAAATATAAGAGATATCTTAAAATAATTAATAAGTTATTATTTAAAATCAAAAATTGACCAAATTGATATAAAAAGTATAAAAATTATATTAAAATTTAAACGAGATGAATTTTGATTAAAATATATAAATTAAAATATATTATTATATTATAATATTTAAAATTTATGAATTTAAAATCAAATATATAAATAAAATAGATTTTTTGTATAGAAAAGGCGCAATTACTCAAGAAATATAAGAGATATCTTAAAATAATTAATAATTTATTAATTACAATCAAAAATTTAACAAATTAATATAAAAAATATAAAATTTATCTTAATATTTAAATGAGTTGAATTTTGAATAAAATATATAAATTATAATCAATTTTTTGTAATGAATAGCGCAATTACTCAAGAATCATAAGAGATATCTTAAAATAATTAATAATTTATTATTTAGAATCAAAAATTGATTAAATTGATATAAAAAGTATAAAAATTATATTAAAATTTAAACGAGATGAATTTTGATTAAAATTTATAAATTAAAAACCTTTTTTTGTAATGAAAAGCACAATTACTCAAGAAATATAAGAGCTATCTTAAAATAATTAATAATTTATTATTTAAAATCAAAAATTGAACAAATTGATATAAAAAATATGAATAAAATCTGAATATTTAAAATTGATGAATTAAAAATCAAATATATAAATTATAATCAATTTTTTGTAATGTAAAGCGCAATTACTCAAGAAATATAAGAGATATCTTAAAATAATTAATAATTTATTAATTACAATCAAAAATTTAACAAATTAATATAAAAAATATAAAATTTATCTTAATATTTAAATGAGTTGAATTTTGAATAAAATATATAAATTATAATCAATTTTTTGTATTGAATAGCGCAATTACTCAAGAAATATAAGAGATATCTTAAAATAATTAATAATTTATTAATTAGAAACAAAAATTGAACAAATTAATATAAAAAATATAAAATTTATCTTAATATTTAAAAGAGTTGAATTTTGAATAAAATATTTAAATTATAATCAATTTTTTGTAATGAATAGCGCAATTACTCAAGAAATATAAGATCTATCTTAAAATAATTAATAAGTTATTATTTAAAATCAAAAATTGACCAAATTGATATAAAAAGTATAAAAATTATATTAAAATTAAAACGAGATGAATTTTGATTAAAATATATAAATTAAAAACCTTTTTTTGTAATGAAAAATCGCAATTACTCTTGAAATATATGTAATATCTTAAAATAATTAATAATTTATAATTTAGAATCAAAAATTTATAAAATTGATATAAAAAGTATAAAAATTATATTAAAATTTAAACGACATGAATTTTGATTAAAATATATAAATTAAAAACCTTTTTTTGTAATGAAAAATCGCAATTACTCATGAAATATAAGAGATATCTTAAAATAATTAATAATTTATTATTCAGAATCAAAAATTGAACAATTTAATATAAAAAATATAAAATTTATCTTAATATTTAAAAGAGTTGAATTTTGAATAAAATATTTAAATTATAATCAATTTTTTGTAATGAAAAGCGCAATTACTCAAGAAATATAAGTGATATCTTAAAATAATTAATAATTTATTATTTAGAATCAAAAATTGATAAAATTGATAGAAAAAGTATAAAAATTATATTAAAATTTAAAGGAGATGAATTTTGATTATAATAAATAAATTAAAAACCTTTTTTTGTAATGAAAAATCGCAATTACTCATGAAATATAAGTGATATCTTAAAATAATTAATAATTTATTATTCAGAATCAAAATTTGAACAAATTAATATAAAAAATATAAATATTATCTTAATATTTAAAAGAGTTGAATTTTGAATAAAATATATAAATTATAATCAATTTTTTGTAATGAAAAGTGCAATTACTCAAGAAATATAAGAGCTATCTTAAAATAATTAATAATTTATTATTTAGAATCAAAAATTGAACAAATTGATATAAAATTATAAAAATTATATTAAAATTTAAACGAGTTGAATTTTGAATAAAATATATAAATTATAATCAATTTTTTGTAATGTAAAGCGCAATTACTCAAGAAATATAAGAGATATCTTAAAATAATTAATAATTTATTAATTAGAATCAAAAATTGAACAAATTAATATAAAAAATATAAATATTAATTTAATATTTAATCGAGTTGAATTTTGAATAAACTATATAGTTTATAATAAATTTTTTGTAATGAAAAGCGCAATTACACAAGAAATATAAGACATATCTAAAAATAATTAATAATTTATTATTTAGAATCAAAAATTGATAAAATTGATATAAAAAGTATAAAAATTATATTAAAATTTAAACGAGATGAATTTTGATTAAAATATATAAATTAAAAACCTTTTTTTGTAATGAAAAATCGCATTTACTCATGAAATATAAGAGATATCTTAAAATAATTAATAATTTATTATTTAGAATCAAAAATTGAACAAATTGATATAAAATTATAAAAATTATATTAAACTTTAATCGAGTTGAATTTTGAATAAAATATATAAATTATAATCAATTTTTTGTAATGAAAAGCGCAATTACTCAAGAAATATAAGAGATATCTTAAAATAATTAATAATTTATTATTTAGAATCAAAAATTGAACAAATTAATATAAAAAATATAAATATTATCTTAATATTTAAAAGAGTTGAATTTTGAATAAAATATATAAATTATAATCAATTTTTTGTAATTTAAAGCGCAATTACTCAAGAAATATAAGAGATATCTTAAAATAATTAATAATTTATTAATTAGAATCAAAAATTGAACAAATTAATATAAAAAATATAAATATTAATTTAATATTTAATCGAGTTGAATTTTGAATAAACTATATAGTTTATAATAAATTTTTTGTAATGAAAAGCGCAATTACTCAAGAAATATAAGGGATATCTTAAAATAATTAATAATTTATTATTTAGAATCAAAAATTGATCAAATTGATATAAAAAGTATAAAAATTATATTAAAATTTAAACGAGATGAATTTTGAATAAACTATATAGTTTATAATAAATTTTTTGTAATGAAAAGCGCAATTACTCAAGAAATATAAGAGATATCTTAAAATAATTAATAATTTATTATTTAGAATCAAAAATTTAACAAATTGATATAAAAAGTATAAAAATTATATTAAAATTTAAACGAGATGAATTTAGATTAAAATATATAAATTATAATCAATTTTTTGTATTGAAAAGCGCAATTACTCAAGAAATATAAGAGCTATCTTAAAATAATTAATAATTTATTATTTAGAATCAAAAATTGAACAAATTAATATTAAAAATATAAAATTTATCTTAATATTTAAATGAGTTGAATTTTGAATAAAATATATAAATTATAATCAATTTTTTGTAATGAATAGCGCAATTACTCAAGAATCATAAGAGATATCTTAAAATAATTAATAATTTATTATTTAGAATCAAAAATTGATAAAATTGATATAAAAAGTATAAAAATTATATTAAAATTTAAACGATATGAATTTTGAGCTATCTTAAAATAATTAATAATTTATTATTTAGAATCAAAAATTGAACAAATTAATATTAAAAATATAAAATTTATCTTAATATTTAAATGAGTTGAATTTTGAATAAAATATATAAATTATAATCAATTTTTTGTAATGAATAGCGCAATTACTCAAGAATCATAAGAGATATCTTAAAATAATTAATAATTTATTATTTAGAATCAAAAATTGATTAAATTGATATAAAAAGTATAAAAATTATATTAAAATTTAAACGAGATGAATTTTGATTAAAATTTATAAATTAAAAACCTTTTTTTGTAATGAAAAGCACAATTACTCAAGAAATATAAGAGCTATCTTAAAATAATTAATAATTTATTATTTAAAATCAAAAATTGAACAAATTGATATAAAAAATATGAATAAAATCTGAATATTTAAAATTGATGAATTTAAAATCAAATATATAAATTATAATCAATTTTTTGTAATGTAAAGCGCAATTACTCAAGAAATATAAGAGATATCTTAAAATAATTAATAATTTATTAATTACAATCAAAAATTTAACAAATTAATATAAAAAATATAAAATTTATCTTAATATTTAAATGAGTTGAATTTTGAATAAAATATATAAATTATAATCAATTTTTTGAAATGAAAAGCGCAATTACTCAAGAAATGTAAGAGATATCTTAAAATGATTAATAATTTATTATTTAGGATCAAAAATTGAACAAATTAATATAAAAAATATAAATATTATCTTAATATTTAAAAGAGTTGAATTTTGAATAAAATATATAAATTATAATCAATTTTTTGTAATGAATAGCGCAATTACTCAAGAAATATAAGATCTACCTTAAAATAATTAATAATTTATTATTTAGAATCAAAAATTGAACAAATTGATATAAAATTATAAAAATTATCTTAATATTTAAAAGAGTTGAATTTTGAATAAAATATTTAAATTATAATCAATTTTTTGTAATGAAAAGCAAAATTACTCAAGAAATATAAGTGATATCTTAAAATAATTAATAATTTATTATTTAGAATCAAAAATTGATAAAATTGATATAAAAAGTATAAAAATTATATTAAAATTTAAACGAGATGAATTTTGATTATAATATATAAATTAAAAACATTTTTTTTGTAATGAAAAATCGCAATTACTCATGAAATATAAGTGATATCTTAAAATAATTAATAATTTATTATTCAGAATCAAAAATTGAACAAATTAATATAAAAAATATAAATATTATCTTAATATTTAAAAGAGTTGAATTTTGAATAAAATATATAAATTATAATCAATTTTTTAAAATGAATAGCGCAATTACTCAAGACACATAAGAGCTATCTTAAAATGATTAATAATTTATTATTTAGAATCAAAAATTGAACAAATTGATATAAAATTATAAAAATTATATTAAAATTTAAACGAGTTGAATTTTGAATAAAATATATAAATTATAATCAATTTTTTGTAATGAAAAGGGCAATTACTCAAGAAATATAAGAGCTATCTTAAAATAATTAATAATTTATTATTTAGAATCAAAAATTGAACAAATTGATATAAAATTATAAAAATTATATTAAAATTTAAACGAGTTGAATTTTGAATAAAATATATAAATTATAATCAATTTTTTGTAATGAATAGCGCAATTACTCAAGAAACATAAGAGCTATCTTAAAATAATTAATAATTTATTATTTAGAATCAAAAATTGAACAAATTGATATAAAATTATTAAAATTTAAACGAGTTGAATTTTGAATAAAATATATAAATTATAATCAATTTTTTGTAATGTAAAGCGCAATTACTCAAGAAATATAAGAGATATCTTAAAATAATTAATAAGTTATTATTTAAAATCAAAAATTGACCAAATTGATATAAAAAGTATAAAAATTATATTAAAATTTAAACGAGATGAATTTTGATTAAAATATATAAATTAAAATATATTATTATATTATAATATTTAAAATTTATGAATTTAAAATCAAATATATAAATAAAATAGATTTTTTGTATAGAAAAGGCGCAATTACTCAAGAAATATAAGAGATATCTTAAAATAATTAATAATTTATTAATTACAATCAAAAATTTAACAAATTAATATAAAAAATATAAAATTTATCTTAATATTTAAATGAGTTGAATTTTGAATAATATATATAAATTATAATCAATTTTTTGTAATGTAAAGCGCAATTACTCATGAAATATAAGAGATATCTTAAAATAATTAATAATTTATTAATTAGAATAAAAAATTGAGCAAATTAATATAAAAAATATAAATATTATCTTAATTTTTAATCGAGTTGAATTTTGAATAAAATATATAGTTTATAAACAATTTTTTGTAATGAAAAGCGCAATTACTCAAGAAATATAAGTGATATCTTAAAATAATTAATAATTTATTATTTAGAATCAAAAATTGATCAAATTGATATAAAAAGTATAAAAATTATATTAAAATTTAAACGAGATGAATTTTGATTAAAATATATAAATTAAAAACATTTTTTTGTAATGAAAAATCGCAATTACTCATGAAATATAAGTGATATCTTAAAATAATTAATAATTTATTATTTAGAATCAAAAATTGATAAAATTGATATAAAAAGTATATAAATTATATAAAAATTTAAACGACATGAATTTTGATTAAAATATATAAATTAAAAACCTTTTTTTGTAATGAAAAATCGCAATTACTCATGAAATATAAGTGATATCTTAAAATAATTAATAATTTATTATTTAGAATCAAAAATTGATAAAATTGATATAAAAAGTATAAAAATTATATTAAAATTTAAACGACATGAATTTTGATTAAAATATATAAATTAAAAACCTTTTTTTGTAATGAAAAATCGCAATTACTCGTGAAATATAAGAGATATCTTAAAATAATTAATAATTTATTATTTAGAATCAAAAATTGATAAAATTGATATAAAAAGTATAAAAATTATATTAAAATTTAAACGAGATGAATTTTGATTAAAATATATAAATTATAATCAAAGCGCAATTACTCAAGAAATATAAGAGATATCTTAAAATAATTAATAATTTATTATTTAGAATCAAAAATTGAACAAATTGATATAAAATTATAAAATTTATATTAAAATTTTAACGAGTTGAATTTTGAATAAAATATATAAATTATAATCAATTTTTTGTAATGAAAAGCGCAATTACTCAAGAAATATAAGAGATATCTTAAAATAATTAATAATTTATTATTTAGAATCAAAAATTGATAAAATTGATATAAAAAGTATAAAAATTATATTAAAATTTAAACGAGATGAATTTTGATTAAAATATATAAATTAAAAACCTTTTTTTGTAATGAAAAATGCAATTACTCATGAAATATAAGAGATATCTTAAAATAATTAATAATTTATTATTCAGAATCAAAAATTGAACAAATTAATATAAAAAATATAAATATTATCTTAATATTTAAAAGAGTTGAATTTTGAATAAAATATATAAATTATAATCAATTTTTTGTAATGCATAGCGCAATTACTCAAGAAATATAAGAGCTATCTTAAAATAATTAATAATTTATTATTTAGAATCAAAAATTGAACAAATTAATATAAAAAATATAAAATTTATATTAAAATTTAAACGAGTTGAATTTTGAATAAAATATATAAATTATAATTAATTTTTTGTAATGTAAAGCGCAATTACTCAAGAAATATGAGAGATATCTTAAAATAATTAATAATTTATTAATTAGAGTCAAAAATTGAACAAATTAATATAAAAAAAATAAATATTATCTTAAACTTTAATCGAGTTGAATTTTGAATAAAATATATAAATTATAATCAATTTTTTGTAATGAAAAGCGCAATTACTCAAGAAATATAAGAGATATCTTAAAATAATTAATAATTTATTATTTAGAATCAAAAATTGAACAAATTAATATAAAAAATATAAAATTTATCTTAATATTTAAAAAAGTTGAATTTTGAATAAAATATAAAAACTATAATCATTTTTTAGTAATGAAAAGCGCAATTACTCAAGAAATATAAGAGCTATCTTAAAATAACTAATAATTTATTATTTAAACTCAAAAATTGAACAAATTGATATAAAAAATATTAATAAAATCTGAATATTTAAAATTGATGAATTTTGCATGAAATATATATATAAAATAGATTTTTTGTAATGAAAAACCCCAATTACTCAGGAAATATAAAAGATATCTTAATATAATTAAATATTTCTTATTTAAAATGAAAAATTGAACAAATTGATATAAAAAATATTAATATAATCTTAATATTTAGTATAGTTGAATTTTGAATCAAATATATAAATCAAATAGATTTTTTGTAATGAAAAAGCGTAATTACTAAGGAAATATAAAAGATATCTTAAAATAATTAAATATTTCTTATTTTAAATCGAAATTTGAACAAATTGATATAAAAAATATAAATATTATCTTAATATTTAAACGAGTTGAATTTTGCATAAGAGAAATAGTAGTAAACATTTTTATTTTATTTTCATATTTCGCGGCCTTCATAACTACACATCTGACCGCATCAAGTTCTATTTTGATTTCTTTTTTTTCTTATCTCTGAGAGTTTTGTTATCTTTTTTCTTTCTTATTCAAATATTCAAGTTTGAATACGATTAGAATAGATATATTTTAAAAAGTATAGAGGCAATCTAATATATATTTAATGGTATGATGATTATATTGACGTATGTCTAATTTTAATTATTTCAATTTACAAGGTATTTATAAAAATCTAAATTTTTACTTTGTTATTTATTTTATTGTACTTTCGATATTTGTTTGTTTTTTTGTTTTTTCTTTTTGTGTTCTTGTCATTGATATTAAAATCAAATCAATATTGATATTATTAACTCTTTAGCATTAGGTAATTTTATTAGTTAATAAATGTTTATAAAAAAAAGTTAGCCATTTTGTTTTATTATGCTCCCTGTAATTAACCTCCAAAAACTTAAGACTAAACCAGCATTTACAATCCACTTAATTAAACTGATTTTTTTATAACGTTTTTCTTAACTTCACTTGGCGTCTGTCTCTTTGTCTGTGTTCGCTCTTTTGACAAATTGATATCGAAGAATTGTATATCAATATTTGATTTTTATGTACATATTTTAAAAAAAGAATAAAAAATATTTATTGGCAATAATTTTTTATTAAACAGTCTGTAAAGAATAACTAATAAACTTTGTTTTTTTAAAAGAAGCTAGGTATTTGAAATTTTATATAATCTATATTAGACCAAAAATAGACCAACTAATGAATTAATTGGCTACTTTAATAGATGATATGAATTAGGATGAAGATTAAGATATCGATGATCGATGAGGTGCAATTGCAAATAATTGATCACTTGGAGATTTTTCTTTCTAGTATATAAATTTATTTTTAATTATAATATAAATGGAAAAGAATAGATATGTAAATGAATAACAAAAGGAGTTAGGATTGGTTTTTGAACAAAATGGAGAATCAGAAACTTAGAAGCTATCAGTACAAGGATTTGATTCCGTCTTCCTTCTCATGGGGCAGTGAGCGGGGCCCCCGATCACACATCTTTGGGAATCCCTCGATGGTTTTGGGTTGCACCGTCAGAGCAGCACTCGCCAAGAGTCAAAACCACCGGCAGTATTCTCCAAATTTAACAATAGTAATTTTCCTAAATTTTGCGCCTTGCACTATCAGTTCATTTATAATTCTATTTTATAAATATTTCAGGAAAAAAGAAAAGTTGAATATCAAGAATTGTTCCATTTGAAAATAGATTATCACTATTGATGTCTGTACTACTACTACTTGGCGTTTCCAAAGTGATATGGGCGCGAAAGGAGACATTGTTTCTCATTCATTATCTCATTGGATCATTATCTAATGGATCATAAAAAATGAATATCTATAGTAGAATAAACACTATTTTTCATAATTAGTAGAAAAACGAGAAAATGAATTTCGAGGATGTTTCCATGAGGTAAATGAAATCGAATTGTTAATTGAAACTGTATTTCATTGGAGAATATTTGGCCAATTGGAGAGTTCCTGTGACTTGTTTTAGTTATGATGAATGGCTTAATTTATTGAATAGTAATTTAACAGATCCACTATCAATTATTTTCAATAATAATAAATTCAAAAAGAGATTATTTCTTTAATTTGTTGTTATATTGATTTTTAATTCTTAATTAATTATGTGTGGTTAAAGATTGTTTGAATTTTTATATATATAAGTATGTTCAGGGATTCTGGTAACTAAATCGATTTCGTTCTCTGTAAAGATTTTTATTCAATATTAATTTTTTTTTACATTGATTATTTACAATATTAGAAATATAAATTACCTGTAAAGAAATCGATTCTAAAGTTGATTCTTCCAGATAATTCTTACAAATGCCAAATATAAATTATTAACTAATAATTCTAATTAAAAATTATCCTATTACAATTTATATTCGTCTTTAATCCATTCTAAAATTAGTTAGTTGATTCTTATAAGTAATACAAACAATATCACTAACAGATGGCGGTGACTAAAGGGTACTATATAGCAGTGACTTTGTTACATCTCCCCCATCCTCACAAAAAAAAATTAATTAATTTTTTTTTTTTTTTTTTTTTTTTTTTTTTTTTTTTTTACAATTTATAAGGTATTAACTTATTTACATGAATTAATGTGGAATCCTTTCCTTTTTTCTTACAGTCTATTTCATATATTGAGTTTGAAAATTGTCCTATCACATGAAATGGACCCATTCGTATTTGATCCAACTTTCTTCTGTTTATCTTATTTCCTGTTTCAATGTACACTAAATCACCTTTTTTAAATTTTAATTCCTTTCTCCTCTTGTCAATATTAATTTTATTTTTTTGAAAACTAACTAAAGAGTTTTTAATAGCTTCTTCTCTATCTTCTTTTACACTACTTACTCTCGCTAAACTATCTGGTGTTATTTCTGATTTTATTCCATATAATAGATATTTTGGAGCAAAACCTGTCACTGTATGAATTGTTTTGTTATATTCCTCAATGCACTCATTTAATACAATCACCCAAGATCTTTTATTTCCTTCATTTATTTTACATCTTATTCTATTCACAATCGTCTGATTTACACGTTCAACCATTCCATTTGATTCCGGGCAATCTACATCCGTAAAAACTATATTTATGTCTTCGATTTTTACAAAGTTTTTAAATTCTCTAGAATTTATTGCACTATATTGATCGCATAATAATAATTTTATTTTGTTAGGCTTTTCTATTTTTTTAATTAATCTTATATAATCCCGTGCTGATTGTGTCTCCGATGGTACTGCATAAATATATCTGGTTAAATGATCAATCAATAAGTGGAGATATTTTTTTTTAGATCCATTTCCGGCAAATCCTCCTATTGTGTCCATTGAAACTATTTCATATGGTTCTTTAGCTGGGCCTAGTTGTGACAATAAACCAATAACTCTGCCCTTTCTTGACTTATTTAAAATGCAAATTTCACAATTTTTACATATATTATTAATCATTTTATCCATTTTTTTAAAATAATATTGTGGTCTTATTATCTTTATCATTTGTTTTACTCCAATATGTCCATAAATTTTGTGAACTTTCTTGCACAATTCCAAACCTAATCTCTCTGATATATATATTCTAAGATTTGCCTTCGTACATTTAAAGTAAATATTACCTTTATAATTTATGTCAATTGACTTTTTTATTTCATGCTCATTTAATTTCTGATCATCTATAATCTCATTCATTGTCACTAAATTCACTACTTCTAAGACATCCTCTTCATTCTCAAAACTTTCTAACACTGGATTTCGAGACAAAGAGTCTGCTTCCACATTTGAGGATCCTGGTGCATACATGATTTTGAAATCATACTGAGACAAATAATGCATAAGATCCCCAAGAGGTTCATCTGTTCTAGCTTTCACACGCAAAGTCTCCAAAGGTTTATGATCTGAGATTATATTAAATTTTCTTCCTATTAACCAGTGTTGCCAGTAAACAATTGCTTCCTTAATAGCCAAACACTCTAGATAAATAGCTTTTCTTTTCTTTTGGCCATTACTCAACTTTTTAGAGAAATATGCAACTGGATGTAGAAAACCATCATCATCAGGCTGTTTAAAGACGGCGCCTAAACCTTCTCCACTTGCATCCGTGTATATGAACACCTCTTTTTTTTTCATCATATATTTTTAATATGGGACTCGAACATAAATACTCTTTTATTAATTTAAAAGATTCCTCACATTTACAATCCCATTTGAAATTAACATTTTTTCTTAGTAGTTTATGTAATGGCTCCAGGAGTTTCACAGCATTTTCAATGTATTTATAATAAAAATTTACCTTTCCTAAAAATTGTCTTATGTTTTTCTTACTTTTAGGTGTTTCAAATTTTTGTATTGCTATGAGATTGTCCTTGTAAGGCATTATTCTCCCTTTTTCTATAATATGTCCTAAATACTTAACAGAATTCTTTGCAAATATGCATTTTATTAATTTTAATTTGAATCCTTCTCTTTTAATCATATCCAATACTAACTCAATATGTTTCATGTGTCCCTCAAATGTATTTGAAAAGATTAATATATCGTCAATGTAGTTAACACAAAAACTGTCTAATTTATTTCTTCTTAATAAGTTTGAGAGTATCCTTTGAAACACACTACTTGAGATTCTTAATCCGAAAGGTAAAACATTCCACTGCCAATGGCCCTTTTGTGTGACAAACCCTAATTTTTCTCTATCCTTATTTCTTACAGGAATTGACCAGAAAGCCGAGTTTATGTCCAACGCAGAAAACCATGAACAATCGCCTGCTTTTACCATTATATCTTCTATTCTTAAAAACGGTTGACTCTCTGGTACAACTAACTTATTCAATTCCCTGAAATCGCAACACAACCTTTTTCTTCCAGCTTCATCCTTCTTGTATGCCATTGTTACAGGAGCAGCAAAAGGGGAAGATGATTCTTCTATAAGACCTGCCTCCTGTAACCTCTCTACTTGTTTTTCAATTTCCTTCTGATCAGGCAAAGAACTTCTATATGGTTTCTTTGATATATATTTATATTCTCTCAATTTGACCACAGCTTCATAATTTTTTACTTTCCCTGTATCATATTTATCTTTAGCAAATATGTTTTTTTTATTAATTAATAATTTTTTTAATTCATTTCTATTATCCTTATTTAAATGATTTAAATGGGATTCATATTCATCCAAGTCGATGTATTCATTCAAGTTTATTTCTTTATAATCTTTTCTTTTGTATTCAATATTTTTATTTTTATATCTGTCTCTATTATTTTGACTATTTATATTATTATCAATTTCAATATCTTTTATTTCTTTTGTAACATTTCCAATTTTTTGAAATATTTTTAATTCCTCATTTTGTATTAATTTAAATTTTTTTATTGCGTCAAGTCCAAGTAACATGTCATATGAAAAATTATTATTTTTAATTATATAAACATTCAATGTATCCGAAATTTCATTTATCTTCAATTGTAAGTGGGCCCGGCCTTCAACAAAACTTATCCCGTTAATCGTCTTAAATATAATATTTTCCCTTTTTATTTTTTTTTTTATTTCTTTCATAATTACTTTATAATTAATAAGAGATACATTTGAACCCGTATCATATACTGCTTTGATATTTTTATTTTTGTTAATTACTACATTTAATTTTATTAACGGTATTGTTCTGCCGGGGCTTATACGTTTTTTTCATTCGAAACCATCTCTTCCAAACAGTTTATACTAATTTTTTTATCATATATTTTTTTATTAAAACACTTCTCAACTGGATGATATCGGTCTCCTTTTTCCAATCCTTTACATATATAACAAGGAACCTTCTTGACATTTATATCTGTTTTTATTTCATTATTTTTCTTTTTTATTATAGCCCAATCATATTTTCTTAGCATATTAATTAATTTGTTGGTATTTGTCACCTCATCTTTATCTACTATATTCTGAATATGAATGGGTAAACCTACCATAATATGATTTACTTTTGAGGTTTCTGAAATGGAAGGCTCAGCTTCTACTAATAATCTTTCTTTTTTCAGACAGTAATCGATGACCGATTCTCCCATATATCTATATTTATATGCATATCTCACATCAGACCACCCTTTACTCGCATAAACTAATAAGAAGGATTCTCTCCATTCACTCCAATTACTATCAATAATTTTTTTACTGTTAATCCTGTACCAGTCATTGGCATTTCCTTCTAAAAATAATCGCAATGTTTGTATTTTCATGGAATCTATTATTATTTGATGCCTATGACATTCACTTTCAAATGTTTTTATCCATTCTTTAGCATTTTGTTGAATGCCTATGAATTTCTCAATATTAAATTTTTTTTCAATCTCTAATAAATTTATTTTATTCACATAATTATAATCCAGTTTCATCTCTAATGGATTAGATTTTTCTATATTTTCAACAAAAACTTCTTCCAGCATATATCCATCAAATATAAAATTATCTTTTTCATCTAAATATCTTTTTTTTAATTTTTCTGACAATGCAATATTTATGTTTCTGAAATTTCCCTGTTTTAACATACTCTTACATCCTAATTTCACTGTACTTAGCTGAAAGAGGTCCTGATGTTCACTTTCATGCTGGCTCTCCGTTGGGAATGCATATATTTCATCACTGCCCAGAAATTTTATGGTCTTGATTTTATTCACCAATTTTCCTTCTTCAAATTCCTTAACGATGTGAATCTTTATATCAGAAGGCATGTTTCCAATCTTGAAAAGAATCGATTTATAAGTATGTTCAGGGATTCTGGTAACTAAATCGATTTCGTTCTCTGTAAAGATTTTTATTCAATATTAATTTTTTTTTACATTGATTATTTACAATATTAGAAATATAAATTACCTGTAAAGAAATCGATTCTAAAGTTGATTCTTCCAGATAATTCTTACAAATGCCAAATATAAATTATTAACTAATAATTCTAATTAAAAATTATCCTATTACAATTTATATTCGTCTTTAATCCATTCTAAAATTAGTTAGTTGATTCTTATAAGTAATACAAACAATATCACTAACAGATGGCGGTGACTAAAGGGTACTATATAGCAGTGACTTTGTTACATATATAATTGATAACAAACAAGATTAATTCCAAAATTGAAATTGCTTTCAACTACTAGTTATCTTATTTATTGGAATGGTTAAGATTTACTAGTCCTATTTATTTTATAATGATTACCTATTCTTAGTCTTATTCTTATTCTTATTTTGTTGATATTTTTGAAAAATGAATTAAATTACGATCAATTAGGATCTCAATTAAAAATAGAAAAGGAATGAAATAAAATAGAAAGAAAAAAATAGATCGAAATTCTAGAAATATGTATATATATTTGTATTATACATATTATAAATCACAAATAGAATAATGTAGAAATGTTGCTGGTTCTTGTTTCTTGATATCTTGATATCTTGAAATCTTGAAATCTTGATGGATGTGTGTGTGGAAGTATGCAAGTGCTTGAATATTGCTTGAATCTTGAATAATAATCTCTTGGCGACAGTTGTCTCCGTTGTCGCCTCATCGATGATGTCTTCTTCTCTAACGATCAATAATGATGAATGAGTTCCAGTTGTCGATTACAATATTCATGCTCACGTTACAATCATTAACTCAAATCGCCACAATCGCAACGATAGTTGCTACCGTGGTAACCAGTAACCATGTGGAGTGTTTTTATCGTTGTGGACGACCCCTGGACCTCTACTACTGGATGTAGTGCATCTTCTTGGCTGCAAATAGCTGACGCTGTTCTTCTAGCCAATGCCAAGCACAAGCGATGAGGGATTTTCGAGGAGGAAATGAAACAATTAAGCTTGAGTAGTCAATCTGGAAGGATATGAGATGAACTTATGGAAAATAATTGAATAGGAATCGTTTGGATGCTACAATAGAATAGAATAATGTAGAATATCTTCTTTCTTCTTCTTCTGTTGTGATAGTTAGTTCGATAATTACCATTGAAATCAATTTTATGATTTTTATATGAATTTGATTGATTTCAATTGAAAGATTTCTATTTTTTTCTTTTCTTTTCAATTATTATGAAAAAAATGGTTGATATAATTAATCTGTAAAAAATTTAATTTAATGAATTTTTTAATAATTTAATAAAAATATTTTTTTTTAATTTTTCTAGATAATTGTGACATTAATTTAGTTAATATCATTAATATATGTTATTACCTGATAATTTGTGATATTTTTCTTTTTGATTTCCATTGTAGCAGTTCATCTTCTTCCTTCTCTCCCATTTTCATTTGGATTTGGATTTTCAGTTGATTTATAGCTAATTCCTCTAGCGATAATAAAAAGTGAAGCTTTTTTAGAGGATAGCTAGGAAGGTGGAGGTCGGTCGCAATAGGATACGATACTCCTACCGCTGTGAGAGCCGGGCGGCACCCGAAATCGCAATAGGATACGATACTCGTACCGCTGTGAGAGCCTGTATATTTCCTCAGGCAATTTAGAAACCCATTCCCATCCGAAACATCCCAGAATTTAGCCCTCAACCCCGTCCCCTCCTCTTCATCCCCCTATTTCCCATTTTCCCACCCCTCCTCTTAAACCCTACCCCTCCTACCACCCCTCCTCTTCATCCCCCTACCCACCCGATACACAGACTCACACACCCCGGGACTTGGCCATCAGTTGTCCCAATATTAGTTCCTCCACCGCAAATAGCACACTATTGGAACTAATATCAGGACAACTACAATGTTGGTGAGTGTAGACGGCACCCGAGGGTGCAATACGAGACGATACTCGTACCGCTGTGAGAGCCTGTATATTTCCTCCCGCAACCTATCTAAAAACCCATTCCCGTCCAAAACATCCCTTAGGGCTGCGGCAGGTCGTCCCTAAAAACAAAAAAAGAAAATGGATCCATTTCATTAATTCGATTGAAAACAATGCAATTGAAATAATTCGATAACTAAGTAAAAAATCGGCAGTGTCTCCACTCGAGCCTCTCTCAATTGGAATTGAATAAACCTATTCTATTTCAATTTCATTGAATTAATGAAATTAGAAATTAAAATTAATAAATAATATTTATTAAACCAGCGCGTGTTTGGCTCTTTGTTGATGGCACCACGTTACGTTATGTGCTCGCGCTGGCGCGTGATTGCCAAACAACTTGTTAAACAATTAATTCCGGTACTTTCAGCGATTCAATAAAGGTGAAATTCTATATCTAGCAGTTTTCTACAATTATTAACAATTATAATCATAGGAAAAACTATCAAACCTATATCTTCAGTTTAGAGGAGAAAAAATCAAAACATGGTAAGTAATGAATGACCTTCTTCCGAAAGAGCTACATTTCTCAAAAGTTGAGAGAAAACTATGAATTTTGAATAATTCCCGTGTACCAAATTGCATTATTCTAGCTCCAACCGTTTTTACGTAATCTTATCTACACACACACACACACACACACACACAGATATTATTCTCAATCTTATTTTAGTGAAAATGACTCAGGGACCTTCAAAACATCCAAATCTCGACAACGAAAATACTATCTCTGGCGAGATAGTAAAAATCAATAAATAATATCCACTTACCGTATTTAGGGGGGCCCCAAACTCTTCAAAAGAAGAGGATGAGGCCGATGAGGATGAGGATGATAATGATGATTGTGATGATGATAATGATGATGAAGTTGACGTTGATGGTGAATTCTGAAATTAAGAAAAGTAATTTTTCTTTTAAATTGGCTTACTTGAAAAAAAAAAAAAAACATTTGAAATATCATTTTATAAATTATTTACTTCAAAATGATAGTAAATTTGGATCTAAAAATAGAAAAAGAAAAAAATGGTATTAGTCAAGAAATTAATTACAATAATTTTCATAATATTAATAGAAAAAACTTTCTTTTTTTTTTATATAAAAATTAAAACAAATTCAAACAAATACAAACAGATACTTACAGCCGAAAAGTGGTTAAAATGGTTTAAATTTTGGGTTGGTGTAGCCGAAAATATAATGCTATGAGATTCGAATATCTAAAATAAACAAAAAAAGAAAGAAAGAAAAAAATTAATATAAATGAGAAATTTAAATTGGGTGAACTATAATAAATAAAAATTAAACTTACTTGGATGAATGATGGATGATAAATGATATGCCGAAACTATAAATAAAAAAAAAATAAAATTTTTATTAATAAATTTATTTTTATGAATATTATAAAATAAAATAGTGATGTAAAATGATAGGAATTTTTATAATTGAGTGAATATACATATTTATATATTTTTAATATATAATTTACTATTTATTATTTATGATAAATAAATTCAATATTGCAACTTACAGATGATCCCCAAATGATAGGCCGAAAAGTATTCTGAAAATAATAAAAATAAAACAACCAATTATTAATAGTCTTGATATGGATATAGTTTAATAGAAATTTATAAGAAATAATATGCAAAAATAATAATAATAATGAAATAATGATTTGTACTTACATTCATTTCTAAATTAATGTTCGAATTTTCTTCCACCTGAAAAAAAAACAACTCATCTATTATTGAATAAATTATAGTTTCTATTTTGCTACATTTTGCTGTTACTTTTCAAAATAGAAATTAAATTCCAAATTACAAATGGTATTCTTTATTTTTGTTTCTTTCATAGATAATAAAAAAAAATAATTATAAAATATTAAAACTTTGAATTATTATTTATTTCACAAATTGAATTTTTTTTTTTTTTTTTTTTTTTTTTGAATTAATTATTAGAAATGTTCTTTTCATGGATTCCTGTTCCAACGATCTTTTTATTCTAAATTTATTGTATACAATTTTCTTTTTTTTCAATATTATACCTACCCATTCCTAACTCATACTATACTAGATATAAAATTGAAAATAAAAATAAAAAAAATTGTATTGAGAAAAATTGGATCCTAATTATAATATTCGTATGTATAGGGAGAGGAAAATGAAAAATTTAGATTGAATAAAATTCAAAGAAGAAGAGAAAAAATAAAATCACAAACGTTAATAAAATGATTTGTTTTTTATATGGGAATTTTTGTTAAAAATTAATAATTTTAATAATTATTTTGATGTTTGAAATGAATAAAGATTCCATTTTCGTAGTAATAATTGAAATATTCGATTTTTTGGATTAATTACTTCAATAGGAAGACAAACCAACTATTCGACTAACCTCCACCACTTCCTCCTCTTCCTCGTTCCCTTTAACACAACAAAAAAGCTTTTTTATAACTCTCCACATTATTTTGTTCGTAAAATGATAGCACGAACGACGAATCCATGGAAACTTGGCCCTTTTATACTTTTTTCAACAATCGGATTTGTGAATCTCCAAGGTGCTTCTTTCTTTCTTTTTCCCCATCTTCATCGCAATTCCTTGTTTAATTTTATAAATAAATATAAATAAATACATTTCTTTTTCTTTCCATTTCAGTATACTAGAATAGTATAAGATAGACAAAAGTAAATTATTCCAATCTTTCGTTTCTCTTGATACTTTTTATTGATCAAAGACTAAAAATCCAAGAGTGTACCTTTCCAAGTGCATTCTAATGAAGATATCAGATATTCATCAGTGAATTTCTTGTTTAGCATCTTAAAAATAACCCACTAGGACGATACAATCCATCAACAACAACCTTTCTCCTAATACATTGAAATACATTGAAATACATTGAAATACATTGAATACATTGTATAATTAAAGGTTCTATTCTCTTCTAGATTTCTAGTTTTATACAATATTGAATCATGTAATCATCAACTATCCAACCTATCCCTTTATTTTTACAGTCAGTTTAGAGGAAAAAAAAATCAAAACGTGTGTGGTAAGTAATGAATGACCTTCTTCCGAAAGAGAATTTCAATAATAATGGGATGGTTTGGGTGCTCATCAATTGACATCTTTCCAGCTGCTGTTTTCAAAAGAAGTCTTGCCATACGAATCGCTAACCTCTCTAATGAGAAAGCGTCTTAAGAAGAAGAATGAATTGAATACATTTATCTTTCATTTTTAATATTTATATTGATGTTGATAAAAAAGAATATGAAATTAATAAAAACAAAATGAAAATTTTATATTTTATTTATAAATTTATTATTATGATAAGATAAAATTCAAGTTTAATATTTAGAAAATTCACAGAAAAAGCGTGATTTTTTTTTTTTACAAATATTTCACTAAGAAAAATCTCTTTGTCTTATTTTAACTGATCTTAAGATTTGTTTAATTATTATCATATATTTATTATTAATTTAAATATGGAGATAAAATATTCATGGGTCTAATCTATTAAAAATATTCTTAATTATTTCAATTTTTAAAAAATTTTGAGAAATCCTATAATAAATAATATGTATAGATATATTATATAACGATAAAAATCAAAAATGGAACAAATTGATATAAAAAATATAAAATTTATCTTAATATTTTAATGAGTTGAATTTTGATAAAAATATATAAATTATAATCGTTTTTTGTAATGAAAAGCGCAATTACTCAAGAAATATAAGAGCTATCTTAAAATAATTAATAATTTATTATTCAGAATCAAAAATTGAACAAATTAATATAAAAAATATAAAATTTATCTTAATATTTAAATGAGTTGAATTTTGAATAAAATATAAATTATAATCAATTTTTTGTAATGAAAAGCGCAATTACTCAAGAAATATAAGAGATATCTTAAAATAATTAATAATTTATTATTCAGAATCAAAAATTGAACAAATTAATATAAAAAATATAAAATTTATCTTAATATTTAAATGAGTTGAATTTTGAATAAAATATAAATTATAATCAATTTTTTGTAATGAAAAGCGCAATTACTCAAGAAATATAAGAGATATCTTAAAATTTTTAATAATTTATTAATTAGAATCAAAAATTGATAAAATTGATATAAAAAGTATAAAAATTATATTAAAATTTAAACGAGTTGAATTTTAAATAAAATATATATATTATAATCAATTTTTTGTAATGAAAAGCGCAATTACTCAAGAAATATAAGAGATATCTTAAAATAATTAATAATTTATTATTCAGAATCAAAAAATGATCAAATTGATATAAAAAATATAAAATTTATCTTAATATTTTAATGAGTTGAATTTTGATAAAAATATATAAATTATAATCGTTTTTTGTAATGAAAAGCGCAATTACTCAAGAAATATAAGAGATATCTTAAAATAATTAATAATTTATTATTCAGAATCAAAAATTGAACAAATTAATATAAAAAATATAAAATTTATCTTAATATTTAAATGAGTTGAATTTTGAATAAAATATAAATTATAATCAATTTTTTGTAATGAAGAAATATAAGAGATATCTTAAAATAATTAATAATTTATTATTCAGAATCAAAAATTGAACAAATTAATATAAAAAATATAAATATTATCTTAATATTAAAAAGAGTTGAATTTTGATTAAAAGATATAAATTTTAATCTTTTTTTTGTAATAAAAATCACAATTACTCAAGAAATATAAGAGCTATCTTAAAATAATTAATAATTTATTATTCAGAATCAAAAATTGAACAAATTAATATTAAAAATATAAATATTATCTTAATATTTTAATGAGTTGAATTTTGATAAAAATATATAAATTATAATCGTTTTTTGTAATGAAAAGCGCAATTACTCAAGAAATATAAGAGCTATCTTAAAATAATTAATAATTTATTATTTAGAATCAAAAATTGATAAAATTGAAATAAAAAGTATAAAAATTATATTAAAATTTAAACGAGATGAATTTTGATTAAAATATATATATTATAATCAATTTTTTGTAATGAAAAGCGCAATTACTCAAGAAATATAAGAGATATCTTAAAATAATTAATAATTTATTATTCAGAATCAAAAATTGAACAAATTAATATAAAAAATATAAAATTTATCTTAATATTTAAATGAGTTGAATTTTGAATAAAATATAAATTATAATCAATTTTTTGTAATGAAAAGCGCAATTACTCAAGAAATATAAGAGATATCTTAAAATTTTTAATAATTTATTAATTAGAATCAAAAATTGATAAAATTGATATAAAAAGTATAAAAATTATATTAAAATTTAAACGAGTTGAATTTTAAATAAAATATATATATTATAATCAATTTTTTGTAATGAAAAGCGCAATTACTCAAGAAATATAAGAGATATCTTAAAATAATTAATAATTTATTATTCAGAATCAAAAAATGATCAAATTGATATAAAAAATATAAAATTTATCTTAATATTTTAATGAGTTGAATTTTGATAAAAATATATAAATTATAATCGTTTTTTGTAATGAAAAGCGCAATTACTCAAGAAATATAAGAGATATCTTAAAATAATTAATAATTTATTATTCAGAATCAAAAATTGAACAAATTAATATAAAAAATATAAAATTTATCTTAATATTTAAATGAGTTGAATTTTGAATAAAATATAAATTATAATCAATTTTTTGTAATGAAAAGCGCAATTACTCAAGAAATATAAGAGATATCTTAAAATTTTTAATAATTTATTAATTAGAATCAAAAATTGATAAAATTGATATAAAAAGTATAAAAATTATATTAAAATTTAAACGAGTTGAATTTTAAATAAAATATATATATTATAATCAATTTTTTGTAATGAAAAGCGCAATTACTCAAGAAATATAAGAGATATCTTAAAATAATTAATAATTTATTATTCAGAATCAAAAAATGATCAAATTGATATAAAAAATATAAAATTTATCTTGTAAGGGGAGGGGGTGGGGAAAACAGAGCCCCGACGTTGGGCGTCAATTTGTAAGGGGAGCCCCACGTTGGGTGCCAATTTGTAAGGGGGGGAGGCCCACAGTGGATGCCAACAGGCCCCTTACAAGGAGGAGGGAAGAAGGGGGAGAGAAGGGAGGGAAAATGTGATAGAAGAGAGAAGAGCGGAAATGGGAGAGGGAAAAAAATGGATCTTATGTGGAGAGGGAAAAAAAGGAGTTTAAGGTCTCCACAGGTAAACAGGTGGATATCTTCTTGAAGGGGGAAAATATTACCCGCAGCTGCAGAGAACAAACTACCTTTCCTCCAATGGTCCAGCAGAGATGAAGGTTAAATGGGCGCCATGCTATACTCAGAGGTAAAGCAGATTTTAATGAGACTGGTCAATAAGGATGTAGTTTAAGTTAAATTGAAAAACGGTTGTTTAAAAGAAAATGTATAATTATAAGAAATATTATATTACTTCTCCACCATGGGAGTCAAAGAAAATGTATAATTATAAGAAATGTTATATTACTTCTCCACCATGGGAGTCAAAGAAAATGTATAATTATAAGAAATATTATATTACTTCTCCACCATGGGAGTCACAAAGGATCCATCCAACATGGAGGATCATCAAAACACGTCTTTACACAAAGAACGCGGAGACAGGATAACACGTCTTTACACAAAGAAGGTTAGCATCTGACTAACTATATAATGCCAAGTCACCAACCGCGCGGAGGGCAGTTGGACTCCCCCAGACGTTGCCATTCAGTCATGCAACAGCGCCTGGGGTGACTTTGTCATATTTATATATAACAAATATACATTCGTTACATCCTCCCCCTCTGACTCCTGAAGAAGTCCCAACGAAGGAGTCAGAAAAAGAGAAAAGCGAAAAACAATATTTAATAATACAACAAAAAAAAAATTCATAAAGATTAAAGACAAAGATATAATAATTCTTAATACTTAACTAAAAAAATGGATAATACATAAGTTCACAAAAATTTAAGAAAAACACATAATAATCTTAATACTTAATTAAACAATTAATAATATAAAAAAAGTTCACAAAAATCAAATAAAAATATACAATAGTTCTTAATAATTAATTAAACAATTAATAATATAAAAAAGTTCACAAAAATCAAAGAAAAATATACAATAGTTCTTAATAATTAATTAGAGTCACCCTTTCGAGGTCGACCTCTCTTTTTAGGAATATATCTCCTATACCAAGAGCAAGTTTGTATAGGAAATGACAATTGTTGAAGATTTTTATCATTGCAATTCTTATTTTTTAATTGCTTAGATTCGATTCTTTCATTTATAACTTTCAAATTATTTGCGAATCTCTTTAGATAAGGGGTGATTTCTGGGACGAAGTTGTCATTGTAAATCACCTGTCCATTTATGTGCTCACCAAAAGGTGCAGGCTCTCCCCCTGCAGTAAAGATATTATTGGATTCCTTCAATAAGGGATTCGATTTCTGCTTTTGGGAGACGTTTAACATTTTGTTAGTAATTAAAATATTCGATAAATAATGAATTTTAAGAGGTTCAGAGGTGAAAAGGGGTTCCTCTTTCTCAAAGGGGTATTTTAATTTCATTCTATTATTAAAATACCATTGGTTTGAACAAAGATCAATAATTAATCTTGCTTGTTTTAAAAAATCATTTCCCAATAAGGTTCTGGGGATTTTTTGATTTTGAAAAAACATCAGCCTGGTGGGCACTATTTTATTTTTAATATTTATAGGTAATTCAATTAAATCTACTTGATGCTCTTGGCTAGAGCCATCAGCTAAACTAATAGTTACTGATTTATTATAAAATGTAACATTTTTATTTTTTAAAATATTATATAATTTTTCACTCCCTATGGAATGAGAGGCACCAGAGTCAGCACATGCCGTACCCGTGGCATCGCCTATTTGAATGGGGAGGAGAGGGAGAAATCCTTTTTGTTCATTTGAAGATATTTTGATAGTATTACTAAAATTAAAAGTAGGATCTACTTTATTAGTTTTTAATTGGGGATTGCAATCAGTGCATTTGGGCTTAATAGTACCTATTTTCCCACATCCATAACATTTTTTTACATTTTTAAAAGGTTTCTCCATAGAAACGGTATCAGTGCCACGGGGGGCTACTTTATTTACAATTTTGCCATCCGTATTTCGGAGGTTGTCATAATTTTCAAGTTTTTTTATTAATTCAAGAGGCTTATGTAATGTTTCCCATTCATCTAAAAAGTGCTCACGACATTGTGATGACACATGAGTTTTTAATTGATTTGTAATAATTAAATCCTTTAATGCCTCGAAGTTATTGATATTCAATTCCTTTATCCATGATTCAAAATGAACCAATAAGCTATGATAGAAATCAGTCCACGTGTGAGTGGGACATTTTTTACTGTTGTAAAATAATTGACGCATCTTTTCTTTAGTGATTTTAAATCTTTGCATCAAAAGGGTTTTAATATAATTAAAATCCATTAAATTTTTATCCGATTCTCTATATAACAACCTTACTAGGTCTAAAGGGAGGGTTGTAGATAAATAAGATACCCAATTTTCTTGAGGTATTTTAAAAAAATTCATCTGTCTTTCAAAGACCATTAAGTATGAATTAATATCATCATTTTTATTAAGTTTTGGGAGGCGATTGGCTAAATCTATTTGGGGAAAGGGGGCTCCTACAGGTGGAGGGTTTTGATGAGGTGAGTTAAGTCTAATTTTTTCTAACTCTAGCCTTTCAACTCTCTGTTCTACAATAGAATTGAGGATACCCTGAGCTATCTCATCATCAAAATCATCATGTGCTAATATAGCATCTTTAATTTGAATAATTTTCATTGAATTATTAATTTCAATGCCCAATTCATCAGCCAAAACTATTAAATCCTCCTTACGTGCTCTAGTGAGGAAAGCCATCTCTTAACAATAAATTATATACTATATTTTACTACTAATTATAATAATTAATTAATTGTATGTAAAAACTATAATATAAAAATAAAAATATATAAATTGAATATTAAATTAAATAAATCCTAATAACTAAATAATAAATAAATACAATGAAAGTAAAAATAAAAAATAATAATAATAATAATACAATGTCAATGTAACTGAGAAAGAGAGAAAAAAAAAATTCAATTCTCAAACAAAGTATAAATAATAGAAAGAAAAATAAAAAAAAAATCATAGGTTTTAAAACCAAAAGAAAAAAAAATATATATAAATGTACTTAAGTGTGGTTGTTCCTTAGGGCGAGTGTCACCATATGGTTGATTAATATTCACAAATTATTTGCACTAATATCACTTATTGCCTTCACAGGGGTGGGGAAAACAGGCCTTGTCGTTGGGCGTCAATTTGTAAGGGGAGCCCCACGTTGGGTGCCAATTTGTAAGGGGAGGGGGTGGGGAAAACAGAGCCCCGACGTTGGGCGTCAATTTGTAAGGGGAGCCCCACGTTGGGTGCCAATTTGTAAGGGGGGGAGGCCCACAGTGGATGCCAACAGGCCCCTTACAAGGAGGAGGGAAGAAGGGGGAGAGAAGGGAGGGAAAATGTGATAGAAGAGAGAAGAGCGGAAATGGGAGAGGGAAAAAAATGGATCTTATGTGGAGAGGGAAAAAAAGGAGTTTAAGGTCTCCACAGGTAAACAGGTGGATATCTTCTTGAAGGGGGAAAATATTACCCGCAGCTGCAGAGAACAAACTACCTTTCCTCCAATGGTCCAGCAGAGATGAAGGTTAAATGGGCGCCATGCTATACTCAGAGGTAAAGCAGATTTTAATGAGACTGGTCAATAAGGATGTAGTTTAAGTTAAATTGAAAAACGGTTGTTTAAAAGAAAATGTATAATTATAAGAAATATTATATTACTTCTCCACCATGGGAGTCAAAGAAAATGTATAATTATAAGAAATGTTATATTACTTCTCCACCATGGGAGTCAAAGAAAATGTATAATTATAAGAAATATTATATTACTTCTCCACCATGGGAGTCACAAAGGATCCATCCAACATGGAGGATCATCAAAACACGTCTTTACACAAAGAACGCGGAGACAGGATAACACGTCTTTACACAAAGAAGGTTAGCATCTGACTAACTATATAATGCCAAGTCACCAACCGCGCGGAGGGCAGTTGGACTCCCCCAGACGTTGCCATTCAGTCATGCAACAGCGCCTGGGGTGACTTTGTCATATTTATATATAACAAATATACATTCGTTACAATCTTAATATTTTAATGAGTTGAATTTTGATAAAAATATATAAATTATAATCGTTTTTTGTAATGAAAAGCGCAATTACTCAAGAAATATAAGAGATATCTTAAAATAATTAATAATTTATTATTCAGAATCAAAAATTGAACAAATTAATATAAAAAATATAAAATTTATCTTAATATTTAAATGAGTTGAATTTTGAATAAAATATATAAATTATAATCAA
Organism: Labia minor; assembly: GCA_963082975.1. Lineage (NCBI taxonomy): Eukaryota > Metazoa > Arthropoda > Insecta > Dermaptera > Spongiphoridae > Labia > Labia minor. Next base: position 14,671,206 of record OY720349.1, on the reverse strand, counting down.
TTTTTTGTAATGAAAAACCCCAATTACTCAGGAAATATAAAAGATATCTTAATATAATTAATAATTTATTATTCAGAATCAAAAATTGAACAAATTAATATAAAAAATATAAATATTATCTTAATATTAAAAAGAGTTGAATTTTGATTAAAAGATATAAATTTTAATCTTTTTTTTGTAATAAAAATCACAATTACTCAAGAAATATAAGAGCTATCTTAAAATAATTAATAATTTATTATTCAGAATCAAAAATTGAACAAATTAATATTAAAAATATAAATATTATCTTAATATTTTAATGAGTTGAATTTTGATAAAAATATATAAATTATAATCGTTTTTTGTAATGAAAAGCGCAATTACTCAAGAAATATAAGAGCTATCTTAAAATAATTAATAATTTATTATTCAGAATCAAAAATTGAACAAAGTAATATAAAAAATATAAAATTTATCTTAATCTTTAATCGAGTTGAATTTTGAATAAAATATATAAATTATAATCAATTTTTTGAAATGAAAAGCGCAATTACTCAAGAAATATAAGAGATATCTTAAAATAATTAATAATTTTTTATTTGAAATCAAAAATGAACAAATTAATATAAAAAATATAAAATTTATCTTAATCTTTAATCGAGTTGAATTTTGAATAAAATATATAAATTATAATCAATTTTTTGTAATGTAAAGCGCAATTACTCAAGAAATATAAGAGATATCTTAAAATAATTAATAATTTATTAATTAGAATCAAAAATTGAACAAATTAATATAAAAAATATAAAATTTATCTTAATATTTAAATGAGTTGAATTTTGAATAAAATATATAAATTATAATCAATTTTTTGTAATGAAAAACCCCAATTACTCAGGAAATATAAAAGATATCTTAATATAATTAAATATTTCTTATTTAAAATGAAAAATTGAACAAATTGATATAAAAAATATTAATATAATCTTAATATTTAGTATAGTTGAATTTTGAATCAAATATATAAATCAAATAGATTTTTTGTAATGAAAAAGCGCAATTACTAAGGAAATATAAAAGATATCTTAAAATAATTAAATATTTCTTATTTAAAATCGAAATTTGAACAAATTGATATAAAAAATATAAATATTATCTTAATATTTAAACGAGTTGAATTTTTCATAAGAGAAATAGGAGTAAACATTTTTATTTTATTTTCATATTTCGCGGCGATTATAACTACACTTCTGTCCGCAAAAGTTCTAGTTTGTTTTCTTTTTTTTCTTATCTCTGAGAGTTTTGTTTTCTTTTTTCTTTCTTATTCAAATATTCAAGTTTGAATACGATTAGAATAGATATATTTTAAAAAGTATAGAGGCAATCTGATATATATTTAATGGTATGATGATTATATTGACGTATGTCTAATTTTAATTATTTCAATTTACAAGGTATTTATAAAAATCTAAATTCTTACTTTGTTTTTTATTTGATTGTACTTTCGATATTTGTTGTTTGTTTTTTTGTTTTTTCTTTTTGTGTTCTTGTCATTGATATTAAAATCAAATCAATATTGTTATTATTAATTCTTTAGCATTAGGTAATTTTATTAGTTAATAAATGTTTATAAAACAAAGTTAGCCATTTTGTTTTATTATGCTCCCTGTTATTAACCTCCAAAAACTTAAGACTAAACCAGCATTTACAATCCACTTAATTAAACTGATTTTTTTATAACGTTTTTCTTAACTTCACTTGGCGTCTGTCTCTTTGTCTGTGTTCGCTCTTTTGACAAATTGATATCGAAGAATTGTATATCAATATTTGATTTTTATGTACATATTTTAAAAAAAGAATAAAAAATATTTATTGGCAATAATTTTTTAAACAGTCTGTAAAGAATAACTAATAAACTTTGTTTTTTTAAAAGAAGCTAGGTATTTGAAATTTTATATAATCTATATTAGACCAAAAATAGACCAACTAATGAATTAATTGGCTACTTTAATAGATGATATGAATTAGGATGAAGATTAAGATATCGATGATCGATGAGGTGCAATTGCAAATAATTGATCACTTGAAGATTTTTCTTTCTAGTATATAAATTTATATTTAATTATAATATAAATGGAAAAGAATAGATAGGTAAATGAATAACCAAAGGAGTTAGGATTGGTTTTTGAACAAAATGGAGAATCAGAAACTTAGAAGCTATCAGTACAAGGATTTGATTCCGTCTTCCTTCTCATGGCAGTGAGCGGGGCCCCCGATCACACACCTTTGGGAATCCCTCGATGGTTTTGGGTTGCACCGTCAGAGCAGCACTCGCCAAGAGTCAAAACCACCGGCAGTATTCTCCAAATTTAACAATAGTAATTTTCCTAAATTTTGCGCCTTGCACTATCAGTTCATTTATAATTCTATTTTATAAATATTTCAGGAAAAAAGAAAAGTTGAATATCAAGAATTGTTCCATTTGAAAATAGATTATCACTATTGATGTCTGTACTACTACTACTTGGCGTTTCCAAAGTGATATGGGCGCGAAAGGAGACATTGTTTCTCATTCATTATCTCATTGGATCATTATCTAATGGATCATAAAAAATGAATATCTATAGTAGAATAAACACTATTTTTCATAATTAGTAGAAAAACGAGAAAATGAATTTCGAGGATGTTTCCATGAGGTAAATGAAATCGAATTGTTAATTGAAACTGTATTTCATTGGAGAATATTTGGCCAATTGGAGAGTTCCTGTGACTTGTTTTAGTTATGATGAATGGCTTAATTTATTGAATAGTAATTTAACAGATCCACTATCAATTATTTTCAATAATAATAAATTCAAAAAGAGATTATTTCTTTAATTTGTTGTTATATTGATTTTTAATTCTTAATATGTGTGGTTAAAGATTGTTTGAATTTTTATATATAATTGATAACAAACAAGATTAATTCCAAAATTGAAATTGCTTTCAACTACTAGTTATCTTATTTATTGGAATGGTTAAGATTTACTAGTCCTATTTATTTTATAATGATTACCTATTCTCATTCTTATTCTTATTCTTATTTTGTTGATATTTTTGAAAAATGAATTAAATTACGATCAATTAGGATCTCAATTAAAAATAGAAAAAGGAATGAAATAAAATAGAAAGAAAAAAATAGATCGAAATTCTAGAAATATGTATATATATTTGTATTATACATATTATAAATCACAAATAGAATAATGTAGAAATGTTGCTGGTTCTTGTTTCTTGTTTCTTGATATCTTGATATCTTGAAATCTTGAAATCTTGATGGATGTGTGTGTGGAAGTATGCAAGTGCTTGAATATTGCTTGAATCTTGAATAATAATCTCTTGGCGACAGTTGTCTCCGTTGTCGCCTCATCGATGATGTCTTCTTCTCTAACGATCAATAATGATGAATGAGTTCCAGTTGTCGATTACAATATTCATGCTCACGTTACAATCATTAACTCAAATCGCCACAATCGCAACGATAGTTGCTACCGTGGTAACCAGTAACCATGTGGAGTGTTTTTATCGTTGTGGACGACCCCTGGACCTCTACTACTGGATGTAGTGCATCTTCTTGGCAGCAAATAGCTGACGCTGTTCTTCTAGCCAATGCCAAGCACAAGCGATGAGGGATTTTCGAGGAGGAAATGAAACAATTAAGCTTGAGTAGTCAATCTGGAAGGATATGAGATGAACTTATGGAAAATAATTGAATAGGAATCGTTTGGATGCTACAATAGAATAGAATAATGTAGAATATCTTCTTTCTTCTTCTTCTGTTGTGATAGTTAGTTCGATAATTACCATTGAAATCAATTTTATGATTTTTATATGAATTTGATTGATTTCAATTGAAAGATTTCTATTTTTTTCTTTTCTTTTCAATTATTATGAAAAAAATGGTTGATATAATTAATCTGTAAAAAATTTAATTTAATGAATTTTTTAATAATTTAATAAAAATATTTTTTTTTAATTTTTCTAGATAATTGTGACATTAATTTAGTTAATATCATTAATATATGTTATTACCTGATAATTTGTGATATTTTTCTTTTTGATTTCCATTGTAGCAGTTCATCTTCTTCCTTCTCTCCCATTTTCATTTGGATTTGGATTTTCAGTTGATTTATAGCTAATTCCTCTAGCGATAATAAAAAGTGAAGCTTTTTTAGAGGATAGCTAGGAAGGTGGAGGTCGGTCGCAATAGGATACGATACTCCTACCGCTGTGAGAGCCGGGCGGCACCCGAAATCGCAATAGGATACGATACTCGTACCGCTGTGAGAGCCTGTATATTTCCTCAGGCAATTTAGAAACCCATTCCCATCCGAAACATCCCAGAATTTAGCCCTCAACCCCGTCCCCTCCTCTTCATCCCCCTATTTCCCATTTTCCCACCCCTCCTCTTAAACCCTACCCCTCCTACCACCCCTCCTCTTCATCCCCCTACCCACCCGATACACAGACTCACACACCCCGGGACTTGGCCATCAGTTGTCCCAATATTAGTTCCTCCAGCGCAAATAGCACACTATTGGAACTAATATCAGGACAACTACAATGTTGGTGAGTGTAGACGGCACCCGAGGGTGCAATACGAGACGATACTCGTACCGCTGTGAGAGCCTGTATATTTCCTCCCGCAACCTATCTAAAAACCCATTCCCGTCCAAAACATCCCTTAGGGCTGCGGCAGGTCGTCCCTAAAAACAAAAAAAGAAAATGGATCCATTTCATTAATTCGATTGAAAACAATGGAATTGAAATAATTCGATAACTAAGTAAAAAATCGGCAGTGTCTCCACTCGAGCCTCTCTCAATTGGAATTGAATAAACCTATTCTATTTCAATTTCATTGAATTAATGAAATTAGAAATTAAAATTATAAAATAATATTTATTAAACCAGCGCGTGTTTGGCTCTTTGTTGATGGCACCACGTTACGTTATGTGCTCGCGCTGGCGCGTGATTGCCAAACAACTTGTTAAACAATTAATTCCGGTACTTTCAGCGATTCAATAAAGGTGAAATTCTATATCTAGCAGTTTTCTACAATTATTAACAATTATAATCATAGGAAAAACTATCAAACCTATATCTTCAGTTTAGAGGAGAAAAAATCAAAACATGGTAAGTAATGAATGACCTTCTTCCGAAAGAGCTACATTTCTCAAAAGTTGATAGAAAACTATGAATTTTGAATAATGCCCGTGTACCAAATTGCATTATTCTAGCTCCAACCGTTTTTACGTAATCTTATCTACACACACACACACACACACACACAGATATTATTCTCAATCTTATTTTAGTGAAAATGACTCAGGGACCTTCAAAACATCCAAATCTCGACAACGAAAATACTATCTCTGGCGAGATAGTAAAAATCAATAAATAATATCCACTTACCGTATTTAGGGGGGCCCCAAACTCTTCAAAAGAAGAGGATGAGGCCGATGAGGATGAGGATGATAATGATGATTGTGATGATGATAATGATGATGAAGTTGACGTTGATGGTGAATTCTGAAATTAAGAAAAGTAATTTTTCTTTTAAATTGGCTTACTTGAAAAAAAAAAAAAAAACATTTGAAATATCATTTTATAAATTATTTACTTCAAAATGATAGTAAATTTGGATCTAAAAATAGAAAAAGAAAAAAATGGTATTAGTCAAGAAATTAATTACAATAATTTTCATAATATTAATAGAAAAAACTTTCTTTTTTTTTTATATAAAAATTAAAACAAATTCAAACAAATACAAACAGATACTTACAGCCGAAAAGTGGTTAAAATGGTTTAAATTTTGAGTTGGTGTAGCCGAAAATATAATGCTATGAGATTCGAATATCTAAAATAAACAAAAAAAGAAAGAAAGAAAAAAATTAATATAAATGAGAAATTTAAATTGGGTGAACTATAATAAATAAAAATTAAACTTACTTGGATGAATGATGGATGATAAATGATATGCCGAAACTATAAATAAAAAAAAAATAAAATTTTTATTAATAAATTTATTTTTATGAATATTATAAAATAAAATAGTGATGTAAAATGATAGGAATTTTTATAATTGAGTGAATATACATATTTATATATTTTTAATATATAATTTACTATTTATTATTTATGATAAATAAATTCAATATTGCAACTTACAGATGATCCCCAAATGATAGGCCGAAAAGTATTCTGAAAATAATAAAAATAAAACAACCAATTATTAATAGTCTTGATATGGATATAGTTTAATAGAAATTTATAAGAAATAATATGCAAAAATAATAATAATAATGAAATAATGATTTGTACTTACATTCATTTCTAAATTAATGTTCGAATTTTCTTCCACCTGAAAAAAAAACAACTCATCTATTATTGAATAAATTATAGTTTCTATTTTGCTACATTTTGCTGTTACTTTTCAAAATAGAAATTAAATTCCAAATTACAAATGGTATTCTTTATTTTTGTTTCTTTCATAGATAATAAAAAAAAATAATTATAAAATATTAAAACTTTGAATTATTATTTATTTCACAAATTGAATTTTTTTTTTTTTTTTTTTTTTTTTTGAATTAATTATTAGAAATGTTCTTTTCATGGATTCCTGTTCCAACGATCTTTTTATTCTAAATTTATTGTATACAATTTTCTTTTTTTTCAATATTATACCTACCCATTCCTAACTCATACTATACTAGATATAAAATTGAAAATAAAAATAAAAAAAATTGTATTGAGAAAAATTGGATCCTAATTATAATATTCGTATGTATAGGGAGAGGAAAATGAAAAATTTAGATTGAATAAAATTCAAAGAAGAAGAGAAAAAATAAAATCACAAACGTTAATAAAATGATTTGTTTTTTATATGGGAATTTTTGTTAAAAATTAATAATTTTAATAATTATTTTGATGTTTGAAATGAATAAAGATTCCATTTTCGTAGTAATAATTGAAATATTCGATTTTTTGGATTAATTACTTCAATAGGAAGACAAACCAACTATTCGACTAACCTCCACCACTTCCTCCTCTTCCTCGTTCCCTTTAACACAACAAAAAAGCTTTTTTATAACTCTCCACATTATTTTGTTCGTAAAATGATAGCACGAACGACGAATCCATGGAAACTTGGCCCTTTTATACTTTTTTCAACAATCGGATTTGTGAATCTCCAAGGTGCTTCTTTCTTTCTTTTTCCCCATCTTCATCGCAATTCCTTGTTTAATTTTATAAATAAATATAAATAAATACATTTCTTTTTCTTTCCATTTCAGTATACTAGAATAGTATAAGATAGACAAAAGTAAATTATTCCAATCTTTCGTTTCTCTTGATACTTTTTATTGATCAAAGACTAAAAATCCAAGAGTGTACCTTTCCAAGTGCATTCTAATGAAGATATCAGATATTCATCAGTGAATTTCTTGTTTAGCATCTTAAAAATAACCCACTAGGACGATACAATCCATCAACAACAACCTTTCTCCTAATACATTGAAATACATTGAAATACATTGAAATACATTGAATACATTGTATAATTAAAGGTTCTATTCTCTTCTAGATTTCTAGTTTTATACAATATTGAATCATGTAATCATCAACTATCCAACCTATCCCTTTATTTTTACAGTCAGTTTAGAGGAAAAAAAAATCAAAACGTGTGTGGTAAGTAATGAATGACCTTCTTCCGAAAGAGAATTTCAATAATAATGGGATGGTTTGGGTGCTCATCAATTGACATCTTTCCAGCTGCTGTTTTCAAAAGAAGTCTTGCCATACGAATCGCTAACCTCTCTAATGAGAAAGCGTCTTAAGAAGAAGAATGAATTGAATACATTTATCTTTCATTTTTAATATTTATATTGATGTTGATAAAAAAGAATATGAAATTAATAAAAACAAAATGAAAATTTTATATTTTATTTATAAATTTATTATTATGATAAGATAAAATTCAAGTTTAATATTTAGAAAATTCACAGAAAAAGCGTGATTTTTTTTTTTTACAAATATTTCACTAAGAAAAATCTCTTTGTCTTATTTTAACTGATCTTAAGATTTGTTTAATTATTATCATATATTTATTATTAATTTAAATATGGAGATAAAATATTCATGGGTCTAATCTATTAAAAATATTCTTAATTATTTCAATTTTTAAAAAATTTTGAGAAATCCTATAATAAATAATATGTATAGATATATTATATAACGATAAAAATCAAAAATGGAACAAATTGATATAAAAAATATAAAATTTATCTTAATATTTTAATGAGTTGAATTTTGATAAAAATATATAAATTATAATCGTTTTTTGTAATGAAAAGCGCAATTACTCAAGAAATATAAGAGCTATCTTAAAATAATTAATAATTTATTATTTAGAATCAAAAATTGATAAAATTGAAATAAAAAGTATAAAAATTATATTAAAATTTAAACGAGATGAATTTTGATTAAAATATATATATTATAATCAATTTTTTGTAATGAAAAGCGCAATTACTCAAGAAATATAAGAGATATCTTAAAATAATTAATAATTTATTATTCAGAATCAAAAATTGAACAAATTAATATAAAAAATATAAAATTTATCTTAATATTTAAATGAGTTGAATTTTGAATAAAATATAAATTATAATCAATTTTTTGTAATGAAAAGCGCAATTACTCAAGAAATATAAGAGATATCTTAAAATTTTTAATAATTTATTAATTAGAATCAAAAATTGATAAAATTGATATAAAAAGTATAAAAATTATATTAAAATTTAAACGAGTTGAATTTTAAATAAAATATATATATTATAATCAATTTTTTGTAATGAAAAGCGCAATTACTCAAGAAATATAAGAGATATCTTAAAATAATTAATAATTTATTATTCAGAATCAAAAAATGATCAAATTGATATAAAAAATATAAAATTTATCTTAATATTTTAATGAGTTGAATTTTGATAAAAATATATAAATTATAATCGTTTTTTGTAATGAAAAGCGCAATTACTCAAGAAATATAAGAGATATCTTAAAATAATTAATAATTTATTATTCAGAATCAAAAATTGAACAAATTAATATAAAAAATATAAATATTATCTTAATATTTAAAAGAGTTGAATTTTGAATAAAATATATAAATTATAATCAATATTTTGTAATGAAAAGCGCAATTACTCAAGAAATATAAGAGCTATCTTAAAATAATTAATAATTTATTATTTAGAATCAAAAATTGAACAAATTAATATAAAAAATATAAATATTATCTTAATATTTAATCGAGTTGAATTTTGGAAAAAAGGTATAAAAAAAATCATTATTTTGTAATGAAAAAACCCATTTACTCAGTCAATATAAGAGATATCTTAAAATAATTAAATATTTCTTATTTATAATTAAAAATTTAACAAATTGATATATTTAAAATAAATATTATCTCAATATTTAAACGAGTTGAATTTTGCATAAGAGAAAAAGCGCAATGACTCGGGAAATATGCTGATGTTAATGCTAAATAGGAGCAAACATTTTTATTTTATTTTCATATTTCGCGGCGTTGCATAACTACACATCTGTCTTCACCAAGTTCTAGTTTGTTTTCTTTTTTACCGACCGACGATAGTAAGGGAGGTATTGTTTTCACATCAAATTTCACATGTGGAGATTTTTACATATCTTCACGAATCATGCATTTTTTTAACAGAAAAAAGTATTTTTAGCATGATGTCTGTCCGTCCGTCCGTCCGTATAGATGTGTACAGCCTGAACGGCTCAACCGATTTTGATGAAATTTGGTATATTTACTTAATGCATCAGTGGGATGAATTGATCAACTTTTGGTGCAAATCCGGAAACCCGAAGTGGTAGTATTAGCGATCGACGATAGGAAGGAAAGGGTTATTTTCACACCAAAGGAGATTTTTTTATATATCACCACGAATCATGCACTTTGTATTGGTTTTATCCTCGGGAAAATCATATTTATTAGTTTTTTCTCAATTTAAAATTATATGACGTCATCCAGCCATTCATGACGTCACAGCCTGGTCTTGCATATATATTATAAATAAAATAAAATTAAAAATGTTTATATTTATTATTTATGTATCCATATCTGTTTTTTATTACATTAATAGATATATTAAAATTCTTTGAAATTGTTTCTGTAGCTGCTAATTAATTTACTTTAAACCGTCGGTCGGTTCGGACCTGGCCACAGGTCAACTTATTTTTCTTATCTCTGAGAGTTTTGTTATCTTTTTTCTTTCTTATTCAAATATTCAAGTTTGAATACGATTAGAATAGATATATTTTAAAAAGTATAGAGGCAATCTGATATATATTTAATGGTATGATGATTATATTGACGTATGTCTAATTTTAATTATTTCAATTTACAAGGTATTTATAAAAATCTAAATTCTTACTTTGTTATTTATTTGATTGTACTTTCGATATTTGTTGTTTGTTTTTTTGTTTTTTCTTTTTGTGTTCTTGTCATTGATATTAAAATCAAATCAATATTGTTATTATTAACTCGGTAATTATTTAGTTTAACCCCGTGAGGGAAGGAAGTTGAATTACTTTACCAAACTTGTTCCATTAAATAGTGCTAATCATCCTTTCTTAGAAATTGGTATGGGCATCTTATATTTTTCTATATATTTTTAGATAAAAAAGATTGAAATTTTAACATGTATTGCAGTAAACAATTATCTGACAGCCATTTTAGAACCATAGATTGGTTCATGCATTTGGCCTCTAGAGGGCAAATGTCGCAATGTGCAGCCATTAAGAAATTTTCATTGACTAATTCACTAATTATTCACATATTCACTAATTTTAGTTTTTTTCTTTTCGGTTTGGATATAGTAAAAATATTTTATTAATTAATTTTTTAATTTTTCTATATACAATCCGAACTGAAAAAACCGAAAATTAGTCGCGCCCTCTGCTGGTCAAACTGCTAAGACATGGTAGCTAAATGGGATTTCAATGGATTGAAATATATCTATTATATCAAAATATCTATTATATCAAAATATCTATTTAAAATTATAAGAATTTAAGAAACAAATAAAAGTTAAATTCATAATAAATTCTATTCAACCCTTTCCCGAAAAATCATCAGGTCGGCCGAGTGCAACCTCGTAAATATGTTTGTTAATAGTCAAATTGAATACATGTTAAAATTTCAATCTTTTTTATCTAAAAATATATAGAAAAATATAAGATGCCCATACCAATTTCTGATAGAGGATGATTAGCACTATTTAATGGAACAAGTTTGGTAAAGTAATTCAACTTCCTTCCCTCACGGGGTTAAACTAAACATTTACCATTAACTCTTTAGCATTAGGTAATTTTATTAGTTAATAAATGTTTATAAAACAAAGTTAGCCATTTTGTTTTATTATGCTCCCTGTTATTAACCTCCAAAAACTTAAGACTAAACCAGCATTTACAATCCACTTAATTAAACTGATTTTTTTATAACGTTTTTCTTAACTTCACTTGGCGTCTGTCTCTTTGTCTGTCTGTTCGCTCTTTTGACAAATTGAAATCGAAGAATTGTATATCAATATTTGATTTTTATGTACATATTTTAAAAAAAAGAATAAAAAATATTTATTGGCAATAATTTTTTAAAAAGTCTGTAAAGAATAACTAATAAACTTATAATTTTCATTTTTGTAGGTATATTAATTCTATTTAATTAAAATAAAATTAATGGATTTTATATTTGACCACTTTCATACAGATAATACAATGAAAAGCACCAATTCAAAAAAAAAGGCGATTGAATGAGTGAGAAAAAAACTCACATTCAAACCCACGAAACGAATATTTAAAAAAAAAACAAAAAAAATAAGTTGACCTGTGGCCAGGTCCGAACCGACCGACGCACAGTGGTCTGAAACGCCCAAATAGCTGGCCAAAAATGAAGATGTTGGTGAAACAGCTTGAAATTTTGTAGGCAATAGTTTTGAGAGTCAGGAAATTTAAATTTGACAAAAATAAATATGGCGAATTCAAAATGGCGGACAGATTTTTAGAAAAGTGACGTCAGATTCGCAATTGTATGTTCTCTGGGATTTTTTGAGCCGAAAATTTCGAAATTGAAGTTAGATTGTACGAAAAAAAATGATAAATTTCAAATGATGTGTTGATTTTTCAAAAAATGACGTCATGCAGAGAAAATCCGTAAAGCGCTCACAACCATCGAAACTTAGGGGTTTTCATGTTAAGATATTGAAATTAGATGATTTTCTCGATAGTAAAAATATGCCAATTGTGAGTGATGGACTCACTGTTACATTGATTTTACTTCAAATATCTTTCCTTCTTTTGAAAAGTGACAGGTGCACCTTAACGAGATATTAATCAAAAAATTCATAGGAACAAATGGGGCAAAAAGGAGCAATTTTTTCTTCATGATTCTTTATCTATAGACCTTTATCTTTATGATTCAAATGAGATTCTCACCAATGGTCACCAATGTAAAAAATGCGGAATGTTTTTTGAAAAGTTTTTCGTCAGGTTACATTTTCTGACACAAGCGGTTTAAATCAGCCAATATCAATATAATACATGCATTTCTAGCAAACAAAATAAAAAAGTCCATGTACGTACCTCCAGCAACAGTTTCCATGTCGCAAGTTGCAAATGAAACTTTTCTATGAAACGAAACAACAATTTTGACTGATCTCGAATTTCAGACGTTTTGGGAAATCTCTGGAGAAAGTAAAAACAGCTGACTTTGAGATGTTCGGAAAACTCGTAGAGTCATGGTAGTGCTCTACATTTTCAGCTTTTCGTACATAAATATGTCTTCAACAAAATACCATAAACGACATGCAAAAAAAAAATTTTTCAATTTTCGATTTTTGGCCAGCTTTTTTGGCGTTTCATACCACTGTGCGACGGTTTGAAGTAAATTAATTTTCAGCTACAGAAACAATTTCAAATAATTTTAATATATCTATTAATGTAATAAAAAACAGATATGAATATAACATAAATATTTTTAATTTTATTTTATCTAATCTTATTATGCTAGCTAAAATTGTATATATATATAACCATTGGTTCTCAAAAACCGCTCTAACGATTTTTTTCAAATTCACACTAGATATAGTATTTATAAAGAAAAATTGAGTTTTATTGATCACATCTCTTGAAACTTACAGCTTCATTATTAATTTCTTAATTGAAAATTATATATGGGTGTGACGTCATCAATTTTACTTCAATATTTTTTTTATATTTAAAATATTTTAAAATAAAATAAATTTCGAAATAAAATTAAAAATATTTATTTTTAATAATATATATATATATATATATTTATTAATCTTAATTAATTAATTATTAACAAAAAAATACGGTTGGTTGATTCCCGCTTTTTTTTAAATGAATTGTATTAACATTTTTTTATATATTTAAAATATTTTAAAATTCATTATTTAATTTCAAAATAAAATTAAAAATATTTATTTTTAATAAAATATATATATATATTTATTAATCACTCTCAAAAAAAACAAAAACAAAAACAAAAAAACATCTACGTCTGCTAAGAGATTAAAAAATGTCGTTTTCATCATCTAACTATTATTAGTCTAATGGGTAGAGCGACTGTTTTGAATAGTCAACTTAGCAGGATCGAAACCGGCGGGAAAAATTTTTTTTTTTTTTTATCTATTATTTTATATTTATTTATTCATTGTTCTTTGATTAAATTTAATTTCTTTTATTTTATTTTATTAATTAAAATGATGCAACATTTAATAATTGTAATATTGTAATAAATTTTATTTTTTTTATTTTATTAATTACTTATTAGTCATTAACTAATAATTTAATATTAATTCAAATTTTTTTTTTATTTTTTATAAATTTTTATTATTTAATTTTGCTTAGAAACATATCTAATAATACATATTTATGTATTATTGAGGACCCCAAGTTCCATGCAATGATGCAACATTTAATAATTGTAATAAATAATTAAAGAATTGTATATCAGCTCGGTGTCCCAAGTATTAATATTACCACCCAAACCCAATATAATAATGAATTATTTTTTTTTAACTTAATTACCTAGCCGAGGCTCGGGGTCCCGGTGTGATCTTAATATATTGTCAGAATTAGATAAATAATGTAGAGAAAAATTATTTAAAAATAGATATTTATTTAAATGAAATAAAATTATTTAATTTACAGAATGAAAATGTCTATAATAATGTCTAAACATTTTTTCGAGCGACAGCTCGGTATCCCAGGTATTAATATTACCAGCCAAACCCAATAATAATGAATCATTTTTTTTAACTTAAGTACCGAGCCGAGGCTCGGGGTCCCGGTACTTTATAATATATATGTAAGACCAGACTGTGACGTCATGAATGGCTGGATGACGTCATATAATTTTAAATCAAGAAAAAACTAATAAATATGATTTTCCCGAGGATAAAACCAATACAAAGTGTATGATTCGTGGTGATATATAAAAAAATCTCCTCATGTGAAATTTGGTGTGAAAATAACCCTTCCCTTCCTATCGTCGATCGCTAATACTACCACTTCCGGTTTCCGGATATACACCAAAAGTTGATCAATTCATCCCACTGATGCATTAAGTAAATATACCAAATTTCATCAAAATCGGTTGAGCCGTTCAGGCTGTACACATCTATACGGACGGACAGACGGACAGACATCATGCTAAAAATACTTTTTTCTGTTTAGAAAATGCATGGTTCGTGGAGATATGTAAAAATCTCCACATGTGAAATTTGGTGTGAAAACAATACCTCTCTTACTATCGTCGGTCAGTAAAAAAGAGTTTAAGAAAAAATGAAATTATAAAGTCTAATGATGATGTCTTGATCATGTGACTATGTGTTTGTTAAAAAAATTAAAAAAAAAAAAATAAATAAATTAAAAATAATAATTTTTCAATAAAAATAGAAAAAAGAATAAATTTTAAATAGCATACTAATTAGATGGTGACAAAGGAATCAGCTAAATAATTTATTAGATAATTTTTTTCTTCGAATTAAATAAAATAAATAGGTTGATCTAATGTTATATAGGTAAGTAGGTAAATTAATAACAAGTTTATTTATATTCATCAATTTAAATTTATTTGGAAATATATATATATATATATATATATATAATGACATAATAATAAAAAAAAAGTGAGGAATTTTTTTTTAAATATTTATCTGTGCTTTTTATCATCATGGATGCATGAATGAATTCAAAGCCGCCCAAAGGTTATCTCCAAGTGGATTAGAATCTTTTCTTTCAAGAATTTAGATGGTTGAAAAACATTTTTATATTTAGTTTTTCGTTAAACAAAATAAAGAAAACATCAAACGTCCAAAAAGAATGGCTGAAGGGAATAAATTATGGGGTGGACGTTTCACAGAAGAAACCAATTGTGAATTGGAAAAATTAAATGCTTCCATTGGATATGATCAACGAATGTGGCAAGAAGATATACAAGTATAATAATATTTATTTGTTTTTTTTTACAATAAATAAGCAAATATAGTTTAATATAGTCAATTATATTGTTTTTTTAGGGAAGTAAAGCTTATGCGAAAGGTCTATTAAAAATAAATCTTCTGACTGAAGAGGAGGAAAAACAAATAAGTACAGGACTTGATAAGGTTTATTTACCATTGCAATATTTTTAAATTCTTATAATTTTTAAAAAGATAACAATTTATAAATTTATTTTTTTTTCTTTTTTGTTATCTCGCAAAAGTGGTTTGAGCTAGAATAATGAAATATTGGTACAAAAGTCGTAGTTTTATCAGCTTTTGAGAAATGTAGCTCATTATCTTCCACGTTTTCATTTTTTTCCTCTAATCTGACTGCAAAAATAAACATATATGTTTGATAGTTTTTCACATGATTAAAAATTGTATAAAACTTCTATATATAGAATTTCAGCTTGATTGAATGGCTGAAAGTACGGAATTTTTAATTATAACGTTTTTCTCAACTTCACTTGGCGTCTGTCTCTCTGTCTGTTCGCTCTTTTGACAAAGACATCTTTAGATTGAGATAGACTTTTGAAAATTTTTATAGATATTTAGTAACTAACTCCTTTTGTATTGCTTCGATTAATTTTTTTTCAACGGATTTTGAAACATAAATATTGATTTCAGGATAGATTTTCATTTTGAATGTAAATAAGATTATTTTACAGCATTAAAATTAATGATGAATTCTTATTAATCAGGTTTAGTGCCAATGAAGAGGGTTTTTTTTCCCTCATGGCATAAAGAAAATATCCTTTTTTACCGACCGACGATAGTAAGGGAGGTATTGTTTTCACACCAAATTTCACATGTGGAGATTTTTACATATCTCCACGAATCATGCATTTTCTTAACAGAAAAAAGTATTTTTAGCATGATGTCTGTCCGTCCGTCCGTATAGATGTGTACAGCCTGAACGGCTCAACCGATTTTGATGAAATTTGGTATATTTACTTAATGCATCAGTGGGATGAATTGATCAACTTTTGGTACAAATCCGGAAACCGGAAGTGGTAGTATTAGCGATCGACGATAGGAAGGGAAGGGTTATTTTCACACCAAATTTCACATGAGGAGATTTTTTTACATATCACCACGAATGTATTGGTTTTATCCTCGGGAAAAATCATCTTCATTATGTTTTTCTTAATTTAAAATTATATGACGTCACCCAGCCCTTCATGACGTCACAGCCTCGGGTAACGCCGGCTACTTCAGCTATATATTATAAATAAAATAAAATTAAAAATATTTATGTTCTATCCATATCTGTTTTTTATTACATTAATAGATATATTAAAATTATTTTTAATTGTTTCTGTAGCTGGAAATTAATTTACTTCAAACCGTCGGTCGGTTCGGACCTGGCCACAGGTCAACTTATTTATATATGTCCTCGAGAGGAAAAAAAACAAAGCATTGACCTTTTTTTGAAGACAATAAGAGTACAAACAATACCTTATATACATTTATAAAATCTCATATTAATAAAAATTATTTATTTATAAATATAATATAATAATTATTATTCAATAATAACATTCACTTAACATAAATGCATAAAATCAATTTTAGAAGATTAATATATTTCTTTGTTTTATTCAATTTGTGTAAATTTTCGTATAACTTCATCTTTTCTATTTCCCTTGTTATATTAAATAAATTTATCATATTAAAATTGCACTAATTGCCAAGTTGAATGGAGAGGGATGAAGAGTTTTCGTTATTGATGGAACAACAATTTTGAGATTAGTCTGCGTGTGTTGAGAGAGATGCCAATTCATCCCTGAGTGGACCCCCCCCCCCCAGGAGTATTCATCGCGGCCAAACCACATTGAGTAACTGTCGCTGCCTAAGATGTCCAAGAACTCCTGATGATTGAAACGGAAGACTCAAGTCTCTAGAATTCTCCATCTATTCCTATCAATCATACAACTCAGTGGTCGACTCTTGTTTATTAATATTATTGCAATTGCTTAATAAATTAAATTTCATTTAATTTATCCTATTTCTAACGGTACCTTAATAAACAAACAGCTCTTTATAATTACTCTGTATCAATTATTATATATTAATATCAAATCTTTAGTATTAAATATTCAATTTTAGTTTAATTTTATATCTGGATTATTAATCAACGAATCCCATGTTATCATTTCCCTTATCAACCTTCGCGGATTCAATTACCCATTTATTCTTCAAAATTAACCCAGAGTGTTACAAATTTAATAATTATTAATTTTCAACCCATTTTTCTCATTAATCCACCATACCTAAGACATCCAATATATACGACAATATATATACACCCTCCATTCCAAAAGAAACCGAACTTGTAAAAAAAATGTACCACTAATGCCATCTGTTGTAATATTTTACCCATAGATGGCTTAGTCCCTCATTGACAAATGGTATAAATTTCATGACATTTGGATGCATTCAACAAAAGTTATTGCGTTTCAAATGTCAGTGTGTTTTATACATCGGTCGGCAAATGAGTTTCAAACAAAGAACTGTAATTGATTTTTGTGTTAAACTTGTTAAAACTTTTACTGAGACGCACCAAATGCTACAAAATGCATATGGTGATGATTGTCTATCCCGTACGCAAGTTTACGAGTGGTTCGGGCGATTCAAATCGGGTAGAGAGTAAATATCGAATTATCCACAAAGAATTTGTTCCACCCGGCCAGACAGTCACTGGAGAGTTTTACTTGGGCGTCATGAAGCGTTTGCTGGCAAGAATTCGTCGTATTCGGCCAGAATATCAAGAAATCGGCAGTTGGACTCTTTTGCACGATAATGCACTATCGACTTGTAACTGAATTTTTGGTCAAAAATCACGTTATTCCTTTGCATCATTCGCCCTATTCACCAGATCTGGCTACGTGCGACTTCTATCTTTCCCCTAAACTGCATTTGGTGACGAAAGGAAAGTGGCACGCATCGTTTGAAGTCATTGAGAAGACGACGAACGACGTCCTAAAGACCATTCCAATAAAGGACATGGAGAAGTCTTTTGACAACTTGTTGGAGCCTGCAAATTTGTGTATCGATGCAGAAGGGGAATACATTGATTAATAAAAATGATTTGTTCCAAAATGTACATTGGTTTTTTGTTTTTTTAATAAGTTCGGTTTCTTTTGGAATGGAGGGTGTATATTGTACCCTAATCACTGCATAATCTTTACCCAATTCCTCTTGTAGACTTCGTTATTGTTCATAATAATAAGATTTCTTTTTTTTTCTTTTCCATTAGATTGTATTTGGGATAAAAGCAAAAATTTGTCTATATGTCTTAATATTTCTTGCGATTCTTAGAAGGTTCTTGATTTAAGTATGTCATAAACAGACACTTATAGATCGATGCCTGAAAGTACAACGTCCCTGAAATCTTAATGATTTCTGTCATTTATCTTATAATACACTTAACAGCTATGAAAGGGTTTCTATTTTTTTGTTCGTTCATTTCTTTCCTAAGTGTCAATATTTCACTATTCTTTCCGTAGTTTTTATGTCAAAGCTTGTTAAGTTAATTTCTATCTTCTTTAGCTAGTCTAGCATTTCATATTATTATTAGGGCTGACTTCGTATATACACCATATTCTCTTTCAAGATAGATTTCTTATTTTCTTCCTTCAATTTTATTACAGTGTAGGATGGTTGGAATATATTTAGGATTTGTATCGTGAACATTTCCTCTTCAATGTTTTGCTTTATAGTACCTGGTACACCGAACTCATCGATCGACCTTTTAACAAATTAATACAATTTATTAACCTATGCTAGGTATTCTCCTTCACTCAAATTAATTTTTGAAGTATCAAGGGAGGGGGGAAGAGTAAGAGGAAGGGAATGGATGAAAAGGAGTCAACGGGTAAAGGACATGATTTCCCTCCTATGCATGGAAGGAATCATGAGCTCACGTGAGGGCAGAGACGCTACTCCCTGAAGTAGAAATCTTTTCTATTGGGATCATAGGGAAGAGACTACCCGTTACCCGGCAAAATCATTCTAATAAGTCTTACTATATATTTTTTCTATTTTTTCTATTCTTTATTGATATTTTTAAGAAATAATAATTCTTTTCTGCTCAAAAATTATGTTAAAATTGTTTTTCAATCCTTTTGTCTATTAATCTACTTATTTAATATCTTTTCAGGTTATACTTTAGCATTAACTCTTGATCTCCCAATTATCTATTACTAATTTATATATTTTATTTTTGATGATTCTAGAATAGGTAGTATAAACCAACAAATAATTTTTATATATTATTTTTAATTACATATACAAATAATAAATACATAATTTATAAAAAATAAAATAATTACTATCTCGCCAGTGTGTGTGTATGTGTGTGTGTATGTATGTAATCAAGATTATGCAAAAACGGTTTGAGCTAGAATCATGAAATTTGGTACATGGGCATTAATCAAAATTCATAGTTTTCTTTCAACTTTTGAGAAATGTAGCTCAACCGGAGGAGGGTCATTACCTACCACGTTTTCATTTTTTTCCTCTAAACTGAGAGTAAAAATAAAGATATATGTTTGATAGTTTTTCACATGATTAAAAATTGTATAAAACTGCTATATATAGAATTTCAGCTTGATTGAATCGCTGAAAGTACCAGAATTAATTTTTTAATACTGCAAATCTCACGCCCCAACACGTGGCGTGGTGCCATCATAGATTGGTTGGTTTTGTACTCACTGCGTTGCTGTGGAGCTCCGAAGAATCCTGGGCAATCCTGAGACTGGTACACGTCCGCACTGGACAACAGTCAGCCTCGGGCTGTTGTCCAGTGCAGTGAGTACAAAACCACACAACCTATCCAAAATCCCGATATTAACCCTTGGTCACACAGACTAAGACCCAGAATCCTAAAAATATTCCCACTTAAATAATCTCTTGAAAATGGCGCCAAAATGGGTGCCGAAACGTCGAGAAAACAATCTCACAAAAATACGTGATTATATCCATGATAAATCTGATAATAATAATAATAATAACACTCACCGAAATCTAAACCAACATATATATAGTACGTGGTTCACCGAGATGCGACTCGGTATCTTAAAAAAATTATTCCTTATGAACTATGAATATTTAAAATTAAATTTATTATTTTAAATAAATAAACGACAAAATATATAAAACATTTTCAAATAATTTAAAAGAATATAAATTAAAAAATAACAGTCATAAAACATAAAGCCCTTAATCGTACGTATTAATGCACTGATAAGACATAAAAGTATGGCCTGTGGATATAACATAAATATTTTTAATTTTATTTTATTTATAATATTTTGAATTTAATGAAACGCTATCTGGCGTTGCCCAGCACTTTTTTTTTTTATTATTATTCAAATTCCTACTTTAAATTAAGAAAAAAGTAACAAATGATTTTTTCAGTGGCTGAAACCAATATCGATCGATTTTTCTTTATAAATATTATCTATGGTGTGAATTTCAAAAAATCCATCGAGCGGTTTAATATCTCCAAAATATACAAATATATATACAATTTTTGCTAGTATAATAAGATAAGATAATTTAGAAAAAAACTTCATATTTATGTTTATTTATTTTATTGAAGATTTCGAAAGAATGGGAATCGAATAATTTCATTTTAAAACCATCCGATGAAGATATTCATACAGCTTGTGAACGACGGTTAGGAGAACTGTCTGATCCTATGATTGCTGGAAAATTACACACTGGCAGGAGTCGTAATGATCAAGTAGCAACCGATATGCGACTCTGGTTGAAACCCAGAATTCAAGAACTACAGCATGAGATTTGTCTTATAATTAAAGTATGTATATAATATTAATCTTTTATATCAATTAAATAAATAATATATTAATATAAGCTTCTTTAATATTATTATTAAGGATTATAAAATCTGTTCTGTTACTTTCCCCAGCATCATATTGCTGGTTATGGCTAGAGTATGTATTGGAAGGACTCAAAAAAAATATTTTCTTTTCTTAATGTTAAAATTAAAATATTTTTTTCAAATTATTAGAAGAATGTTAATGTTTTTTTTTAACTGTGATATTAGTTTTATAAATAAATAACAAACTTTTTAAAACACGCTTTTATTTAACTGTACTAAAAAGGAGAAAATAATTTCACCACACACACCACGATTTCCTTACAATTAATCATATCTAAAAAATGAAAGCGCGGGCGCCAAACATGCAGGAAATAACGCAAATTTTACTTCAAATAGACATAGTTATCAAGTATAGCAGAAAAGGAAAAAAAAACAGAATGGTTTGTGCATATAAAATGAAATGTCTTTCGTATTCTTTTCCTTTCCCTGCCCACGCTTTCACCTATGACCTGGGATGAACCTGAATATTGCATTATCATCGGAGTTACATTATGCAAAATTTCAGCTCATTCGAAAATTGGAAAGTGGGTCAGATTTGACGACAGGACACGATGTGAAACTAAATAAAAGCGTGTAAAATATTTGAATTTATTAAAAGTTGATCAAAGTCAAAATTATAATTAAATTTAAATTTTTTTTTTAATCATATTTTTAAATTTTCATTTAAATCCAAACTTATGAATTATACGATAGTGCTGAATATTGGATTTAATGACGAGTTTTAAACTTAAAAGAAATAATTTAATAAATAAGAATATATATTATCAGAATTGTGAGTGCCATAACTGGTTAAAATCAAATGTCCGGAAAATAAATAAAAATAATATTTAAAAATTTACTATTACAAATTTTTAATATGAAATAATTTAATATATTTTTTTATACTTTTTGATTTGAAACTTAATATACTACAATTATATTATAAATTTTTATATATGATATTAAATTAATAAGGAATAGTCTGTCTAAAACATTGAACAGATTTTTGAATAAATTATTAATATTTTTTAGATAATTTGCTCTCGGGCATTTAATGAAATTGACATCTTGATGCCTGGTTATACACATTTACAACGGGCACAACCAGTACGTTGGAGTCATTGGCTTTTAAGGTATATTCGTAATATTCAACAATAATAATTACATTCAAAAAATATTTAATAAATTTTAGTCATGCATGGAATCTACATGCGGATATAACAAGAATAGAGGAACTTTTTCGAAGGGTGGATGTGATGCCTCTTGGATCAGGTGCCCTTGCTGGTCACCCTTTCGGAATTAATCGGGAACAATTAGCCAATGATCTTGGTTTTAAATCCATAACCCAAAATAGCATGCATGCAGTTGGTGACCGGGATTTTGTTAGTAAGTTATAATATTTTCTTGCCATATCTATTGGAATTTAGATAACGAAGGTACCCGAAATTCTATTAATTTTGATTTTTTTTTTTAAGGTGAATTTCTGTTTTGGTCTTCATTAACTGCCCTTCATCTGAGTCGAATAGCCGAAGATTTAATTCTATTTTCGACAGTGGAATTTGGATTTATTCGATTGGCTGATTCTTTTTCAACAGGAAGTAGTTTAATGCCTCAAAAAAGGAATCCTGATAGTCTTGAATTAATTCGTGGAAAATCAGGAAGAATATTTGGAAAGGTTTTTATGAAAAGAAAAGAAATCTATATTTATATCTATAATCTATAATCTAACTAGTTTTATTATACTAACAAAAATGATGATTTTGAATTACAATTTAGAGTGGTCTTTGAGCTGAAGAATCAATATTTTGGCAAAATTATTTTAATTGGTTTTATCATAATTAATAGATAAGTGTAATTGTAAATATGTATGTGAATTTAATTGAAAACAAATAATTCCTTCATATCATAAGAGATGAAGGCGTCACAGGGTGTGAGGTAAGCTAAGCTGCCTCACATTCTTGCGGTCCCGAGTTCTAGTCCTTGGTCTGGCAAGAAAATTTCTCTAGCTGGGGTCTATGGGAAGGAGTCAACTCCGGGATCAAAATTGGGAAAGCTACTTGATAGTGCCTCCGATCAAGAAAATCAAGGTAAAGGTTGAGAGGACCCGTTCTACTGATCATAGGACACCTCATTGATATAACCGACTTGATACGCGTTGTTCTTGCGTAGGACGTACAAAGCCAGAGGTTTTTTTTATCATAGGAAATTAGGAATTATTTTTATTAGTGAGATAAAATAAATAATATTTTTAAATTGTATTTCATTTATAGAAATTTTGTATTTTATTTATTTTTTTAGTGTGTAGGATTTATGATGACTTTAAAGAATCTTCCTTCAACATATAATAAAGATATCCAAGAAGATAAAGAAGCTATGTTTGAATCTTATGATAATCTTCTTAGCATTTTAAAAGTTTTCAGGGGTACAATTGAAACACTTCAAGTAAGATAATTTATATATTACATGTGATAAGTATCTATATTCATTTTTTATTGCTTTTTTTAGGTGAATAAAATAAAGTGTGAGAATTCATTGAGTATTGAAATGCTTGCAACTGATATTGCTTATTATTTAGTTCGAAAAGGGGTACGTTTATTATTATTTTTTTTCAGTATTTATTTCACCATTTTGGTTATTGTTCATTCTTTATGATATTATATAACTATTTGAATATATATATATAAGGTAAAACCAAGGGATATGACGCACAATTCCGGAATTTGCCAAATTTCAAACGCTAATACCTATTATGACATGATTATTAATGTTAATGGTACCTTGTACTATTAGGTATTCATAGCAAAAGTTGCAACTTTATCCTTAAAATAAGAACTACCAAAATTTACAAAAATCAAACAATATTCCTAACAGGGATAGTGATATTGTGCAGTCGGTGAAGGGGTTATAAACATCTCCACTTCCAAATCTTCAATGGCTATTATAATTTCAGCTGGTAAGTCATCTGGGGCACATGCTTTTCTCAGCTTCAATTTTTCGAATGCCGACAAAATTTCCTCTCTTAGGATGTCGGGCTCAATACCCGTGGGGTTTTTACCTGAATCATCTTTTGGGGAGGATTCGGGATTCGCATAGAGCTTAAGGCAGTACTCTCTTCAAACGTTCTTCCAGTCATTAATCTCTTCACATAGATCTGTAATAGCACAAATTTTTGGGGCAAAGTTCTTATCAACTTTTTAATTTTGAAGGTCATTGGTCTGGTTGTTATGTTATGTTCTATTTCAAAGCACATTTTAGACAGAAATTGGTTTTTGTCCTTTCTGTAATTTCTTTGGATGTCACTATTAAGAAGAATTAGTAATTAGTAATTAGGAGGCAGGGTAGCCGAGAGCGTAGGATACCAACTTTCCACGCAAGAAGTCGGCGTTCGATTCTAACTAAGAACAAATATTTTCAATTTAATTTAACATCAGCTGCCTCCGGCAAGCCCCACCATGGATGTCACCTTGTCGTGTTGGGGGGCTTCGACTTAACTAAGAACATCCACGTCTCGGAGGTGAGACTAGCAATCTACTCAAGAGACGCAAATCACAATTGCTCAAAGAACCACACACAGCCTCAAAAATTGGAATGATTAACACATTGACGACACGGCAACGAACCTATTACGGCAAATGGGTTAAGATTCGCCGTAAAAATGGAACGAACACGTAGGAAGAGCCAACGCGGAAGGGCTCTTGAGAATATAGCCCGGGATGGAAGGCCAGCAACACAAGAGACCAAGCCACCGAAAAAATGGGCTGACTGCTGGGCGTACTCTTCCCAAAAAAGACCTGAGGATAGTGAAGAAGAACAGGCCTTAGGCCTATAATAGAAGAAGAAGAAGAAGTAATTCTAACTTCTCCGAAGTCAGAGTCCCCCTTTTAGGAGGTCTTTTCTGCATTAGATGGTTTCTAGAGTCGCGCGAGTTATCCAGTTCTGTCTGACTACTATCATCCCGAATGCCTTTCCCAAAAGACCTAATTTTAGAGATATAGAAAATGCGTCATATCCCTAACCGCACCATATCCCTCGGTTTTATCTTATGTTTGCTTAGATTAGAAACATCAAAAAAGGTTGAAGAAATTAGAAATTTGAATATTCGAAATTAATTTTCTATTATATTTTGTGCACATATTTTTTAAAACTAATATAATATTTAGATTGATAACTATTCTAAAAAGATACGATAACGTTTTCATTAAAATTGGCAATCACGAAATGCTGGTTTACTATTGCCTTTTTGATTCTGACAGACTGGACATCGGCTTTCCCATTGGTATAGCTTTAAACTATGAACCAAGAGAGAGAGTTTTACTTTTTTAATTTTCAAACATAGAATTGATCATTGAAAAATTAAAAGAGTTCATAGAAAATTCTGTTCAAGTTCGATTCGGTATCATTAGTCTCGTTTTCTAATGTTAAATATAATTTATTTAAAAAAAAAAAACTTAATTAAATTAAAAAATATCTAGAATAAAGCTTTATTTAATTTCTATAATTTTTTTTTCAAACAATTTAATAAAGTTTATTTTAATTTATATAACTTTTAATATATTATTTTTTTTATCTACCTAAGAATATTAAAATTAAAATTTAATTTTAAAAGGCATTTTTTATTGTTTAATTTGTCTGGATTTTTCCTACTTAAATTAATTTCTATTATTTTAATGAAGTATTTTTTTTTTTAATTCTATTTTTAAGATTTCTTTTCGCGAAGCCCATCGACTTGCAGGTGAAGTTGTTTCCAAAGCAGAATCTCTTAATAAGGACATTAGAGAATTAGTTTTGAATGAATTTCAAACTATAAGGTGAAATATTGCATTTTGATTTTGTTTAATTTATTTCTTTCATTTTTTTTTTGTTTTTTTTAAGCAGTGAAAAGTTTGAAGAAGATATTTTTCAGTTGTGGAATTATGAAAATAGTGTAGAACAATACTCATCCATTGGTGGTACTGCAAAAGCTTGCGTTTTGCATCAAATAAATATTCTTCTTGAAAAATTTACTTTAGAATAACATTTAACATTTAGTTAATGATTTAATTTAAATACTTTTAAATAAATTTTTTTAATCAAATGACTTTGATAATATTTCTTATTCTTTACAAAATATACCTATACAAAGATTAAAGATTACATATACCAGGTGTAGAAGTATGAAGCCATAATTGTTTTCATTTGCTTATTTACCCCACTTGGAGTAACTATTAATTTTGTTAATAGACAAAGTAGAGAAA
The DNA here is from genome assembly GCA_963082975.1 of Labia minor. Classification (NCBI taxonomy): domain Eukaryota; kingdom Metazoa; phylum Arthropoda; class Insecta; order Dermaptera; family Spongiphoridae; genus Labia; species Labia minor. The sequence goes on along the minus strand of OY720349.1, from coordinate 14,644,471 downwards.
GGCTGGGCGGATATTAACAACAAAAAATCTGGATTATCTCCACTCGACTATCTCGAAAATTTGAATTGGATTAATTCAAATTTATTATATTTAAATTTAATTTAATTAGTTGATGACACCACGTCACTTGCTGGCGCGTGATTAGCAGTCAACGTGTTTCAATCAATCTAAAATTCGTTATATAGCAGTTTTATATAATTTTTAATCATGTGAAAAAGTATCAAACATTTATCTTTATTTTTAAGGTCAGTTTAGAGGGAAAAAAATGAAAATTTCGTAGGTAATGACTCTCTTCCGAATCAAATACATTTCTTAAAAGTTGATAGAAAACTACGAATTTTGAATAATACCCGTGTTCCAAATTTCATTAATCTAGTTCAAACCGATTTTGCGTAATCTTGTCTACATACACACACTTCAAAACGTATAAAAACGTCAAAATCTCGACATCGAAAATTTTCGTAATCGCAATACTATCTCTAGAGACTAGAGAGATAGTAAAAAGAGAATTCCCTCTAACAATCTTTGATTTTAAATAATCTCTCTTGCAACACTTATAAACAGACAGTGGCGGATTAAGGCTAAAGTGTGCCCTAGGCAACATTGTAATTCCAGCCCTCTCGGGTAAAAATTTTACCTTTTTTTAAGCGAGCCATGGTTTGACACGTAATTAACAACGTAAAATTGTGGGCCTTAGGCACCTGCCTAGGTTGCCTAGGCCTTAGTCCGCCATAATACTTTTTATATGAATTGTGGGATTCCCCGAAAATCAACGGTAAGCTTCCCAAGCAGTTTATCTGTGTTACTTCTTTTCGTCCATGTTTTTATCCTTTCAAACATTTGTTAACGTTAAGGTAAGTATAAATTTATATAATATAATAAAAATTATTATGATTTTTAGTTTTTATTATGAGTGATAATAAAAAACACGAAAATAAAACTACAAAAAAAAAGCATTTCACTAGAATCTAAAATAAAAGTGATTCGAAGATTAGATATAGATATAGATACATTTTTGCTTTATATATATAAAAAACAATTAAAAAATTTACTGGTATAATACTTGATCATTTTTCAAACTATTTTCTACTAACCCCAAAAAAGGAACCCACTAGCAAAGTTTTATCCAAATCCATTACTGGATGACCAGTTTAATTACCAATCTTAATATATTTTATAAAATTAAACTACAAAAATTCTATAAAGTGGGATATAATGTTTTCTCCATTCTCTTTATGTCTAATCCAGTGATTCCCAAAGTGTGAGCCGCGATGCCGTCAATAGGGCGCCGCGAAATATTCAATTAAATTTTCTAATACTCGAAATTTTGCGCCAATCATCTTTAATAATTTTTAATTTTTCGCTGTTAAATGGGTAATCGCTTTTAAAAAAGGAAAGTTTTCCAGTTTTTCAAGAAACCAAACCAGATAAGATTGCTCTAACCCAGAGGTTCTTAAACTTATGTACTCGGCGAACCCCTACTTGAAAAAAATTTTTTTGACGGACCCCATCCCAACTTTAGGTACTTTACGTCATTTTATTAGTTAATTTCTGGCTTACGATCTCATAAGAACAAGGATATATGATGAATATTTCTAGCAGTGATTGGTGAATAACGATTTTTTTGCATATTGTAAAACACATTTTATTAGAAATTATAATATTGAAGAAAGAAAATTCAGCTAAATATGAAGATGGAAACGGTAGCAATAGTTTCTTGCACATTTCGTTGAATTTGGGTATTTGATCTCTGTTTCCTCACAAAGCCATGCCATCGCTCCTTTTATATTAAATAAAGTTTTAACTGACTCATCATTTTCTCGTGCACCTGTACGATGGCTTTGCGGACCCACAGTAAAGGCTTCGCGGACCCCCAGGGGTCCGCGGACCACAGTTTAAGAACCTCTGCTCTAACCCACCCATTTTACATGAATACATACGAAAATTCCCTCCGAACCAAAATTCCTTCTACCAAAATTCCCTCTGAGGTTGGACTTGGAATGAAATTTTATTTTATTTAATAATTAAGAAAATTAAGAATACATTTAATAAAAAAGAATGACATGGGTGAATTTTTTTTAATTCAACGTGAAAATAACCCCTTTTATAATAAAGAAACCTAAACATACATATATATATTATATATATATATATCAAATATCTATTCCGAGCCCGAGGGAATTTTGGTAGAGGGAATTCCCTCTGAGGTTGGTCTCGGAATGAAATTTAGTTTTAATTTAATAAAAAAAGAATGATTAAACAATTTATTTATAATTTTGATTGATTATATTTATCTTTTTTATTTAAAGTATTCTTAATTTGCTTATTATTAAATAAAATAAAATTTCATTCCGAGCCCAACCTCAGAGGGAATTCCCTCGCTGTTAAAAAGCTACAGTGTTTTATTTATAAATGCACTAAAAATTAGAAAATAATTTTTCTCTTAGCCTCAATAAGTATATTCCTCTTCATGATGGGGTTGTACAATGGTCCGCCTACTTAGCACTTCAACAACATGGTCTAGTTACTTTAAATAAAGAGCCTAATTAAAATGAATTAGTTAATTAATTTTCTAGGGATCTCTCAAATAAAATGCTTGCATTTAATTTTTAATTTTGTAATAATAAAAATTTTATTAAACACATAAACTGACAAATTTTTTTCATCATGCAATAAAATTGATAGTTTAAGAGCTAAGAAATTAATCTTTTATTATTTATAAGAATTCATCATTAATTTTAATGCTGTAAAATAATCTTATTTACATTCAAAATGAAAATCTATCCTCAAATCAATACTTATGCTTCAGAATCCGTTGAAAATAAAAATAATTGGAGCAATATAAAGGGAGTTAGTTACTAAAAGTAATTAATCGCTAATTAATTATAATTCAATTATATTTCTTCTATACCTTCTAGGGATCCATTGAAATATCTAAAATTTTCAAAAGTCTATCTCAATAAAAAGTCGATGAAAAATCGATTTCAATTTGTCAGAAGAGCGAACAGACAGACAAAGAGACAGATGCCAAGTGAAGTTAAGAAAAACGTTATAATATAAAAATACGTGATTATATCCCTGATAAATCGGATAGTAATAATAACAATAATATTCACGGAAATCTAAACCAACATATATATATATATCTATATATATATATATATAGAGAGAGATAATATATTTATATATAGTATTTGATTCGTATCTATCTATAGTTTTATCTAATTGTGATTTAGATAATCATTTGAATTTGGCGCTAAGCTTGTGGATTTTTTTCTTTAGAATCCATTTCATTTAAAATCAATATTAAAATCGAATTAAAATAATTATTTATATAGAAATAAACTAAATATTTAAATATTACAATTATGAATAATATTAATTTAAAAAAAAAAAAATAAAAATAAAAATAAAAAATAAATGAAATAAATATTTTCATAGATTTGGCTTGGTTGAAAATTGCTAAGTTCTGAGCGCTTTATAGGTGCGGCCATGTTGATATGTAGCAGAAAACTTGACAATTAATTTTGCCTGTTATTATATTGATAGGAACTACATAATGTCGACATGTGAAAATTTCACGAGATATATACCTGCTACATTTGCCTGGGTTTTATTGTTAGGAACAACCACCCTCTTTTTTTATTATCCGTAAGTAGATAATCCACTTTTCACTCCTTCATTTCATTAGCCTCAATTTTGAAAATACAATATTTATACATAATTTACGAATATTTTTATTAAACCTTTTATAGAATCGTAGGTAAACTAATTAAATCAAATAAATATAAATAATATTTTAAAGGAGAATTTTAAATAAAATGTTGCCACATGACATCTGTCACAACTGCATTGATTACTCTATTAGAAATTGTTCACTACTTTGATTTTGTTTTAGTTGTAAATTTTATTTAACATCACCATGGGTTCCAGCATGCCAAGGAGTTATAACATTATATGTAATTGCCAATTTTTCATTAGCCACATTCATGGATCCTGGTATAATACCAAAAGGTAGAAATAGATTTATTTCACATACAATTTATATGTTTATTAGGGAATTTTGTAAATAAAACCACATATTGATATTTTTTATTGTAAATTTATTCAAAAAAATACAAAAAATATATAACGTTTCGATTCTGCAGTCGCTTGAAAACGATTGCAGAAGTAGCAATCGAAACGTTGTGTATTTTTTGTATTTTTTTTTGAATAAATTTACAATAAAAAATATCAATATGTGGTTTTATTTACAAAATTCCCTTATAAATAAAAACAGCCACCAAAGCTTTAATAATTTAATATCTGCAATTTATTTGTTGTTTTATTTTGTTTTCCATGATTAATAAGCTTCCTTGACTTTTTAAGCTTCCCCAGACGAGGACAGGGAGGAAGATTTTCGAGCACCTTTGTACAAAAATCAAGATGTCAATGGAATAACTGTACGAATGAAATGGTGTGTTACCTGCAATTTTTATCGACCTCCAAGATGTTCCCATTGTAGTGTTTGCAACGTTTGTATAGATGTTAGTATTAACATTGATTTACTTTTAATGAGACTATTGTCCAAATTTTTCTTTTTTATCTATTAATCTTTTATTTACTAATATTTAGACATTTGATCATCACTGCCCATGGGTAAATAACTGCATTGGACGTCGAAATTATCGATTTTTCTTCATGTTTCTTGTTTCATTAAGTGCACATATTACCAGCATTTTTACACTTTGTCTTATATATGTATTATATAACACAAATTCAATCACCGAAGTGGAGTGTATAATAGCGTATCCTTTGAATAATTTTTTTCTTTATTTATTATTATCAATTATATTACATTTTATAATGAAATTTAAATATATTGATACATTTTTTCTTTAATAACGAGTAGTATGGTAATAATGGGCATAATCGTCCTTTTGGCAGTTCCAATTTATGGTCTTACTGGATTTCATATATTTCTTGTCTCCTGCGGACGTACTACAAATGAACAAGTAACTGGAAAATTCAAAGGAGGGTTTAATCCCTTCTCGAAAGGTTGCCCTCGAAATTGTTGCGATATATTATGTGGACCTCAATATCCAAGGTATTTTATATGAATTCTAAATGAATGTTCTTTATATTAACATAATTTTTATTTTTCATTTCTTTTATTGCTTTATATTGATTTAGCTTTAAAAAAAAAGTATTTAAGAGTGATATTTAAATTGTGATCTTTTAAATGAATATGAATATATAATCAAGTATTAAAAAAAAATTTCTTTCTTTTATTTTATAAAAATATTCTATATATTAGATGTGTATTTAATTATACAATTTAATATATTTCGAATTAAAATTAAAAATATACATATTTAAAAACGGGATTTTACTTTATTAAAAATAGAAGAAAATTAACATTTTCATTGTATTAATAAAACATAATTTAAGGCACGTTTAAATTTCCAAATCATTATATATATATATATATAATATTTGTTTAATAATATTCAAATGTAATTTTCATAAATTAATAATTTTATTCTTCAATTAAAAATAATTGTCAAATATTTTTATCATTTTATTAAATAGATAATTTATTAAGGTAACCAACCCTCCTCTAGGGAGGACAGTCCTCCATTTGTAAGCTCTGGCCTCCTTTTGTAAGTGTCCTCCTAACTGTCCTCCTTTTTGATATCTGTAATATCCTAAATATTTAGGACATTTTGTACTTTTTTCAAATTTTTTTTCAATTTGTCTCTTAAAAAAAAGGTAAAATGTCCTGATTTGGTGTTTTCAAAAAATGGTCACCTTAAATTTATAGTATTGTTTATATTTGAATAATATATTTTCAATTACATTTTGATTCAAAAATATTTTTGAAATATATATATTCTTAAATACATATTCTTCATCCATATTGATATTTATTTTATTTTCTAGTTTTTTGAAACGCCGTAAATATGCGGCTAAAACGAAACGTCATCAATGTTCCGCTTCTGCCATCTCGACGATTACCAATGAGAACCAGGTAAAGACTTACATGGATAACAGCAATGGGCTTAGAAATGCCAGTTCAAATGCATATAATAAGGTAAGAGCCAGAGCACTATTGGCATTTAATTATATATACAAGTATCTCACCACTTTTTTTCTCTACAATTTTCTTTATGTTATTTTTTTTAAACTTATATTTTGCATGATTAGTAAATATAGTTTGTTATCAGATTTGCACATATATTTAACATATCTAATGATTAATGATATTTTATTATTTGTTTTATGTGTTTTCTTTCTTTTTTTTTTTTTTTTGTATTTCACAAGAATGTTTTGGGCGACTGTCCACCTTGGAAAGAATTCATTAATATCCATTTGTAATTGTCCTCCTTGGAAGATGATTGTTTCCTTATACATAAAAGTTTTCCTTAGAAAACTTCATTTGATATTCAAGAAAAGAATGCGTTCTAATTAATGAATGTTATGAATGAAGAATGAATGATCTTTTCGCCTTGATTTTCTTTTCAATAATTGTTACTGAAAGACAAAATTCCCTCATAAAGGTTATTTCTTTTCTAATACTAAAAAATGAACACCAACTTCAAAATTTCTTTAAAAATTTACTTATTTATTATATTTTTCGAATATTTTTAACCATTAAGGTTTCCAAAATCTTAAAATATTTATTTAACTATAGAAAAACGGATAAAAATTATTTATAAATATATTAATAGTTTATATATTTGGATTTGTTTAAATTATTATTTTAATAAACATGAAAAATAAATAGTATGTGCATATTTGATAATTTTTTTTGGCACTCCTTTTGTTTTTTTATTATTATTTTTATCCCTTTTTATATTTTTTTTTTTTTTGCTTGTTTTAATCTAATCTTATTTTTATATACTTATATACTTCCTTTTATTCTATTTAAATTCACATGAACCGGGTCAGTTTATATACGATTTCAATTTTATTTATATAATCAAATATTATTTTTATATACTTGATTAAATACTTAAAAAAAATATAGTATATACTATTATTTTTCAATATAGAAATTTATTTAAAAAATATTAAATTATTTAGGTTGCAAATTAGAGGATATAATTTGAACAAAAATATTTTCTTATAATATTTATTTAAAATTAATTTATATTTCCATTTTTTTTTTCTTGAAAAAATATTCTTCAACTGCTATATTTTACGATTTCATATTTACTATATTCTTTAAAAATGTTATTTTAGAATATTTATTTCAAATTAATTTATATTTCCATTTTTCTTTAATAAATTTTCGTCAACTTTTAAATTTTAAAAATTGCTATTTACTATATTCCTTAAATAGGAGGTTATTTTTTAAATGTTCTGTTTCACTTTTCTTTTTGATCCTTTTACATCCTCTCCTGCATGGCATTTAATCTCTAACAAGCAAACTAATCATCAAGAATCTGGCCTAACACAAGCTCATCACAATGGTTCGTCCAGCATATCACTCAGCCTTTCTATGTAAGGTGTAGGTTTTTAATTAATAGAAATTCTTTGTTCACAAATTTTCACTATGTTTCAATTGCATGTTTCTTTGTATATACGTAATTTATTGTAAATATTTAATTAATAATTTATTTTTGTTTTTATTAAATTAAAAATTTAACAAATTAAAAAAAAAAATAAAGAACATCTTTTATATTGTATTTTTTAAAAAAAATGTATTTCTAAAATAATTTTGAATCATTTAGGCAGTTAAATATAAATATAGATATTGAAATATAAAATTGTTTGAATATTTGTTGAAGTGTATTTTGCTCTTCAGCTCTCACCTGGTCGTGGTGAAGGCTCTGACACAGATATGGAGCCCACTGCTTCTCAATCCCAAGATTGTGAACCAACCCCTCCTCTTCAACGTCATGGAAGTAAAAGTAATTTCTTTTTACCTCCTGTGGACGGTGAGTCTCCTCCAAGGAAGCCTCATGGACAACCACTCCCTGGTATGCGCGGACCTTTTACCCGAGGTAGCCCTCATCCAAGACCTAGGTAAATTTAAATAATTATTTTTACTTTAAATTACTTTAAAGCTAATAAGTAATTAATTTTCCAACATTACAAATAAAATACAAATGCAACAATATAGAATATTAAAATTCAATTAATAACAAATTAAATACTAGTCTATTTCATAGAAACAAAAATAATTTAATTAATTTCCATTTTCATTTTAGGTAAGCAACTATAAATTGATTAACTTGCATATTAGATTTTTGAAAAACTTTACCTTCAATATACTTTTAAATAAAAATATAGCTAATACTATTTTCTATTTGAATTAAGATATACTTTCGAACAAAATAAAAAAAATTTAATTTTATTATAATGTTAAATTGTTATTAATTTGTTTTGATTTGTATTATTAATATCAAATACAAATATACTATTTATATTTAATTATATAAGTTTATTTTTAGGCTAAAACCACAAAGAAAGAAAATATTTTTAGAATAATGTAATTTTATGAGTTTTAGGGGTATGGATGGTAGTACAGGAGGGCCTCAATCACGAAGTCATACCCCCGATCCTCTTCCATCTTCTGGAGTTGACCGAGCTCCAGGGCCCAGTCCAACAATGCAACAACGGATTAAAGCAATTGGAGTTCCAACTCCACTAGCAATGTCCAGTCCTGTGAGGAGGTAAGATAATTTAAATTCTTCATTTTCTTCAATCCTTAATTTGCAAATGTTAAAACAAAACAACTAAATCTATTCAATGTAATTTTTGATAATGTTGTAATTTTTTTAACTTAATCTTAATAGTTCATGTTTATCTTAACATGTTTATATATATATATATACTATTTCGTAATTTTTATTCAAAAAAACAATGCATTTTTTATCATAGATATTATATAAATAATAATTAGATTATTTATTTATAAACATAGTTTGAAATAACCGATATTATTTCCGTAAATCATCTTTAGAAGTCTTTGGTTTGTACTAATTTAGTTATAAAATTTTTATTTAATTTAAAAAAATTTAAAAAATTTAGGATTAAAAAAAAACATCTTGAATCTATATATACTTATAAATATACCACGTGTAGAAGTGTGAAATCGGAATATCCCTATAAATCGTGTTCCCTATCGGTTTAAAGACCGTAAAACCATCTTCTCCCTCTAACAACTGACGAAGTTTGTCAACACACATTAACCTAAGTTTCATACTCCAGAATATTCTTCTATAACCTCAACCAATTCGAGTTTTGTTCCTACGAACGATGATTTGCGGACAGCATTGTTTTTCTGCTATCATTTGAAGAAAACTTTTGCAGAATCGCATAGAATGCTTGTCGAAACATATGGTGAACATGCTCTTGAAAAAACTCAATTCTTTGAGTGGTTTAAAAAAATTAAAAAACGGTGATATTGACGTGAGAAACGAGGATCTTGGGAAACCAACGAACTGATAGCTACCAACAACAAATGATCGATTTGAATCGAGCAATAGGTGAAAAACGACCGGAATATGCAAAAAGGCAAAATGATAATTCCCCCTCAGAGACATCAAAACGGGTCACGGATACGATCGAGGCGTTCCATTGGGAAGTAGTAGCGCATGCGGCTTATTCTCCAGACTTGGCTCCGTCTGATTACCATCTATTTGTATTATTGGGACATGCACTCGCCAAACAACACTTGGATTCGTATGAAAATGAACGAAAATGGCTCGACAACTAGTTCGCTTCAAAGGAAGAATTGTTTTTTTTGGCGTAGTATGCATAATCTGACGAAGAGGTGGGAAAAATGTATAAATTGTAATGGAGACTATTTTGAATAAAATATTTTTTATAATTTTAAAATAACAGACGTGCAATTTTTACAAAAAATTCCGATTTCATACTTCTACATCTGATATATAATTGTAAGATATTTTAAAATTATTTTTAAAATAATTTTTTTTTTTTTCAAGATTTTTCCCCACCGTAAGATTTATAAATATATTCACAAGATATAGTTAATTATTTATTTTTAATAATAAACAAATATATATATTTATATATTAGGTATAAAATTAAAAAAAATAGTAAATTAGAATAATATTTATATATATATATATATATAAGTAGGGATAAGGGTAACTTTAGAGCCTTTTCGCGATCTCCTTGATTGTGTTTGTTCAGGTGATGAATGTGGTTGTTACGTCAGCCAATCCGCTCGTTAGCCACCCAAGTTTCGCACCATCTTCTCTAGCTCTAAAAATTTAAGGTAAAATTAGGACCAGCAAACAAGCAACAAAGTAAATCATAAATGAAACTTTCATGCTTAAGCGTTTTGTTATAATATTCTTTCCTTATTTTTCAGTATAATTTCTTGGATTCTTGGTAGTTGATTAGGTGCCCGTGACTTCTATTGGTCAGAGCTAGAGCTATTCTATTATTTGATGCTTTCTAAGTGTATTTTCAATAAACATTTTCAAATATTTAGAATCCTCCTCTTCTTTTGTATTGTAATAAAATCTATAATTATCTAATATATAAAATAAATGCACTGCTTTGCAAAAATATATATATATATATATATTTCAAGCGGCCACGCTGTTCCATTTTCGTTCGGTTTATCGTTCATTTATTTTGTCTTGATCTTTTGCTTGTTTGTTCCTATTTTTCTGGCTGGCCTCCATTTTTACTATGTGCTGTTCAATAGTAGTTCAATTTAATCTAAATAGATTTTTATATATATATAATATCTTCCAAATATATCCATTTTCAATGGACATTTAGGTTAGGTGTATGAAATATGGTGGGGAGTATTCCTATTCCATCGGATCATTAAAATGTACGGTATTACCCGGTGTTTCCAGGTCGAATCCAGGTACACCAACGCAACCAAGACGTCCAGATTTCATTGGAGTTGCAGCTTCCCAGTACTACGAGTTACAACCAACAGGTGGAGCGCATCTCGCACATTCTGCAGCATCAGCGCATGCGGCGGGCCGCAACGGCGCTGGTTATGGTAGCCCACAACGACGATTTCTCTCGGAAGGGGAGCTTGTGCGCCAAGGAACGAATGAGGGTCATCCTCGAACCAATAATACTGTCGATAACATCCGAGAACTCGCTGGTTCGCCCCAAAGAGGTGTTTATATGTGGAAGGACACATCTCCTGGGGCTTATGGGGGGAATGGAATAGTGCCCACCCATCCACCCGTAGTGCCTCGTACTAGCACAGGAGCTTATGAATATTATCGATCGAATCCTACAAGTCCAACGCAACAACAACATCCACCTCAACAACCACCTCAATTTTACCGACCTGCATATTATCCTCCAGTACGTGGCGGTGTTCCTGTTTATCCGCCTCCCCAATCCCCTCAACTGAAACGCAAAGTTCAACCAACGGCAGCTACGCCAACCACGCCTTCCACGGAAGGTAGACGGCCAAGTCCTGGCTCCAGACGCCCAATGTCATTTGTCCGAGCGCTGGAAATGTCCGATTCGATGGAGATGGCTGCAGGGGTTGCTCCTGGCACTCCTCGTACAGAACATCGAGGACCTCCCTCCGCTAATGATTTACATCGCGGAGCGACACCAACGCCCGACCGTGCAAGTGTTTATGATATGAACTATGAAATCTCGGTATAGGGAAGGCTGGGCCCGATGGGTGCGCGGGGCGGATGTCGAACGCGAACGCTGCCCCACCATCGGAGGCCCATCTCGCATAGCCTGGTCGCCGGTGCACGTACCTTCCCGCTAATTCGCCGCGGGGGACGCCATCCCCAATTTTGAAACGAACTATTTCTCCAAAAAGATATTTTTGCGTTGTAAAATAACATTTGGAAGAAATCGAATTATATCATGTCTTCATATATATATATATATATATATATATATGAGCAATTTAATTAATTAATAAAAAAAAAACAGAAGAAGGACAGAGATCTGTGGTTATAATGATGTTGGTGCATTTTTCTAGTTTATTTGGTATTGGCTGCGTGTTGTATTGCACATTGTTTTTTGTTGATCAGTCAAACTCAAATGAACTTGATTGTGATGTGCGGGTTGATTAAAAAAATTTATTTATAATAATAATAATATTAATCAATTAAAAAAAAAAAGATAAAATCGTATTTAACATAAATATTTATTTTTATATACTCTACTACTAGTGCTCAATTATACTTCATTCACTCTATTTTCATTCTTTTTAATCAAAACTTTCGAAAATTCAACACAATATGATAAAATAAAAAATCATCTTCATATCTTCTTAATTAAATACGATTTTATCTTTTTTTTCCACTTCGTTTCTTTATAGGTTGTCAGCTCCATTTATTTAATCCAATTAAATTTTTTTCTCTTTATGGAACCCTTCAAAGTCATGTTCTGAATAAATTCAAAAATTCATTCATTTTTTTTTCTGTTCATTTAATTCATTATAAAAAAAACTATTAATTTCAGGCTGAAAGTACTTAATACTTATTTTGGCAATTAGATATCATTCCTACAAATAAACAAAACAAAAACAATTAATCATGGACAGGACAGGGTATGAATTTGATTTAATTTAATCAAATTGATATCATTTTTATATTTTAAATATTTAAATAAATGGTAGGTTAAAATAAATTTAAAAAAAATCATGCATTTCAATTTGTAAAAATAATATTATTCTGGAATTTAATTTCTAATTTTTGAATGATAAATGCTTGCCGATTTTTAATACTTCAGTTTATATAATTTATAGCTATATGTTAATTGGAGTGCAAACAATATATTTTTGTTATATTTTGTTAAATTTTATTTATTTTTTTTTTACTATTTAATAAGATCTGCTAATCATTTTGTTATTTATTTTATATTTTTGTTAAAAAAAAAAGTTTGATTAATCAAGGTCACTATATTTCCCCATTATTTTAATTTTTTTTTTTTGTGCAATTTTCCCCTTTTAATTTTTAAGAAATTTTTACACCCCACTCTCCTATGAGCAGCTTTTTTTTATAATTTATTTGAAGAATTTAAAGTCTGATAACGTTTTCTATTATATCCGAATCTTTAAAAGATTGTATTACTGTATTGGAAAAAAACAAACTTAGAATTATACATCACTTTTTTGAAGGTATTAACAATTTCAAATAATAATATTCTATGTAAATTATTAAGAGTTTTTTTTATTATTTTATATTATTTTTATTTAAAACAGTTTTTTAATTATAATAATTTATATCTTTAAAAAAATATAAACTTTTAATATTATTACAGTTAGATTTTGTGATTTTGCAATATATATGTATATATATTTATAATATATATATATATACTCTTATATTATTTATATCAATAAGAAATTTGCTCAAATTTAAAACTTTTTTCTTTGAAACCTATTTTAATCCATTCTTTATTATGAATTTAAACAACAAAATATTAAAACCATTTTTTTTAAATATATTTTTGAGCAAATTTCAATAATTCCGCCCATTTGTTGACTTTCAATCAAGGGCAATATGTATATAAATATTCTTTGAAAAAATTAATATTTATCTTTAATTGCTTCCTAATTATACTATCATAATCTAATTCGTCATTTAAAACATTAATTAGTAATTTTTTTAATTAACCCTTGTCCTAGTCTTTCTTTTATAATCATTTATAATTCCTTTTAATTTTTTTAAATAAATTTTTTGATATTTTTGAATTATATGAAAGATATGAAGCAAATTCACGTTTTTTTTTTGTTTTTTTTTACATATTAAACAATGAATATCTACAAATTTATAGAGATTGACTTCCATTCACAAAATTTAAAATAAATGAGTGATTTTTAATACAACAATAACGGTTATATGCAAAACTATTAGAACTTTTTAATGAAGAATAAAAGATATGCACTAAATTGTATAGTATATTTGTAAGTTTAATGTTGAAAGAGAACTCGGAAAAAATTAAGAATGAATGTGATTCTATCTTTTCTCTCACATGTATATTGTTATTGAATCTGTATATGAACGAGATATATACAATTTACGTGTATGCATGTTGTCCAAAATATAAGCTAAGATGTATTAGCCTATTAAACAAAAATTTAGTGATTTTTATATAAATTTAATTAAAAATAAATTCTGTAGCTAATTTATATTCAGATAACAAAGGAAATATATCCATATTTGTGTGTTTCAATTTGTAAATGTAATATAAGAAATGTTTAACTAAGTTAAATATTATTTATGCCTTCCATTTTTATATATATAGATCCTAATTTTTTTTCCTAAAATTAAAAATTTAAATAAAATTTTGATGAATATAGGTTTAATATACAATATATATATATATATATATGTTTATTTTTGGCTTTTTTTAGTTATATAATAAATTTCATCAAATTTATTAAAAATAAAATTTAATTTAAATAAAAAAACAACCAGTTAACTTTTTTAATTATAATTTTTGTTTATTTTAGGAAAATTTTAAAATATTTAAAACTATTTACTTTGTGCCTTGGAATAGTAATTGGTTTAAAGAAAATTCAGATATATATGATATAAACATTTTCCTTTGTCTTGACTGGGTTCTATTTCTATTTATCTATATTTTCTGAACGTGTTCTGTTCATTAGGGCAGTGATTCTCAACCACTGCCGCTGCACTTTAGTGAGCCGCGAGATTACGAGGCTCTTAAACATTTCCGACTTTTTTCAAAATTTTTTCAATTTTGTTCTTAAAAAAGGGGTAAAACGTTTTTGGGACTAGGCTCCTAAACATTTCCGACTTTTTTTCTAAAGTTTTCAATATGGTTTAAAAAAAAAAAGTTAAAGCGTTTTTGGGACCACTTTTTTCAATATGTTAAACTTTTACACTTATCTTTTTCTTTGTGTGCCGCCGTAAAAAAAAGGTTGAGAATCACTGCATTAGGGTAATAATATATGTATTTAAAAAAAATGTATATCTTGAAAGGTAAAGATTAAACTAGTATATAATTCTATTATATAGGATGGCAAGGGGTTGGGGGCAATGAAAATTTGGTTGCAAATGATTGAAAAATATTGCTTTAATTATTAATAATTTTTATCAAAATTTGAAAAAAAAATATCTGTTAAAAATAAAAGAATTAATATTATTTGTATATATTAAAAATAAATTAATTAGTAAATGAAACTATATAATATCAAAATATGGGATGTTATTTATATAATAATAGTCATCTATACCTAATTTTAAAAATAAATTGTGGCCAGGGACAGAACAGACCAACGATTTGAAATAAATTAATTTCCAAACAACATTATATATAGATATATATGTATATATAAAACAGTGATTCCCAAAGTGGCCGCTGTAGAGATCCAAGGGGGCGGTGATTGCATTTAGGAAAAATTACTTGTATATTACTTTTCTATATTCTGAGATCAATAGATAGATACATAAATTCAATGTTTCTAATTTACACCTTTATTTATAATATATTGCAAATAGTTACATTTATCTTTCTGTTTAATTGTTATCAAAATTAAAAAAATTAATTTCCAAGAGGAGCGCTGAGTAAATTTTTATCTGGAAAGGAGGCGCTTGGCTAAATAAGTTTGGGAACCACTGATATAAAGTATCAAAAAAAAAAAAATTAAAATGACTAAATTATATTATCTTGGTTTTTTTATTTTTAGTTTAATTACTACTATATTTTAAGTGAAAAATTTCCGACAATGAATATAAAATTTATACTTTGTAAAATATCATTTCAGGTTTCCGGATAAACACCAAAAGTTGATGAATTTATGCTACTGATGTATTAAGTAAATATACCAAATTTTAGCAAAGTGCCGTGGACCCCCTGGAGGTTAAAATAGACCCCCCAGGGGTCCAAATAGACCACGTTGGGAACCTATGATTTAGAGCAGCGGTCGCCAAACTTTTTGACCTCACGGACCAGTTAATTCATAATTTAAATCCCGCGGACCACTAATAGGATTTTTTAAGTGTTAAAAATAAATTTTATAAATAAAAATTGTGATCAAAGAACACATAAACATTGAGTTTTTATAACTTATCACGTATTGTTATGAATTGAATCATGTTTTAATGCATCTTAAAACATAACTTAACATGATGAGTAAGTATATTCCACATTTTTCTGCGGACCAGCGAAATTTTCTCGCGGACCACCACTTTGGCAACCGCTGCTTTAGTTGATTTTAATTGAATCAAAATTTTATTTGATTAAATTTATCCATGTATATACTTAAAGAAAAGTATTAAGATCTTTGATAAAAATATATTACATCAGAAGGTTTAGTTAATGATAATTTATTTATTAACAAGAAAACAAACAAATTAATATTAAGAATTTACAACAAAGAATGTTTATATTTATATAAATTGATTATAATTAAATTATATATTATATAATTTGCTTAAGAGAGTCAAATTAATTAATTAATTTCCACGGGGCGATTCTGATACTAATCACCGCCACACATACATACATAGGATATTATTTATATTTATGTAAAAGTTTAATTTTTAATTTTAGAAAAAAATCTACTTATATTGTTGTATTAAGTAAATAATACAATTGGTATATGATATATAATAATCTTTTAAAACTTTTATCATAACCAATTTAATAATAATATATTCTTTAAGTAGTCGGTATACATGATAGATTATAAGTAAATTTGAAGATCCATAATATCTTTAAATTTAATATAAAAATTATTAAATTTATCATTAAAAATTAATCATTAATTCAGAAGAATTCTCTAATTTACATCAAATTATAGTGAATATGTATAAAAAACATAAAATCAAATATATTTTGATTTAAAATTGCTAGGAAATCCCGCTCTCTCTGAGATTTGCTTTCTAGTTCCTTTTCCTTTCTAGTCTTGAAATCCCAGAAATCATGACATTATAAACAAAATAGTTTTCCAAAAATCTTAACTTAATTCATTATTTATTTTAATGCAATATTTAACAAAATAATTTCTTAATTTAATCGGATTTAGTACAAATGGATAAACAGAGAAATCTCCAAACCAATTGTAATGACAGTTTGGAATTTAATAATGCAGAGAAACAAGAGGTTACATCGAGGATGGATTCAACACATGAGGATAGTATAAAATCCAATTCCTCTACCAGTTCTTCATTAAAAAGTTGTTCACCGAGTGAAGAAGCGATCAGTAAAGAATTAAATCACGACCATTCGGAAAGTAAAGAACATTTATTAAATCCAGAAGAGGGGAATTTTGAATCATTTCATGTGCCTGAAAAAATCATTCCATCATTGAATGTTCCTGAAAGGATTGTGCTTTGTCTTGATACAACAAACGATTGCAATGAATATAAAATCGGCGAAACCGTGCCGATAATGCTAAGAAAAATTATTGAAATATTTTTATATAACAAACTCTACATAAACCGGCAACATCAATTTGCATTGGTACTTCTAAAAGGACAAAATGTTTTATGGTTAAAAAATTTCACCTCCGAACCACAAGAAATTCTTCATTATTTCAATGATTTCAATGAGAATAAGGAACTAAACGACCATTTTGACATCTCTACATTATTTAATACAATTGAAGACCATATTACTGTGCCAGATCTTTTAGACTCGCACCTTATCCCTTTCTATAATGTAAGAATCATTCTTCTATATAATCGATCTTATTGTATACCAAAGTTTATTTCAGGAAAAGATTCTTATAATAAATTACGTTCATCTAATTATTTTACTATCGATATTTTATATATTCAAGATGAAGAATCCGAAAATAACAAATGTAAAGAAATATTTCAATTTTTATCTGAATTAGATAATCAATCGTTTATATTTAAAGTTACAAAAAATTTTAATATTTTGTGTGACAATATGGCCAAATTACTTGCTCATCCTATGCAGAGACCTATGCAAAATCTATCTAGTTATAAAATACCTGAAATTAAAACACCTTAATCATTGTATAATTTTATTATAATAATAAATAAACTTTCATTCCTTTATGTAGATAAATTGTTATCATTATAAATAAACTTTCAATTTCATATTTCAAAAAAAAACCTGGATTATCCAAAACGGCAAGATAATCTTTTTTTTTTAATAATATAATTTTATTATAATAATGTGAAAATATATATATGTAAATTAAATTGCAAATATTTTAATAATTAATAATCCTAACACTTTATCTACATAAAATTTTATTGATTTCAATAAATATTTAATTTTATTTATTTATATTAAATGATGTGTTGATTATTTAAAATAAATATATTTTAAAATATAAAAAAATATATTTAATCGGATTCTTTTTTAATTAATAATATTCATTTTAATTAACCAATTTGAATAATTAAATGAGTTAAAAAAAGGGAATTATATAAACTGGTCATCCGTCATGAATTTGGATAAAACTTTTCCAGTGGGTTCCTTTTATACCAGTTTATATAATTCCAAAAAAAAAATATTAAGATACCTCATTGTTTGTTGAATATTTTTATGTATATTATTATTATTTTATTATCACTGTATTAATAAAATCAATTTTTTTAACTAGCATATCAAAAACTCTGGTAAACTTGTTTTTCAAACGCACATATTGAAACAAATTATATTTATTTGTTAAAATTATATGTTTTAATCAAATGCATATTTTTTTCTAAAAATAGTCTTATAGACATATATTACTTTCTGTCTTTATTATAT
Organism: Labia minor; assembly: GCA_963082975.1. NCBI lineage: Eukaryota > Metazoa > Arthropoda > Insecta > Dermaptera > Spongiphoridae > Labia > Labia minor. The sequence goes on along the minus strand of OY720349.1, from coordinate 14,625,805 downwards.
TAAAGTGTATATTGATGCCAACTTTGAATAGTTATAATATTTAAAATAAATATTTAATATTTGATAATGAAATCATTTACAAAAATCCTAAAAAAATTGACTTAACAATTTTATATATCTATAACGGAATTGAAATTATCTATCGCGATTCCTATTCTAAGAATAGTCATATTTTTAATAAAAAGAAAATGTGATGAGTTTTTTGGGATAGTGAACAAAAAAAGATTGGATTTTTGAACTGGGGTTTATATCTTTCAGTTTAATCAACATCAACCTCTTAAAAATGTACAGTTCTCATGTTGGAGTATATAAATACTATTTTAGAAAAAACAACTTTGTTTAAAAAATTATTTCTAGAGTATAATATTACTATAAATTATATTTAATTTTTTTTTTACTTTTAATAAGTATTTAATACAATTTTGATTTGGTAATCACTAATTTTTAGACACTAGATCAATAAATTATAATAAATTACCATTAAAATTAACTAGCTTACTTTTTTTCTTTTTTTCATAAAAAAAACAACAAATTTTAGCTAAAATTTATTTTGATATAATTTATGCATATTTTTAGCTGATTTAAGACAAAATATATGCACTTAATGTTTATAAATCAAAAAATAACAAGTGTTTTGGTAATAAAAATGAACTGTGGCCAGGCATAGAACAGACCGACGATTTGAAATAAATTAATTTCCAAACATATATATATATAAAGTATCAAAAAAAAAAAATTTTTAAAACTTGAATTAAAATGACAAAATTATATTATCTTGGTTTTTATTTTTAGTTTAATTACTTAATTATTAATTACTACTATATTTTAAGTGAAATATTTACCGACAATGAATATAAAATTAATAGTTTGTAAACTACCATTTCTGGTTCCCGGATAAACACCAAAATACTATTATACCAAAAGTTGATGAATTTATGCTATTGATGCATTAAGTAAATCTACCAAATTTTAGCAAAGTCCGTTGAACCGTTCAATCTATACACGTCTATAGGGACATACAATAGAAAGATGGACAGACAAATGCATGATTTGTGGAGATACGTAAAAATCTCCACATGTGAAATTTGATGTAAAAACAATACCTTCACTTCCTATCGCCGGGCGGTAAAAATGACTCGTTAAATTTAAAAATGGTTATTTGTAAATGTAAGAAATATTTCTCTAAGAAAAATAATTTAGTAAATTTATGGTTTTAAGGGTGCTTCATTATTTAAAGAGGAAAAAATTAACTATAATGATTAAATCATTTGTTTTTACTATCAAAAGTTTCGAAATTTAAATCAAATGTAATCTATAAAAAAATTAAATTCTGCAAGGCCTTTAGAACATTATTTAAGAAAAAAGTAATCGATTTTTAAATTTAAATTATATCTAAACCTCTACCTCTTATGCAGTTTTTATTTGTTTTTAATAATGTGTTTAAATAATGATTAAAAAATTGCATTTTATATATATAAATATATTGATATTGATGTGTGCTGATGATGAAAGCAACATTTTCGAAACAAATAAATAAGTATTAAAGAAAGTTGTTATTATTTTAATTATTTAAATACTAGTAAAAACAAATTTTGGGAAGGGGTTAATGCAGTGATTCCCACACACACACACAAAGTGTGAGCCGCGGCTCCCGATGCCGTCATTTGGGCGCCGCGAAATATTCAATTAAATTTTCTAATACTTGAAATTTTGCGCCAACAATCTTGTAAGCTTTTTAATTTTTAAATGAGTAATCGCTTTTAAAAAAGGAAAGTTTTCCAATTTTTCAAGAAAGTAAAAAATTTATATAAAAATCTGATATATTAAGGGAGCGTCGGAAAAAATCCGATTATTTAGGGAGCCGCAAACTAGAAAAGATTGGGAACCTCTGGGTAATTGATAGTAACTACTTCCAAGAACTTTCGATCTATAAAAGCCATAGAAGAGCGGTGAATAAATATTATTATTAATATTATAATAATAGATTATTATATCCAATCTTTAAATCTATTGTAATTTGTACCTTTATTTATTCAATCCTTATATATAGTACCTGGTTCACCGAGCCGCTGCTCGGTCATTAAAAAAAATTATTCCTTTGTATTATCGGGTTTGGCTGGTAATATTAATACCTGGTTCTCCGAACCGCCGATCATATAATTTAAAAGAACATAAAATATATACTCTTTAAACGTACGTATTAATGCACTGAAAGACAGAAAAGTATGGCCTGTGGATATAACATAATATATGTTTCGTAATTTGATTTGATTTATATTTATAATATTTTGTATTTAAGGAAGCGCTTGTTCTGACGTAGTTGCCGAGGACATTTAAATTTCCTATTTTAAATTAAGAAAAAACTAATAAAGATGATTTTTCCCGAGGCTGAAACCAATACAGATCGATTTTTCTTTATATATAAAATCTATGGTGTAAATTTCAAAAAAATCCTTCTAGCTGTTTAATATTTCAAAAATACAAATATATATATATATATACAATTTTTGCTAGTATAATAAGATAAGATATATATATATATATTAAGTGTCAAAAACATACATGTGTATAAAATAATCAAATCTACCAATTTTCAAATTGATTACCTGACCATACTGTTTTACCCAGGGAGGTCCATGGTTTTACCCTAAAATGAACAATCAACTAAACATAAAACCCTAAAGATCAAAGTTTCATGGTTGAAAATATTTAATCTAGATAATAGAAAATATACACTTAGATACACGCAAAAAATAAAAATTAATTAATTCTTTATCAAATTATTAAAGGACAAAATTAATTATTATTTTCTAATTACTATAATTAATAAACTTGGGTAGGTGTTAAAATATGAATTTATATTAAATCGTGTTTAATAAAATAAAACATAATCACTTTAAATTTGGGATAAAGAACAAATCAAATTTAATCATATCATTTAAAAAATTATTTTTTTTTATAAAAAAAAGTTGCAGTATTGATTCAATTTTCAAATTTTTGAACATTTCTGAGATCAACAATGTATTTGACGTCTATGTCTTCCTTGGTATCAGCAACGATAAAATATGTTATTTATCGATTCCGAACTTAGCAATCAAAATATAAATTATTTCTCTAGATTCCTTTCTGACTTCTTACATATTCATTCATTCATTCATTTTAAAGGTAAGCATATTGGAAATTGTTAATTTATTAAAATATATTTAATCTAAGAATTTAAATTAAGTTTAATCGTAAATATGAACATATCTTATTATTTGTTTTAATCTTTTTGCATTAATCAAAATTAAAATTATCTTATTTCAAACATTTATTACCTTTTAACCTTTTAAATTTCTTATTTTATTCTTATTATTCTTATACCATATTTTTTTTGGATTGCTTTATAATTATAATATAATTTGGTAATTATGAACAAATGTTATTATTGCTTTAATCTTTTTAAATTAATCAAAATTAAAATTATCTTATTTCAAACATTTCAATATTCTACTTTTAATTCTGTAAAATTTTTAGTTTTTATCAGATATTCTTTTTACAGTTTATATTCATTATTATTCAATTAATTATTCTATTCTATTTATTTATTTTCTTTAGCTTGAATACTAATTTGGTGAATATATTAAATCAGATTTTGCTGTCATAGAAACAAACAAAAAAGAATTCCCAATCAAAGAATTATTATAATATTGAATCAATTAAATAATTTATTCTAAAAGTTCTCATTTTAATTAATATAATAAAATATTTAAATCATATTTAACTTAAATTATTTTGTATTTATTCTTTCTATATTTGAATACTTCTTTTATTTTAAGGGAGGGAATTAACTATGATCTAAAAAAATTAATAAATGAAATTAATAATAAAAAATCAAATAAATCCATTAATTTAAATTAATACTATTAATGAATGTATATATTATTAATTTATCTTTAGTTTTAATCAATACTTTTATACCGTTAATTTTTATAAATTAATTTTTATAAATTGTCTCAAGTCTAACTGCATTTTCTCAAATTTTATTATAATTAAAAATATTCAATAAAAATCAAGCAATGAAATTAAAATATCGAAATGAAATGATCAAGAAATATTATACTCTATTATAACATATACAATACTTATAAACTATAGGCGGAGGAAATATTAGACGATATCATTGCTGGTTCAGGCCAAATCGATCAACATTAATTAAGATATTTTCATTATGACAGATATTAAAAAAACCGCGAATTCAATATCTCTGTTCACTAATTATTTGTAGACTTTAGTAAACCTACGCATGACTCAATAGATCTGGATAAACTTTTTCAAATTTTGATCTTAAAATTTATCTTGAAGGTAGTAAAGAAAGAATAAGATGCGGAAATCAATTGTAAAATATTAGGTGACCCAGACGACTTAAATATAATAGCAGATTCGGCAATTGCAATTACAGATAGCGAGGAAAAATTAATGGAGGTAGGAAAAGAGATGAGGTTTGAAATTAATTATTTAGAAACAAACAGGAGCAGTATTAACATACAAAATGTAGAATTTGAATATGTAGAAAAATTGAATGTAATCACAAAGGATAATAATATTGAGAAGAATTTAAATCGAAGTTGCAATCGGGAAACGCCTGTTATCATGCAGTAAAGAGGCTTATCTCATCAAAATTATTATAAAAGGGAATGAAAATTAAAATATATAAAACAATTATTTTGTCTGTTGTATTATATGAGTGTGAGACATGGTCTATGATCTTAGGAGATGAGAGTGGATTCAGAGTATTTGAGAATAGGATTCTCCCCAGCATTTATGGGCCAAAGAAAGATGAGTACATCAGGGAATGACGTACGAGAGATGGAACAGAGGCTCAGGATAAGGACACTTGGAGAAATGTGGTTGTAGCTGCCAAGAACTTTCGAGTATATAGATATAACATATTCAATAATAATATATATAATTAATTTACTAAATAAATTAAAATATATTTTAAATAATCACACAATAAGAAATGAATGTTTTATGTTATAGATTGTTTGAAACAAAATGGATGAAAACCTTTTACTACTTTCAACCAAATACTATGTACCACTCGGGGGTACAGGGGGCGGAGCCCCCGTCTAGATGTGAAGAGCGACGAAGGAGCTCTGAGCAGCTAGTATTTATTATATGAAAAAAGATGAAAGATGAATTATAAATAAAATTGAATCCAACTTTTCTGATTAAAATAATTAAAATAAATGTACATATATTTTTAAAAGTTTTTATATTATTTAATATTTTCGTTTGTGATTTCAGATGTGAAAGATACATGCTTACTATTAATAAGGAATTTTATCCCTGGATTGCTGTTTTCATTCTTTGAAGAAAGAAAATAGAAAATAATGAATGGATGCAATTAATAAAACATGTTTAATCGATTTAAAATATAAAAATAAATACTTATTTAATATATTATACTTTTATATTAATTTTTTAATTTAATACATATTTATTATTTATTTTATCCAGAAATTACAATATTTGAAATATTTTGATTATGTAACAATATAATTGTCAATTGATTTGTAAATTTTGAAAATAAATTTTTTAAATTAATATTTATATGTATATTGTGTTACGTATTTAAACTTAAATAGCAAATAAATTACACTTATAACATTTAAAAGCAAAACTTTATTCCTGTTGTTTATTTATCGTGTAATCTATATAAACAGAATGCCATGATCCAACTCTCCTCATTCCATTCACTCACTGCAAACCACATAAAATACATAACAATTCCTCCCTTTATCAGAATTTTAACAAACAGTTCAATAAGCGATTAGTAAACAATTTGCACAAAGAACAATACTTTAAACACGAAAGTTTTTATAACAAACAAACAATTAGTAAACAATTTGAACATAGTCTCTGATTCTCTTTTTCAGTTCTGTAAGAAGTCTTGTTATCTTTGGTTTCAAAGGTTCAGGCCTATTTGGTCTTGACACTAGTTGACAGCCGTGGCAGGTTTTGCACCATTTCTCGATGTCCTTGTACATAGACTTCCACCTATATATATATAAATTATATAAACATAAATACAAATATATATATATACTTATAAATCGTCTTCTCTTTTTTCTTGGATGTACTTTAGCAAAGTCTTGTCTTGCTTTTTCAAGATATTTTTCTTATGCTTCTCCTTCTAATACATTCGAGGATATTTCTTGATCTTTAATTTTTAGTTCTCCATCAGTAAATTTTTCTAAAATCTTCTTGGCTAAATCTTGTCTTAATAATCGAACAGAAGCCTCTGCATCCCCTTGGTTAAATTCTATAAGAGCCACCTCGGCGCTATATTCTGAAGTTAACACTTCTTTGATATCTATTCGAGTGATTTCTTCTCCAGTAAATCCAGTTAAATAAATAATAGCATTCTTTGCTAAGTTTGGAACCGATGTTTGTTGTTTTCCCTTATTCTTTAGAGCATGCTTGTCTAAAGTGCGGCCCAAAACCCTTTGAGATATAATTTTATAAATATTTCTATAATTCAAATAAAAAAATTATAATAAAAAGAAGTTATTTTATTTTAATAAAACTATATATACAGTAATAACTCTCTACAAGGACATTCTCAAAATACTCTTAAAAACTATGTTTATTGTGAATTAAAATGAATGAAGTAACTATTAGACGTGTCCTTATAGAGAGGTTTTACTGTAGTTAATTTTATTTCCATTTCTTGAAAAAATATTTATGTGCGGCCCAGCATAATTTTTTTTGCAACGTGGCCCACGAATGGTCATAGTTTAGACACCCATGCTTTAGAGCATTTTGAATTAACTTATTCTCCATTCGTTCTTTTCTTTTCTTTTTCTTTCTAAGCTTCTTTCCATTTTTTAATTAACTCTTGTTCATTGTATTTGATTGAATCTATTTTTAAAAATTGATTGATTGATTGAATCTATTTTTAAAAATTCTTCGGCTTTTTCTTTTTCTTTAAATATTACAAAAACGGATCCTTTAAAAATAGTTTTATTTGCTGCATTATCAATTTAAGTTCGCATCTGAATATTTTCTATAGCTCCATACCGAGCAAAAAATTCATAAAAGTTATCTAAGGTGAGACCTTCTTGTGGAAAATTATTCTAATCATTATCTCTTTGCGCCTTTCCTCGTTCCATTTTAGATAATATTAAAGATATATCTTATTTATAATACTTATGTAAAATCCTGATCAGTAATTTAGAATTTCTAATAATTTAATTAATATATAATTATTTTCAAAACTTTAATCAAGTAAAAGAAAAACAATTTTTTACTTTCCTCTCATTTTTGTATAGTTAAATTAAAGGGAGATGTATCCAAAAATAGAATAAAGGGCCCTATTGAGAGAAACAATATACATCTACTCATCACTAAGAAAATTATTAATATCAAAAATATATTTATATATATATTCAATATTTGAATTAAATCCTTAACAATTCTAATATTAGGTATTACAATTAGAAAAGAATTAGTTTTTTTGAATTAGAATTTTTTGGTTTAATTTATCTACCTAGTTGGTTGAAAGATTTTGATCATTTCTACTATATATAATTTTATTTTGTATTTAATTAAATAGTTAAAACTAAATATTTAGTAGCAAGGAGGAATAGTATTAACATAAGAAACTGTAAGAATTGTAAAATGAATAGAATAAATACTTAGGTTCAGTAATTACGAAGGGTAATAATATACGAGAAAAATTTATTTAAATTGAGGTTGCTATCGCGGGTAGCGCCTGATATCATGCAAAAAAGGGGCTTCTCTCGTCAAAATTGTTATCAAAGGGAATCAAAATTAATTATATAAAACAATTATTTTGCTGGTTATATTCTATGGGTGTGAGGTGTGGTCTATGACCTTAGGAGATGAGAGTAGATTTAGAGTATTTGAGAAGAGGATTCTTCGAGGCGTTTATGGGCCAAAGAAAGATGAGGTCACCAGGAAATGGCGTAGACTGCATAACGAGGAATAATTGCATGACCTCTATGCATCTCCAGTTAGGGTCATAAAATTGAGAAGGTTGTGTTGGCCAGAAGAAAAATATATTTGTTGGGAAATGTTCGTTTAGAAGACCAAGGACGAGATGTGCGGTAACGGATGGTCTGTGGTGCGGACAATGTCGAAAAGAGCGTGAGAGAGATGGGAGAAAATACTAGTTAGATGTGTGCAGCTCAGAATAGGGACACTTGGAGAAATGATGTTACTGCGGCCAAACAATTTCGAGTTCCGTGGACCCACAAAGATAGATCTTTCAATTTTTAAAGATATCACTATTAAATATAACTTAACAGTTTCTATAGAATTATCAATTAATTAATTAATAATTTTAATTAATAATTATTCTATACAAATTCAGATCTATGAAATAAAAGAACAAATAAAATTATTATATTTATTATAAAAACAAATATAATTTGAATTTAAATAATGGCACACATAATTTTTTTAAATTCGCACCTCTTGTGGATGCAAAGAGTACTAACACTAACACACACACATAGGGATAGTCGGTGAGACGAATATCGTTGCTGATATCAAGGAAGACATAGACGTCAAATACATTGTTAATCTCAGAAAAGTTGACTATTCCAATTTTCAATCTCATGGCTGTCAAATTTTTATTTCATTTCATTTAATCCCAAATTGATTAATCTTTTTCACTTAAAAAAACAAAAAAAGCAAATAATTCTATGTATAACTTCTAAAACAAACAAACAATTGTTAAATAATTTTCAGTTTGATGAATGATGATTATTAATTTTTAAAATGAAAATCAATGAAAAAAATTTAGCAGCTTTTGCCTCCTCGGCGACACCCGTGGACCGCGAAGGTTATCTTTGTAAAAGAGGAGAAGTCAATAAAGGATATCAAAAGAGGTGGTTTCTTCTAAAAGGAAATTTGCTCTTTTATTTTGAAAAAAGAGGAGATAAAGAACCTATTGGAGTCATTGTTTTAGAAGGATGCACTATAGGTATATTTTTATAACATTAAATAATAAACATAATAATTTATACCTTTAATATATCATAAACAATATTTAAGAAGGATCAACTATCAAATGCTCACACATGTTCTGTGTATGTGCCCATAATTATGTAAGTGGTCTAAGTAATATTAAATTATTAAAGCTTTGGTGGCTGTTTTGTAAATAAAACCAGATATTGATATTTTTTATTGTAAATTTATTCAAATAAAAAAAAAATACAAAAAATTCACGTTTCGATTGCTACTTCTGCAATCGTTACCAAGCGAATGCACATAAATAGTGAAATTTCTTGTTTTAGCAGGATGCACTAGGTATATTTTTATAACACTGAATAATAAAAACATAATAATTTATACCTTTAATATATCATAAACAATTTTTAAGAAGGATCAACTTTCAAATGTTCTATGTGATGTTATGCAGAAGTAGCAATCGAAACGTTGTGTATTTTTTTGAATAAATTTACAATAACAAATATCAATATGTGGTTTTATTTACAATTAATTCCCTTATAAAGTCTAAGTAATATATTTCTTGTTTCGAGATATTTATCAATTGCATATGAATAAAGTGAAAAATATTTTTATACTATGTGAGGCATTTTAATTTATAATTTTCTTAGTTTTGATTAAGGAAAATTTATTATAAATATGAAATTTTTTGTGACTTTCACATGAAAATGTTGTTTTTAAAGCTTGAATTGACTTATCATTTTCAAAATTAACTGAACGCCCTATAAATGACTTAAAGTAATAAAGAACTATGAGTTTTATTTGAAACAATAACTTTAATGAAATAATTCATCTACATTTATTAATTATTTTTAAAAAGTAATCCATTTTTATCATTTCGAGTTTTTAAGATTCTTAAAAATGTTCCTGAAAAACTGGAAAGATATATGGGAGTAAAGACATAAATGCTTTTCTTCCATTACTGGTCTAGTAGTGGTGTATAATGGAAGTAATTTAATATTTCGGTACATTTTATGTGAAATTGAATGAAATTGTAATGAAATTTGGAATTATTTCGTTAAAATACCTTCTTTTTTTCGATTTATGCTCAGGGTTGTAAAGTAATTTGCTATTTTTATTTTCATTTCTATCAACCCAAAATCACGGTCATTCGGTAGAAAGGAATGACCCGATACTAAAAATTTGTGGTCTACCGTTTCAATATTATTATTTGATAAGTGAGCAATTTTCATACATGTCAATGCTAGATTAATGTTACGATTTTGGCCGGAACAAGCATCACTATAAGCTATTACGTGTTTTTGAGTAGTAATATCTTCCATATGTGCTAAAATGCATGGTACTACTTCCTGTGCACCTCTTGAAACTAGTTTCCTCCCATACATACATTTTGACATTGTCATCATGGAAATTATGGAAACCCAAGTTGTATACCTACACATTTCGCTTATAATAGGCTAACGAAACAGACAATTTAGGATACAGAAGTGCTTTTTGCTAATCAAATGAGAATCTATAATATTCCCTGGGATTTTCTTTTGCTTTTTTCTGGTCCTCCGCAAGACAGTTCCTAGTTCGTTCGGCATTTTGTAAATGTACATCATGACTTTCTCTAAGATGATATTTTCAAGTTGTTTATATAATTTTTTTTTAATTTTTGACTTAAACCACTTTCATAATGAACACTAAATGAATTCCGTATAACGTTAAATTACAACCACTATCTGGACTTTCGTTTTTGACGATATCGTAAAAATTACATTGAATAAATTTAGTTTAAAATATTGTGTTGTGAAATAACTGATAATCTCATTTTTTTAAAATCTTGACTACATACTTTCATACATAATTATGGGCACATATGTCTTGATTTATACATTACTTCTATCTTTTATTTACAAAGTAATTACTTTTTTCATATTTATATTTGTTATTTTATTACGATTAACCATTTTACCACATCAACTAACATTTTCTTTAAAACTAGTGCATAAATTTAATATTTAATTAATATCTTAATTAATTAATATTTTCTCATTTAAAAAAACTGATAAGGTGGAACTGTTAATTTAACCTTTTATCGTACATACTTTAATAATTTTATTATATTAAATTGTTTAAATCATTAAATTAAAATCAAATTAAGTTACTTTATACTAAAATATAAAAACAAAACAAAAAACCTTTTTCATTCTATGGACGAATTGTCACATTTCATTACGTTCAATTTTTATAAAAAAACTTTTTCTTCTAATCTCAAGAGATGAAATGCGATTTGTTTAAACTTTATTATGGTAATCATTTTTTATACATCCATATTTCTTTGATCAATAAAAATGGAATTGAAATTAATACCTGTTAAAAAAGGGTTATTATATAAACTGGTCATCCAGTCATGGATTTGAATAAAACTTAATCAATGGGTTCCTTTTTTAATTCCAAATGAACATTTCTTATACAATTTTTGCGGGTCCCTTCAAGTTTACGAGATAAAAAGGATTAAAGTTTGCCAGATTAGCTTATTATGAACCACGAAATATGATGTCATTAAGTAATGTTTTATTTACCAATTCACTAATTATATTCAATTATTCTTAATTTTCGGTTCGGTTTGGATATATATTTAATTAATTAATTTTGTAATTTATTTATATATAGTCCTCCCAACTGAACCCCCCCCCCCCCCGAAAATTAGTGGAGCCCTCTGATGGTCAAAATAATAAAACATGGTAACTAAATATAATATCAATAGATTTGTATGCAAACTTTAATTCTTTTTATCTCGTAAACTAGAAGCGACCCGCAAGAAATGTTTATTTGGAATTAAAAAAGGAACCCATTGATTAAGTTTTATTCAAATCCATGACTGGATGACCAGTTTATATAAATACCAAAAAAAAGTAATAAATGTGAATTATTTTAAAATTACGAAAAATACATAAAAAAATTTACATATACAAAACAATATTTGTTTCGTTCAAACAAAACACATTCATAAGCAAGTTCTTTTGTCATCTGTACAATTGTAGTTATTTATTTCTAGATTAAATCAATGTTTAATTGTACTCTCAACAGTTAATAGTGATTAGTAAATATTATTTATTTTTAAGAATTTTTGAAAATGAAAATAAATTTAAGATCATTATCTTTATCCTTTTTTTAATATTTTCCTAAAATAATTTATAACTAAAAAAAGTATAAAATTCTTTTAATTATAGTTCTTTCTATTGTTTATTAATGCTTTTACTTGATAAATTTCCATAGATTACTACTTGTTTTCTTTAGTTATTAAAAATGGTGATTAAGTTTTAACAACTTGGAAATGTTGATTTTGGGTTGCAACTTCTGTTATATATTTGCTTTTTAGACATGTTCCAGTCGCGAAAAGTTTAGGTTCATAAATAAATTGTCAACAGATTTTGTAATTTCCGAAAAATATGTTGCTTTATCATTTTTTTTTTTTTTAATTTTTATATCGAATATTTTTTATAGAATTGGCCGAAGATGAAGAACAATTCGGTTTTAAAATTGTTTTTCATGGAACTGGAAATCGAAGTTACATTTTGGGTGCAGACTCGCAAGAAAGTATGGAACAATGGATGAAAGCTCTCGCTTGTGCAAGTTACGATTATATGAAGTTAATGGTAGCAGAACTACAACGACAACTCGATGAAATGGAAGGTATTAAATAATATTAAATGTCAATGTTTCCTTCAACAAGTACCTCATGGTTGTTTGTACGCTTATCTCGTCTATCGGAATGAATTCACCGAAACTTGCTCATTCATTAAATTTACTAGAATCGTTTTAAATGTACTGAGATATGTTCTGATTAATCAATCATCCAATTATATCGTTGATTCATTTCATTTTGTTTTGCTTTTAATTATAAATGCAATATGTGATTAGTAAATATTTATATAATTTATTTTTAATCATTTTTGAAAATGAAAATAAATTTAAGATCATTATCTTTATACTTTTTAATATATTTTCCTAAAATAATTTATAACTAAAAAAAAGTATAAATATTATATATTCTGTGATTTTAATAGGTTGAGCCTATTTATTATATTTTAGACTTCAAATTTAGTATATAACTGATTGGTTATCACAATGTATTTCATTTTTAATTTTATATTAATTTTTGTGATAATTATATTCTATATTATTTTTCATCTTCATTCCAATTAAATTATTTTTTAATAATTATATCATCTCATATCATACTTATGTTATAGAAAATGTTTATTATTTTTTTTTATATACTTTTAATACATGTTAAAATTAATTTTTCGTATTTGAATTTAATATTAATTAAATTGTGAATTTTTTTAAAAAAGAAAAATTTGTTTTAATTTTTCATTCTCTCTTTTTTTTTAATGTGTTATAGAATGTGAAAAATTAGCTTCATTTAATTCTTCTATGAATATTTCTAATGATAGAACGAAAAATAATCAACCACAAGGCTCTCCGTTACCACCACCAAGAACAAGACATAATCCTTTTAATCGAGTTTCTCAAAATGCTAATTCAGAAAATCACGCTCATCATTTTCGATCTCACAGTATTAGATCTGCACCAGGAGGCCGTATTGATCGAAGTAATCCAGGCGAAACGTTTAAATCCAAGATAACATTTCGGGAACTGCATACTAGCTATGGAAGAACAATTTTAGCTGATTTTAATGCTTGGAAACATAATAAACGCTTAGAAGCTGAAAAACAACAAAAACCATTAATTACCTTTTAAAATGTTTTAGGTTTTTTCCAATCGTTTTTAAAACTGGACTTGGTACAATTCCAGCATATATATATTATACGTTGAACATTGCTGTCCATGCCCAAGTACAGTTTTTCAAACGTTTGGAACACTCATACACTTACTATTGATATAAATTAATAAGTTTAATATTTTTAGGTTTATTAGAGAAAAATTTATATATATTAAAAAAAATTCATATTAAATAAGCTCACAACAGGGTAAATAATAAAATAAAAATACATTCAATTAGTGATTGTTTTTTTTGTTTTTTTTTAAATATTAATATATTAAATTAATTTTTATTTATTTTAATTTTTAAAATAATGGTTTAAAGAAAATTCCACTTAATGAAATAAAAAAAAAGGAAAGGTAAATAGGAGATAATTAATATTTTCGATTTATCTGTACACATAAAATCGTATTTAATAATTATAATAATATAATCCCAATTTTTCTACCCAAGTAATAAATACTACATCAGCTCTAATTAAAAGATGATTATTTTGATGTTTTTTTTTTGAGATAATTGGCTGAGCAAACTTATTGGTAATTGTAAGTTACTGGCTCAGTGTTTAAGCCAAAAATGACAGGATTTTTAGGCGTCAGCTCAGGCTCTTATGATATTGCAGATATGATAAATTTATGTTCATTTTGAGATTTAATATAACTAATTTTTTTGTTCAATTATTGTTATTTTATAATAGGAATTTATAAAAAGAGCCAGAGCTAACATTGGTCCAGATTTTTTGTCCAAGTCCATTGTCTAATGAGCTCGGTGGTAACAAAATGTTTTTTTTTTGTATCTGCATTGTATTTTAACTACAAGAAAAAAAAATAATTGTATAAAAATGTGTGAATATCCCAGTTTAGTTTTTGTTTTGTTTTTTTTTAAGTTTTTTTTTCTATTATTTATCTATTGCATTCAATTCTCAAAATACGTTATTTTCTAGATAAAATAACCTTTGATGATTTAAAGTTTTTTTCACTAGTTTTATATATATATATTTATTTATTTATATATATATTTACCTTTTTAATTTGTTTTATTATTTATATAATAGACGTGAATAAAGATTCCAATAATTTTTAAATGTTGATTTTTATTTCTGTTTAGCCCAACAGTTTCTGCTAGTCTCTTTATTATTTTTTACAGTTAGTAAGCATTTCGTATCAAAAAATTAGATAATTGACTTCTTTAAACTCGAAAGTATATAAAGAGATATATAGGGGGGAATAAATAAATTAATAAAGATAATAAAATAAAATAAATGATAAATTAAATGAAATTTAATTCTGGAAAAGTGTCAAAAGACTTAACAGAAATCATGGACTATTTTTCTTTATACAAAATAACAAAAATGAATTTCCAATTCCTGTCAAATCCCTCCAGTGATTTTAAAATACAATTAATAAATGTGAACATTAGGGGTGGATTTACACACTATACATTGCCTGAGGCAATTTTTTTTTTTGTTTTTTTTTTCAATTAATAAGTAAATATTATATACATTTTTCCTTAAAGGATTAAATTAATCAATTGTAATTATGTATACTCAAAATATACATAAATATTGGATTTTTATCTACTTAACAAAAAGAAACTAGATCATCCGTTTCCTTATATATTGTTTCAACAAATACGAGCTGCTTTGTTTGATAAGCATTCATCACAATTTCGGAGTGTTTTTTCTTCGTAACGCCAGCTATTTTAAATCAATTTCTGTACACGATTTACTAGCGTATCTTTATAATTAAGTAATTTATTATATAATATATACATAAAATAAATAATTTTCATCTAAATACATAGTATTCTAATCCTTTTCATTCAGCTATCCAAGTCCTCTTGATTTTTATTTTTTTTTTATTTTTTTTAATTTTTATAACAAAAGAAAATTAACATAAAGATTAAGAGGAATAAAGTTGCAAGAAGAAAAGGAAATATTTTTACCAGTCTTTCATTAAATGTTAAAATAATTCAAACATTTCCCTAAATTAATATTATTTATTTATATATATATATACATATATATATATATATAAATGCCCCAACGAGTTTAAAATGTCATTAAGAATGTCAACCTCAAGTTTGTATCCAACATTAATACATTTGTTTAGAATTAGAAGACTTTTGTACAAAATGTACATACAGAAATATGTAGAAGCATTCACACTCCACAAACTCGCCAACAAACATTCGTATATATATATATATATATATATACATATAAATATAAATATATATATATATATATATATTCTTAAAAAATGTTAAAAAAAATTCGCTTTTAACAAAACACATTCAATGTTTGTACTATGTCATAATTTATACATTTGAATCAGTTCCTTTCATATATAGAATATTTTTAACATATATATATATGTATATATATATACTTTTATTGGGCAATTTAAAATACAAACCCTTTCCCTAAAACAGTAATATAAACTGAATAAAATATAATTACAATTCCACTTGGGTGGCACGTCAGAGACGATATAAATAGGCTCGAGAAGCTAGGGGCATAGTTATCACAGGTAAAACAATCCCCAAATAATTTGATTAAATACTATATACATTGAGTCCTTCATATACAATATGTTCCTAAATTGATTATGGCTCTAAAACATATTAATTTAGTTAAAATTAAAATAATAAATAAGAATTTATACAATATTAATCTTATTAGGCTAATTATTTAACCCATAATTGAGAGAATGATTTTCCTACTGATTTCTTAATCTTATTTTTTGTACCTTTCTTTGGCTAACTTATTTTTCAAATTAAGTTATATCATTTTCCTTTTTAAATAGTGTGATTGTCACGGAGACAATTGTTACACTTTATATTTTTAAAAAGAGCAATCATCTTGTAGATGCAAACATTCAAGACTACATAATTAAATTTAGATTAATTTAATGAGTATAGTTCGTTTTCTTAATCGTTGATTTTTTTAAAATTATTTAACAAAGTATGATTGGAAGAGTGGAAATAACCATGAAGAGAATGTGGAAAGCACTTTTAAAAAAAAATTACATTTGGTTTTTAAGATCTATACGATGGTCAGATTAATGCAGAAGTCATGTGATAAAGTTGCATCAAAGCTTGAATATGCACTGGTAAACAGGAGAGTCTATCCCGAGTGTTGGAATCGAGTGCAAGCCAAGACAGTGCGTTGTATCCCTCAAGAACGTACCTAACAAATAAACACAAGATTAGATAACCAAATAAAACAAATGGATGAATAAAACTTGTAAATTTCTAAGATGAAAAAACATGTACCACTCATGTAATTTGAATAAGCATTATTCACCCTTAACTTCTACCCAAATTAACTCTTATTATATTATTTATATTTTATTAAATTTCTAAGATTATATTACCAGACTTATCTTTATAAATTCTATTTATTTGTTTATATTTAGATTATAATTTCCTAGGCTATCTTTATTATCTCGAAACGGCTTTTTAAATGAATCTATTAACCATTCTATTTATTAAAGTAAACTATTTCATTATTTATTTAAATAAATAATTTTGTTACTAAAGACCCATTTCAGCATATATATAATAATTTATATTTCTTCTTTCCAATTCTCATTATTTAATTAGCTATCTATCTATCTATCAATGCACAAGTTTTTTTTAGTCCCTTACATGGATTTTTTTGATGATAATTTTTACAATTACTATATTAAAAATTGTTAAATTAATCATTTCAATTATATATGTATATATACATTCTTACAAAATCCTTAATTATGATATGTATATTAATTATAAAGAGAAAAACTAAGATTCATAGAAAAAAATAAGCAACATATCTTAAAAAAAAAAAAATAATAAAATAATAATATAATTGAAATGCAAAAACAGTAATGACATTTAATTTTCTTAACGCACAATTCTTTTTTTTTTTTGTAAATATAAATCTGGCCTGAAAAATTAAATAAATTGAAGAAAACATGAAAAAAACCAAATTTTAAAAAAATAATTATAATATATAAGTTATATATATATACCTCAATACATCGGTAGTATATTGAGAATCAAGAGGATGACTGGGGACGGCTGCTTGTTGTTGTAATAGATCGTCTGAATTTTGTTGTATTGCAGGACTATGAAGATGTAATGCATTTTTCAAAAATGCAGGGCATACATCTTCCAGATGGGGACAAGATGCCCAAAACCACCTAGGCATTCTACCTGTTGGTGCGGTTGAGACGAAATAACCAAGAGCAAGGGGTTGTTGATGAAGTGTTCCTACTTCTTCAGTTGCATCTGAATTGAGTCCTCCCCCACCCTAAATATAAATAAAGTAACAATGGATTAATTTATATTTTGTAGAATTAAAATTATAATTTACGCTTATAACAAAATGATAGTATAATTACCCTAGAGGAGCCGTTGCATCCAAATGGGCTCTGTTGATCTGAAGTACCACCCAGTCCACAAGAAGGGCTTCCAGGCTGGGACGGACTATCTCTGCGAGGGCTTCCAGTCGGACTTGGAACTCCCCCAAGTCCAGACTCTGGCCATGTATTAAGTAAATCATCAAAATTTTGCATTCCTTCCATTCCTTCTGAAATATCATCATTTAATTCGTCAAAAATATCTTCAACTCCCAGGTCTTGTCCATTAATTTGTTCTTCTTGAAAAGCAGTTTGAGATGACTAAAGAAAGAACGATTTATTATTAATATTTTATTTAATGATAAAAATATTTTTTTTAAACTCTATATCAATATAACAAGTTAGCTCTCGCAAAACAAATACCAAATGAATGGCTAATTCAGAGGTCCACAAACTTTTCTGGTTTATTGCTCCCTTAATACATCCGATTTTTATATAAATTTTTACCCGCTTGAAAAATTGGAAAACTTTTCTTCCCTCCATCGGAAATGTTTCAGAGCATCGCAAAATAATCTGACTTTTTGTTTTTTAAGAACAATATTGAAAAAAATTGAAAAATAATCGAAAATGTTCAAAAGTTTGACCACAAAATCCTGCTACCTTTTTTTTTAGAACCAAAAATTTCAAGTTTTAGATAATTTTTTCGCGGCTCCCTTATGGGAACCGCGTGTCACAGTTTGGGAATCACTGGGCTAATTCAATTTTTATTTTGGTGACTTACATTGTTTAAACTTGAGAATGTTGTATTTATAAATAATTTTATTATGTATTATATGTATAACAATTAAATTTTAATATAAATATTATATGAATTTTTAAAAAATAAATTAAATAAGAATTCAAATATACCTGTGTTTTGGCAGATGTTGGGAAGACAAGAATGTGAGTACATGAGACATCTTGAGGAGTAGAGAGTTGACAATTAACTTGACTAAATCTTTCATCAGGCGTGAATTGATCAGGCATTAATCTTAACGCTGAATCTGGCTCCAAGGATACCAAGCAGGCGCTTAATACACAAGGAACGTCACTTGGGTACATTAAACTACATTGTCCACAAATTTCTTTAAGATGTTTTGAGGCCTTGAGCAAAGATTTTCTAGAAAGTAGCCAACTCCATCCTATATATTTATATAAACACCATCCATATTTTAATATCATATCTAATAATAATAATAATAATAATAATAATAATAATAGAGGAATCTCAATAATATGATTCCTATTAAATGTAAATAAATAAAATATCAGAACCAAATACTATTAGTGAAATTAGTTGGTACAAATTATATATAGAAAAACACAAAAGAACTATAAATAATAATAGTAACCTTTAAGCTCTCCGTGACCAATTCGTCCAATTCTTCCAACTACAAGACGCCATGGAGTTACACTTTGAGAAAGTATTCCAAGAATGAAATCCATAAGTTTTTGTAAACCAATTCGTCTAGCTGATGCTTTCTTGCGTCTTGTTCGATTTGGAATTTCGATATTAATTGTAGCTGTTTCGAAAATTTCTCCCCTTTCATCAGTAGCTACTGCTAGAAGCCACCGTTGATCTTCCGAGAGGCAATAACTTACATATAATACAGAGCATTGTTCTCGACCTGGCTGTCCAAAAGCTTCACTTGCCTCTGGTTTTTCCTTGACAGGAGCTAAGACATAAGGTGGAGTATAAAGGCGATAAGGGAGACGATTTTTTTCCTTAAAAAAAAAACAAACAAATTAAATAATTAATTACACACTTTATCCTATATTTCAAAAAGTTAAAATAAATGAATAAAAAAACTTACATCTTTATTCTTAAGAAAAAGATCTGCCATTGCCGCGGTACCAAAACCAGTTAAAGCTTTTACGTTGGATGTATGGGATAGCATTCGTCTACATTGGGAAAAGACTGAAAATGATAACGCTCGCATATGATCCGCATGTCGATGACGATCGCGCGCTTTTCCAAGTTCAAGAATACTTTCCAATGAAATGAGTTGTACAGTTATATTATTTCTAACTGTTTCTGGAACAGCAGAATGTACTGAGGCAAAACATCGCAATAATCCTAAACAAGCTAATCTTTGTAATTCGGGACTATCGGAGCCAATGGTAAATGGATCGACGAGATAAACTACAAGCGCGGGAGGTTCTTCTGCCTCGTCATCGTGACTACTATCAGTTATTCCAGCAGAAATAGAACCTGTCAGTAATGGATCTTTGGAACATGTTCCATCTCCTTCTGTAATCAAACAATTAATAATAAAGTGTTATTGAAAATTACAAAAAAAAAAATAAAATAAAATAAAAGATAAGAAAAGTAAAAAGAAATGTGGAAGTGTATTAATTAATTTCTAAGGCTGTCAAAATTAATATGTATTAATTAAGTAAACTAGTTTAAAATTATTCTAAGTATAATTTGTAGTTTTCATAAACTACATATTTATGTGTTAAATTAAAGTTATATAGACGTTTAAAAATTATTTAAAGAGACAAATTACAGAAAATAGCCCTGATACTTGAAACGTTTATAAAGAAATTAGACACCAGAAGGGGTATTAGAATAAAAAGAAATCAATTAAGATTTATAAGAAATATTATTAATTTGCAAAGATTACAATTAATTTAATTAATTAAAGTCATAAAAAAATATTCGATGTCGATTTTATGGCTTAGTGAAGAGGTTCCCAAACTTTTCTGGTTTGCGGCTCCCTAAATAATCCGATTTTTTCCGAGGCTCCCTTAATAAATCCGATTTTTATATAAATTTTTACTCTCTTGAAAAATGGGAAAACTTTTCTTCCCTCCATCGGAAATGTTTCAGAGCATCGCAAAATCATCTGACTTTTTGTTTTTTTAGAACAATATTGAAAAAAATTGAAAAATAATCGAAAATGTTCAAAAGTTTAAAAAATTTCAAGTATTAGAAAATTTTTTCGCGTTTCACAGTTTGGCTTAGTGGTTACTTTAACATCAAGTTATAGTTAAGAATTAATCAAAAGTTTTAAGAGGCAAAAATGACACAGAATAGTTTCTAGGATCTTTTCTTTTTTAAATAAATAGGATAATTATCGTACATTTATTTAGAATAGAATTTGCATTTAGATTTTAAATTATTTTTGATATATAAATTAGAAATAAATTGAGTTGCGTACCATGTTCAGATTTTGGAGTGGTAGGCGCTTTCTCAGAGGCAGTAGTTTCAGGAGTCGAAGGTGGTGGCATTGGTGAAGATGTTGGCCGATCCGAAGGGTTTCTTGACGTTTGAAGATTCTCAGATTGTTCTAATAATGATTTATCAAGGGACACTTGACTGAGGTATGGGGCGAGATGATGCCGACATACCTAGACACAATAAAGTTGAATATAGAAAAGATATAGTAAATAAAAGATATAGTGTACTATATGTTCAAAAAGTAAGGTGAATTTTTTAATTATTCACAAAGTATTTATCTATTCATCCAAATTTATTTTGATTCCTTCAAAGTAATCCCCATCCACTGCAATAGCAAACTCAAAACATAGTTTTTAATCGAGGGAACACGGTGCAATATCTGATGAATATGAGGCTTGAGGACGGTCTTTTTTTCGATATTTAGAGAAAAATTAACGAATAATTATTGCGGAGTGAGATGGAGTCGAAATTTGTGGCAAAACAATTCATGGTTTTTGCATCAAATTAGTTTTGCCACAAATTTCGACAAATTTTTTGAATGAACTCACACAAACAATGAATAACGCTAATCAACTAGTAACTGTTAGGTCGCTGGTGGAAATTCGGCAATAAACTATAAAAAAGTGACGTGGACAGGCCAGCTTTTTACATATTTACACTTGAATTTATAGCATTTCCAGGATCCATACTTCTGGAACCACCAAACCAATTTTTAATTTTTTTTAATTTAATTTTAATCCTATCTTAATGAGTTCTAAATGCATGCAAAATAATTTTTTTATCTTCTGCCGTTCTCGAGTTCAAATTTAACGAATTAAATATATAGATACTTGGTAATGTTTTCTTCATTAGGTGATTTGAAAGATCAAGAATGAATTCAACTGCTTCACCTCAATCCATCAATAAAATCTTTGTACTTCTTGTAAACATTTTTTTATTGAAATAGCATGTTAACATTCTTAACATTTTTAATAAATCCACAAAAGAAATTTCATTTAAACAAAATTTAATGCAAATTCTTTGCTCAATTAATTTTTTTTATTTTAAATCACCGATAAAATTTTTTAACAGTTACATAAGAAGCTATAATTTCTAAATGCTAAAAATACTTTTTTCTGATAAGAAAATCCATGATTCGAGGAGATATGTAAAAATCTCGACATGTGAAATTTGGTGTGAAAACAATACCTCCCTTACTATCGTCGGTCGGTAAAAATTACTGCTTTTTATTTGTATTCCTTGAATATAAAAAACAAATATTTCCTCTTAATCATTTTTATTAACTAAATTAAAATTAATTTCAAATAAATATTATTGTAAATTTATACTAAATATTTGTATTTCAGGAAGCTTGTGCAACTGGAATTCGAATGTCAATGCGAGATCAAGATTCTGTTATAACAGCTTATCGAGCTCATGGATGGACTTATTTAATGGGTGTGTGTGTGTCGGTAGGTAAAAATAATTTTATTGATAGGTAAATTTTTTAAAACAAAATACACCTTACGTTTTGGTCATTATAAATTAAAAAAAATCATACTTGGGCATAGAGTTTGAGCATATTTGTCGTTGGATTTTCATCAAGTGTTGTAAACCATTCATCCACTGGCTCTTTTGCAAGTTTCATTGCCGCTGCTTTACCAACGCGTAAAATTCCTTCACGTAGAACTTTAGTGATAGGACTATGCCGACCAAGTCTGCAAAGCTATAATAAAAATGATTTTAAAAATATAATATTTTGTATTAAATGAAAATAGTAAGAAAATAGCTTATAGTTACCTCATATGTACTTGAAAGTTCTCGGAAAAACGCGCGAACACGGTGTAAGACAAATTCATTATCTGGAGCAACGACGATATAAGCAACATCCCTTGAATAGGAATATGGCTCAAGTAATAATTTTTCCCAATATTGAAGTGCATAAGGTGAGAGAGAGAGCCAATCCTTATCATGGCCAACAACCAGAGAAGGAATTGGTTGAGGCTCCGTTCTATCATCGGCGCCTGGTAAATTAATAAAAAAAAATTTAACAATTAATTTCATTATAATCAAATTAATACTTATAAAAGGATAGATATCATGATTAAATTGAAGAATTAATTGCTTTAGTAAGCTTATAATATTCATATTTTAAGACATCTCGGTTTATTTAAATTGTACTCTGATTAAACAAAAAAAATATATATTTCAATTAGCTTATATATATATATATATATATATATATATATATATATATTAACTATGTAAATAACAAAATTCTAGTCGCTGAATACGCTCATTTCATTATTTAATAAGAAATATCTAGGAGTTGTAATTCTAATACTGCCAATTTTTTTAATTTATTTCAAAATAAAATCATTTGTTTCTTGGTATATGCCACCATCAACATAACCTAAGTATTTACTTGAATTCGAACAGAAAAGAATTTCTTTAATCCATCAAACAGGATTTTCTTTATTTTATTTTAACATTCATTCGCTCTTATTGGAAAACATTTTAGAAAATGATAAATTTAGTTAATATTACAATAATATTTTAATTAGAAATTTAGATAAAAGAACTAAATAAGAGGATGGGGTGAAAAGTTTCAGGCCTGACCAAGAAAACGATGTTTTTAAATTTTTTTTTTGCTTTATTTTTCATTTTTACTAATGTTAGACCAAAAACTGCTTCGAAAAACCATTTCTACCGACAATTTGGCGCTGTAGGCGTAATCCAAACGAATTTTTGTGTCGATTCATAACTGTTGATGAGAGTTAAATTAAATTAAATTAATTAACTAACGTTATGAGAAATGTATCAGTGTTAATGGAGATTATGTTGAAAAATAAAGAAAAAAAAAAATTTAAAAACATCGTTTTTCTTGGTCAGGCCGGAAACTTTTCACCCCACCCTCGTACTATCACTCTTAAATATATCCATAAATATATCTTTTTATAAGACCCTTTTGGTCTTAATTTTAAAAATTATATTTTAATTAAATAAACCAAATAGACCTACCTCTACCAGCAAGTCTATGAAATTGTCGCCATGTTAAAGGACCAGCCACGATATAGGGAGCCTCCCACAAACGAGTCGTACAATTCTTCTCGATTGCTTCCTGTAATAAGGGCTGTAAAGCTTTCATAACACGCACAATGTCTTGATTCGATTGAGGACCAGCTGCTCGTAGATAAGGCCAACGATGGACACAAATCATATTTGTAGGTTTCGGAAGAGGTGGAGCATTTTCTATTAATGCTAATCTTCCTTGCTCAATTGCCAACCAAGTCACTTCATTACTATCATTATATTCTAAATAATTCACTGTATCCCAATATAGATGAGTTGTATATTCTCGCCGACATGCTCGGTACAATGAACTGCTCGAATTCTGAACAATAAGACATTGTTCTCTTACAAGATCAATCACATTATGAGGTAAATGATCTAAATTGGGATCTAACTCTGTTCCACCTTTCAATGACGGTTTATTACGATCACCAGGATCTTCAGCTATACCTGTAATTTCTAGTTCATCTTCATAAAACAAACCAGATTTATGCGAAAGTCTGCGATTTACTATAGCGGAAAATCCACAACTACACCGAATTGAATCTTCATCTCCATGGTGTCCTCCCGGAGAAGCAAGCATATTATAAGGCGGAGGGGCAGATCCCATTCCTGGGAAGGGCGAAGATGGAGGAAAATTGACATTGGAGGGTGGTTGAATCGATGAAGGTTGAATAGGCAAATACATACTTGCATCATTTCCCCTAATATTACCCACTGATTTAGGCCCAGCGTTACACACACATAATGTACAACTATCAAAGTTATGATCTCGGAATATATTCAAAGAAGTGTCACCGAGAAGAATATTTACTATTAATGAATTAGCTTCAGGCATTCGTGCCACAGTTGGAGTAACTGCTGTTTCTACTGAATTTATATTTTTATTAAGATAGGAGGAAGCTGTAGAAGTTGCTGGACTTGGTAATTCATAAGCGGACTGAGGAGGCCCCGGTGTCCTACCTCGGAAATGCTGTAAATGCATTGATAGGTTACCACCCATTCCAGTTAAGGTCATAGGAGATGGAGGAAAATTAACAGGGGCGGGACTTATAGGGGATAATCCAGTTCTTGTGTGATGAGGAGGTGGTTGTTGTGGGGGGACTGGTTTTACTGAAGGGGGACCTTGGGACTTTTCGACAATTTGTTGTTGTTGTTGCTGCTGCTGCTGTTGTTGTTGCTGTTGTTGCTGCTGCTGCTGTTGTTGTTGTTGCTGTTGCTGTGATTGCACCGATCCATATTGCCATGATGGTTTATATACACAATTTGTTGGCAGTGTAACAGGTGGCAGATTTTGGCTGGGTAAATTGGTCAAAGGTGCATATTTAGAAGAGCCGACAAATTTACATATAGTTGGTGGTCGGAAGACATAAGACCAATCTTCTATGTTTTCTTCTTGCGGGCTACCCATATTAGGGTAAATTTCTTGCTTAATTCGAGTGCTAAAGTCTGGTTGATCTACACATGGTCCATCAGACAAATGTCCACAAGGGGAAGAAATAGGATTATGTTCAAGTGAAGGAGGAGTTGGAAACATTTTGCTGAGTTCTTCAGGGCGGAGATTAATAGCCGTGGAGTAATTATTGAGCGAAGTATTCCCTCCACTTCCACGTGGAGGTTTAACCACAAGAGTACTTGGTGCCGTTTCATCAGAGACATTAGGAGCTTGATTAGAACCCGGTGGTGTAGGTACAGCAGGCTATAAAAAAAATAGGCATTTTAAAATAATTTAATTGTCCAGATGTATATTTAAAACTAACTTAGATACTTAATTTGTCTTTTATAAATTCAAAAGTTATTGACTAAAATATGAAATGATCATGAAAATAAACAAGTTAAACTAACAAAAATAATTTAATTTAACTTTTCAACAAGATATTTGAAAATAAGATTTTAATTTCTAATTTTTAGACTAGATTGTTAAAATACATATTTGAAATCTTAAAGGAAAAAAAATATTAAAATAATTTATAAATACTCTATTTTATTTAATTGACTAAAACTTACTGCATCATCACTATAATTTTCTTCGGAATTGTCAAATATTTGATCAAGATCACTTAATGAAGGATTAAGTCCTTCAACAGTGAATAAAGACTGCCCATTTGGTGTTACATTTGGATCAAATTTACGATCTTCTTCCTGTAAATAGAAATCTTGTAAATAAAATAAATTCATTTTGCATTTTGTTTTAATATATGAAACAATTTTAAATTTTTATGTGAATTAAATTTTGAATAAAAATAATATGTTATTTTTTTTTAATTTGGAAAATGATATTATATATTAAATTTAAAATGAAATTCAAAAAACAATTTTTGTTCTTTTCAATTAATAATTCATGCAAACACACGAAATGTTCGTGCGTGGCCGCTCCACCACCAGTTATTTCACTGATTGGACGGAGGACTACCTTTACGCAAACATTTCTTTTATAATCTTCAATTCTTACAGCAGGGGCCCCGACATCATCTTCAAATTCATAAGGATCCGATCTCTTCCCAAGCTGCGAAGAATCCGATTCCACCTAAAAAGACAAGCAAAAATGAAATGTCAATTTCATTGATTTTTAGGTAATACACTTCAAAAATGAATTATTTTTTTATAAATCTTACTGGTTCTTGTTTGATTTCGGGTCTAAAAAATGGTGAAGTCACTGATGATGGTCCATTTCCATTCATAAGAGAAACCGTAACAGGAGAACCCACTGAACCGGTTGTATAAAGTTCACTGGTTGTAGTACGTATGATACTAGTCGATGTTCTCTCATGTGTCCAGTTATCACAAGGTCTAAAACGCTTCACAGGATGTTCGAGCCTAAAGATGCAAGAGCAAGATCTTTTATTACTTTAAGTTATAAATACATACAAAAAATATAGGGAAATATTTTTTTAATTAATAAAATAGAATATTAGTTTCTAAAGTTAGATAAAGTCGCGGTATATATTTAATGAGAGATTAACAATTTTCTTTGTTCAAATTAGATTTATTGAAATTTTTGAATTTTTTTAATTATTGAAGTTTCTTGATAATCGTTTATAGAAAATATTTTGTTATAAATTTATCAATTTGTTAACTTTTGTGGATATTTGAATATTTTAGTAGTATTATTATTACTTACCAAGCTTCTATACAAGTATAATCGTAAAGAAGTTGGGAAGGTTGGTCTTCTTCATGAAGAATATCTTCGTACTCTTTTGAACTAAGAATAGGTCTTTTAAGCTGAGGAGGTTCAGTTGGAGCTGGTGGAGGCGGAGCTGGTGGGGCATTGGATAATGGAAGATTTCCAGTGTCAATTGTGGGTTTGGTTTCAACACTATTTAAAGCGTTTGGATAAGGAGAAAAAACCTAGAAAGAAATAAAATCATTCATTAAAATTTAAATGTTAAAAATACAATTATATCTATCTATCTATCTATCTATATATATATATATATAGCAGTGATTCTCAACCACTGTGCCGCGAAATTATGAGGATCTTAAACATTTCCGACTTTTTTTTTCTAAATTTTTTCAATATGGTTCTAAAAAAAAAGGTAAACCGTTTATGGAACCACTTTTTTTTAATATGGTAAACTTTTACAGTTATCTTTTTCTTTGTGTGCCGCCAAATTTTTAAACCGTTAAAAGTGCCGCGGTAAAAAAAAAGGTTGAGAATCACTGATATACAGAGATAGATAACTTTTAACCATTTAGTAAATTTGTGTAATATAATTTATTTTATCAAAAATATAAATTAAACGAAATATATATATAACTTTGTGTTTACCTGATTAGTAACAGAAGAAACGGATTTAGGACCGTTAAAATCGGAAGGTGTTGCTGCAGCGGGAGTTCCTTTACTTTCTCCCGCAGTTGGATGCGGGCTTAAGGTTGGCATGGTGGGTTCTCCTGGGGGAACCGATGTTGGCTGAGATTGAGGATTAGCCATTGGAGAAGGTGCTGCACTCGGAGGCGATCCCACACTAGGAACAGGAGCACTTGGAAGGGAGGTCTGACCACGACCAGTTGTTGGACATCTACATGAAGTCAGAAACAAAACATGTTTAATTTATTTTTTTCCAATTACAAATAATCTAATTTTGTTAATGAAAAAAAAAATTAAGTTAGCGCAAGCACCAAAAAGATTAATGCAATTAGCCAGAGAAGAAAAATTACGAGTGAGCCAAAAAAAGAAATGGCCATTGTGAGTGGCCGCCGAGGACAAGCAGTGTCGGCTGGAGCTACCTGTCCAACGGCAGCGGTGCGACCGATGCCCAACCAAAAGGTGAAAGACAGAGGGTGTGAAAAGCGCTCGTAAAGCTTAGCCTCACAAGTGACCCAATCTGTGAAGATCGTTTTCAGGAAATGGACAAAATTTTGATGCACAATATTAGATTAGTAATCTTTTAATATTCCAGAAAATATATATAAATTAAATTAAATAATATCATAAAATGAAAAATTATAATTAAAGAGAATATTTTTTTTTTATATTTTTCTTTTATAATTGTTATTTTTGTATTTTAATTTATAAAATTTTTACCAATGGGCTAAATTAAAATTTTCTCTATTAATAGATGCAAGAGAAAAAAATATATTGCTTTAATTTCGTATTGAATATAGTTTTACAAAAGATTATTTGTTGTTATTATTATTTTTAAAAATTTAAGAAGAAATAATGACAAAATTTTAAATTTTAAACAGAAAAAATTTATGGTGTTTAAAATAGTAATTAATCATTTATTATTTTTCTAATTTTATTTTCATATTAAAAATATTTATATAGATTTAATTTGAAAACAAAAATCAAATAATTTCAAATTTAGATAATAAAGAATATTTTATAAAATTTAATATTTAGAATTTGGTTGGTATGTTTCAAGAGAGAATTCAAGTGTATTCTCACATATATATATACACACATGGTATATACCAGGGATGGCGAACCTTTTTGGATGTCCGTGGCACAAAATTATAAAAAAATCTTTTTGAAGTAACTAACGTGCCACAAAATTGTCGTGATTTTTTTCTCCATGTACCCCTCCTGTACCCCTTTTTCGCGTTAATATATAATCGAATATTTTTGTATAACTATCCTGTATATAAGTGTTATAATTTTAAATATTAAACTTTATACCAAAAATAAATAAATAAAATGATTATTAAAAAATTTGGAATTTATTTGTGGTAAAAATATATCTTTCCTAAAAATTGTTTATTATTTTTTTATTTTTTATTTTATGGAAATTCTTTAATTGATTTTAGATTATAGTAGTGTGGATTCACTATATTATTTCCAATATTTAACTGAATTTTAGGCAAATTCACATTTTGACATTTTTAAATAAATTCCTTCTTGTTTTATTATCCTAATAACTTTCTTTCTATCTCAGATGATATTCAAAAGATTTAGAAATTATTCAGATATTATCACAATGAAAAAAGTTAGAATTATTAAAAAAATAATCTTGTCTTTGTGCGTGCCATCAAAATTTTCAAACGTGCCATAGGTTTGCCATCCCTGGTATATACTATAACAACCCAAATGACTCCATGGGCCTCTTTGATTAGGAGCAATGCTACAGGAGCCGCATTTTAGGGAAACGAATTTAAACATTACAATTTTTATTAAAAAACACTTTTAATACTTTCTTGATGCTTAATGTTTAATGTTTTTATTTATTATTTTTCGGCTACTTTTTTTTTAAATAAAAATAATAATAACAATTTAAAATAAAAAAAATATATTCTCTATTAATTACTATTATTTCTAACTTTTTTCTTCCTTTTTACGGAATCAAATATGTAGTTTAAAAATTGTAGGACATATTTTAAATAAAAAAAAAATGAATGAATTATAATTATTTTCAATTATATTCTCGGTTTTTGAATATACAGACGAGAAATTAAAGTTACAAAAGAAATTTCAAGTTAACTGGCGGGCCGCACAATTTTTCACGGTGGGCCGCATGCGGCCCGAGGGCCACATTAATTATTATTCTTTTATCAATAAATACTTCTATGAATTTAATAGATTTAATCTCTAAAGTTAATTAATATTCTGGTATATTAATTGATTTAAAAACAAATAGAAATTTCACAATATTTGCAGACATTAGAAGATTTAGTATTATTTTGATGAAATTAGCAATCTGAAAATATTAGGTGAAAAAATGATTAGAAAATTAAAAAAAAAAAAAATCAACACACCCAGTTTTAGAATGAGCTTTGTTTAAAGAAAATAATTATATATTAGCAAAGGTTTGTTTTGTTTTTTTTTTATTTTCCCTTCTGAAAACAAGCTGCCAAAGCAATTGAACCTTAAATGGATAGTTAAGTTAAATATGAGAAATGAATAAACCAATGATTGGAAGGAGAGATGTGTGTAGTTTTCAAATGGCAAGCATGAGTATGCATGATGATTGATTGGGGCGCTTGTGGGCGTGGTGTTTGCGGGGCGGATCCCGTACACACCTCGCGAGCGACGACGACGTTTCGGGTGGCCAGACGGCCCCGTCAAGAACCGCGCGGCGGTGAAACGGTGGCCCGCGCGCTCCCTTCTCGGCCCTATCGGCCTTGGCAGGCCGCGGGCCGGCCTGCTTGCCACCGCGCGAGCCCTTCCTACATCTGCAAGGCGCAAGCCAGGGTTAAAACGGCGATCACCATCTCGACCATTATCGAATCTAACTAGATCCACAGCCTGTCTATTTGCCATTCTCAATACAATATTGGAAACCACAACAATATTAAAAATTATACAAATTTATTATTCATCAAAAACGCAAATAAAGAGATTGTCTATTATATTATTATTATTATTTTATCTAAACGAATTCATTTCAATCGATTTAAAAATGATTTAATATAATCCACATTCAAATTTTTCATAATAATAAATTAATAAAAAAAGAAAAAGAAAATTCACTCAAATTTAAATTTATCAAACAAATAGCCTAAGAGGCCACCATCCCAATAGAAATTCAATGAAAGAAATAACAATTTACTCTGTCCCTTAAAATAGGGATATTTTAAAATTAGAAATTATTATGAAACAATATTTAAAATCTAAATTAATACAAATTTTTGGTAATTATATAAAATCCTGTCATGGAATTGGATAAAACTTTACCAGTGGGTTTCTATTTTAATTCCATATAAACTTTTCTTATGCAATTTTTGTAGGTCGATTCTAGTTTACGAGATAAAAAGGATTAAAGTTTGCATATAAATCTATTGATATTCTATTTAGGTACCAAGTTTTATTAATTTGACAATCATAGGGCTCCACTAATTTTCGGTGTTTTTTTTTTCAGTACGGATTAGATATAGAAAAATTAAAAAATTAATTAATTAAATAATTTCCCTATATCAAAACCGAATCGAAAAAAGCCGAAAATTAGGAATAAGTTAATAATTAGTGAATTAGTCAATAAAACATTAATTAATGGCTGCACATTTAAATCTTTATTTATCTCGTAAAGTAGAAGCGATCAGCAAAAATTGCATAAGAAAAGTTCATTTGGAATTAAAAATGGAAAAGTTTTATCCAAATCCATGACTGGATGACCATTTAATATAATTACCAAATTTTTATTTAAGGAGAAATATTAGTAATAAAATATGTGATTTTTTTTTAACTAAATGTAAATAGGGATCGAAAACACAGTACTTATACTGAAATAACAAAATTAAAGTTTGTAACTTTTAATTGAAAAAGAATGATTTATTTCAAAAGAAAGAAATTTAAATTAATTTAAGTAAAATTAAAAAAAACAAACAAACAAATATACTCATTCATTGATTTATAAATAAATTCTTTCAAAAAAGTGTTATAATTTATAAAGAATGTGACAAATTGTGATGATTTATCTTTATTATTCTAATGCACAGATATATATTGGACATTCTCACCAGAACGACTAATAAACAAACTTTCGTCTATCTCTTAGATATATAAAATAACCATTCTTTATCAAAAATAAGTAACCATCATCTATTTATTTGATTGTATTTTCTTTTTCTTTATAATTTATAATTTTAACAACGATTTAGATAAAATGAATTCGTGTATTAATTGATAAAATATTTAAAAATTTAGCAATTACTTTAAAAAAAATTCGAATATATATATGTATATATATATATATATATATCAGAAATTCTTTAAAAGATAGTGTCAATATTAAGGTATAAATAAATATTATAAGCTAAATTTAGTTTAAATTATATTTATAAACATTAAATTTATAATAATAAAAATGGTATCAATTCCACAAAAAATACAGATTTCAAAAATAATTAAAAATTTAAACACAAGTTTTTTTTACAATATGAAATAATTTAATTTTAATTGATTTAAAATAGAAGTAAAACAATTTTATAATTGAAATAATTTCATGGTGAACAATATTTATTAATAATAAGTATTTAATTTTAATTATTGCTTTTAGAAATCGATAATTCTTGTTTGGAATTAACATAACTAATTTCGGAATTTATTTATTTGTAATTTTATTAATCTTATATAAATATATTATTTATGTATGTATCATTTAATTTAATATGAATAGTATATTTAATAAATATTTAAATTACAAATTTGCATTTGTTAAACATCAAATTGGATGAGCAGGTTAGGCGCTTTAAGAGTAAAATTTCAAGAATTGAGATGATTGCTTATTTATATAGATTAATAAAATATTCAAATTTTTAATTTTATAATAATATACATAATTTATGGATATTTAAAAAAAGAATAAAGATTCTTTGAAGCTTCTTACAGAGCTTGAATCCATATATAATGTATATTCAAATTCAACTATTCGAATAAATATATATAAAAATAATATCTATTATATTTGAATTGATATTGAGAAAATAATACTGACTTGGAACAATTACAAATCGTTTTTCGAGTAGGATCTGCGAGGTCCCAATGTCCTGGCGATGTTGGAACTGGAGTTTGCGAAACGGATGTAGGAGTTGCATTGGGTGTTCCTTGATTGGTTTCAGTATTTGTTGAGTCCATTGCAGTGGAATTATTGGATGTTGGGTTGCATGTGCTTGTGTCAACTTGTCCTGCATGTAACGATCCATCTTGCCACACATGCTCCGGCAAGAGGGTGGCTGATGTTGGTGGTCGATGCATGGAATGAGGATGTTGGCCTCCCGATGCAGCGCTTGTCGCAATTGGAATTTGAATTCGGCCATGCGATATGCAATAGGATGGTTGATTTGGTGTTGGTCCAGACACGCTTGATATGGACGAGGAAACTAATGTTTTCGTGCCCGATGCATTTAAAGAGGGCATGGAGGTATTATTATTCAGAGCGAGTGTAGTGATTTCAGGTAATTCATCCATATCCGTAACCAAAACATAACACGTTGGATAACGCATTTTGATTCCGCCTACGAGAACCTCAACTAAACTTGGAAGAGACCCGGCGTCTTCAGAAGAATCACGAAATTTCGCATCAATTGGGTAAAATTGACGCCACTCCTCAAGATGACGTTGGAAGTGGGAATCAGGTTTATTTACATTGCCAGTTAATAATCCAGCAAGTCCAAATGGTGCCAAAATAACTGAAAAATAAAAAGTTAATGTCAAAATTAAACTTGAAATTATTAATATATATATAATTTGCTTTGTATGTATATGTATTAAAGGTCTGTAATATTATGAAGTCAATTACAAATTTAGAATTTTACAATTTACAATTTTTTTTAGAATTTAAAATAAAAAAAATTTGAAATATAAATTG
This sequence comes from Labia minor, assembly GCA_963082975.1. NCBI lineage: Eukaryota > Metazoa > Arthropoda > Insecta > Dermaptera > Spongiphoridae > Labia > Labia minor. The sequence continues at coordinate 14,591,689 of OY720349.1, read as the reverse complement.
AAATATTCTATGTTTATTCCATTTTTTATCATAGGTGAATTTATTTTTAAGATATAAATAAACAAGACAAATTTAATGAGAAATTAGAAATTAAATTTTCGATTGTAAATTATTTATACTGAAATAATATTATACTATTATTGAATTGAGATGACTAAACATTTTACTGATTGTAGTTGGTATGTTTCAATGGATTCCATAATATAGAAACAAAAATATAATTAATATAATAAATAGAGAATTTGGGGGGGAAATATATAAACCATGAAAATTACGATATTTTACTAACGCGCCAGTAGTGCGATCACAAAAATTTTCGATGTGGAGATTTTGATGTTTTTATACATTTTGAAGATCCCTGAGTCATTTTCCCTAAGGTTGAGAAAAATGTGTGTGTGTGTAGATAAGATTACTCAAAAACGGTTTGAGCTAGATTAATAAAATTTGGTACACGGGCATGATTCAAAATTTGTAGTTTTCTATCAACTTTTGAGAAATGAAGCTCATTCGGAGGGCCCTTACCTACCACATTTTCATTTTATTTCCCTTTAAAGTGACCGTCAAAATAAAGATATATGTTTGATAGTTTTTCACATGATTAAAAATTGTATAAAACTGTTATATATAGAATTTCAGCTTGATTGTATTGCTGAAATTTTTAAAATTTTTAAATTTTGACTTAAAAATGAAGGGTAAGATTTTAAATTTAATTTTTTTAATTAATTAATCCATAATTTAATTTAAATATAATATATATGTTAATTAATCAAATTGAAATTTTGTGAGATAGTCGAGTGGAGACACTCCAGGTTTTTTTGGACTTTGTTGGTTTATCACTAGTTTTAATAATAATAATAATACAAATTATTAGAATTAGAATCTGAATATAGAAAATACCTGGTATTCCCTGAGAAGAGCTTTGGGCCATTGCTAAGTGATGTCTCCGTAAATTTCGTACAATTGGATGTAGACGAACATCAATGCTTGCGCAAACCGTACTTTCACCATGAACGAAAAAGGCAAACGAGAAGGAAAAATGTGATCTGAATAAAAATAATAATGAAGTATTAATTTAAGAAAAAAAAGTAAAAAAAGAGAAATTTATAATTATTTATTATATTGATAAATTGTCATACCCTTTACTAATATATTTATCCGGGCCTTCATAGGGCTGGACAAACCAACGACCAATTCGCACAAAATCACGGGATAGTAAACACCTGAAACAAAATAAATACGAAATTAATAATAAAATAATATAATACTTAAATCAATTAAATATTAATGAAATTATTAGTTAAATAAATAAAATAAATTGTAATGTTATTTTTAAGAAAATAAAATGATTAGAGATAATAAGTAAAAATATTAATGCAACTATATTTATATTTTGACGCCTGTTATCAAAATATATTTATCAATTCATTAAATTTAAAAATAATATATAGTCCTATTCTATTATATAAATTATCAGCGAAAGTTTTTGTTTTTTATAAATTTTTTTTTGTTAATTTCAATAAAATTAGAACAATAATACAATTCTCTTATTTATAATGAATATATATAATTTCCGTCGTAATATGTGATGTCTGAAAAATTTTGATAAATTATTAATTTGTAACTAACTTCATTTTTTTAAATTTTGTTTTGTTATAATTAAATATTGAAAAAAAATAAAAAAATTATTTGAACGATTTGAATAAAGTTAATATTTTAAATTCTAAGAAGAGTTTTATGCCACCTGCAGCATATGATGCCGGGTATGGCTAGTATATAAATATATATTATATATACAATTTTTGCTAGTTTATAATACTTCTCTATTTATCTCTTATCAGAAGTTATTTCCGGGTTATTTTCATGTATAATTGGGAGACCAGTGGTGTATTGGGAGGTGAACGCGGGGGAACGACGTTCCCTTACCTTTTTTCAGAACCGGAATGCGTTCGAGTACTTTTTCATGTCCTGACAACTCCCACTTAAATCTACTGTTAGAATTTCTTTTTTTGGGTTCATTAATATTTTGTATAGTAAGAATAAGAAAAAATAAAAACTTATATGGAGAAAAATAGTTTGCTGAAAATAGGACTTTTGTTGCTCCCACAATGCGTTCCCTTACTTTTTATTTTACCAATACATCACTGTGTGAGACGTTTCATTTGGTTATATTAATTTCATCAATTTAATAATTATAAATAAGAAAAAAATAAATAATTTTATACTCTTAGAATATAATAAGTTATTTTAAATAAATATTATTATTATTAATAGTCATGTAGTTAAATTTTTTTTTTTTTTAATTTAAAATATATTTCAGCAAATTTAAAAACGAATTGTGTGAATAATAAAGAATTGATATGATTATTATTTTTCTTATATCATAGGAAAATATATTTTTTTTTTGTTCACAATTAAGAACGAAGCATATTTTAAAAAATATTTGCTTTTAGCAAAAATGAATCTAGCGAGCGCATGTCAAAAGTGGCAGCGTCAATAAGGCAGGCAGGCAGGCAGACAGGCAAGCAGGCATCTGTTGCGATCGGCCGCTCCAAGAATCAATATGAGAAAATGTATCGGGCCGATGACATGGAGGAGAGATGGGCGCCACGCAGTGAGGCGCGCTAGGCAAGGGCGATCGATTGGGCGCCTTGGCGCGCGTCACGCTCCCGACCATGCCGGTGCCCCTCCCATCTATTTTGCCAGCCATTTATTACAAATGGGTCAGATAATTAACATTTCACCTATTTCCAAAATTACCAATTCATATGGCGAATGGTTTAAAAAGAAAAAAAGAATCACTAAAAATTCAACTCATCTTAGGGACGATTTTATGATTGTTATATTTGCCAAATTCTCGATGGATAGTATTGTTAAGCATAGCGCTCCGAGATGGCGCAAGTGGTTTATCCGACAACTCAACCCCCACCCCTTACCCTAATAACAAGAATTTCTCACACTTTCGAAAACATTCGCTTTCCAACAGAATCGGTACCAGCTATCGGCTAATACCAACTTATTTTCATAATAACAAAAGAACATTTAAAAATAATTATTTTATTTAAAATATTATCAATATATATAATTTCCTATGTATGTATGTATGTATCTATGAAATGTCTGTAACACTATTAAGTTAATCACAAATTTAGAATTTAAAATAAAAAACAATTTGAAAAACACAAATTGAAATATTCTAATTTTTAAATTCATATACAATTTGAATTGAATATTATTTTTTATTAATATCACATCATAAAAGAAAACTTATTAAAGATAATAAACATTTGTTACTAACTTCATTTTTTTTAAATTTTGTTTTGTTATTATTAAATATTGAAAAAATAAACAAATTATTACGACGATTTGAATCAAGTTAATAATTTTATTTTTTTAAGAAGAGTTTTATGCCGGGAACGATATAGTTTTACAATAATATTGTTAAAATTTTCTTTTTACATATTTCCATTAAATATAATCAATTTCAAACATTAAATGGGTCTGATTAAGAATATATATTTATCATTATTAGTCTCAAAGTCTCAAATAAATATATATATCAACTATAAAAAAAAATAAAATTATATTTAATTTTTATTTTATTTTGTGACATTATTCTAAAATCAAATAAATTAATAAATTGTCTTTCCACGGATTTTGCAAATAAGATTTCTCTTTTATTAATTTTCAATCAGATAAGTCTAGAGGCAAGTTTGAAATTTGACCTGTGATAAAAATTTTGAATGAAAACTTGTTGATAGAAAATGATAAATCAAAAACTTATTCAAAATATAAATAAATTCGAGATTTTCTTAACTATCTAGGAAAAACATATCTATTGACAATAAGTATAACTACATGTTAATTATTATATATATAATTATCATATAAAATAATCTATTTGCGCGATAAAAAAAAAATTGTACATTAATTATTTTTAGCTGCTAATCTTTTTGTTAATTCAATTTTTAATTCCTTTATTTCTATTAATTTTTAAAATACAAAAAACATTATGTATATTTTTTTAAAGTATTTTTCTTTAAATATTTTTATTCGTTCTTATTATTAATGCATAACATTACAAATACCAAAATATGGTGAATGTTCTTTTCACCGTAAATTTTTCATTTGTTAAATAATTTGAAGTAATTAAAGTCACAAATGACAAATAAATGTTGAAATGTATTGTTTTAAGTCAGTGATTTCCAACCTGTGGGGCGCGAGACTGTTGTAAGAGGGCGCGAATGAATAGAACCAATTATTTTTTTCTAAAATCTATAATAATCTATAATATGTTTTTGCTTAATTGAGCGTGTGTAGGTGTGTAATGTGTGTTATTTTGTAGCCCATTAAATGAATTACTATATTATGTGAGTATTTATTAAATTAGATTATTACAAAAATTAAGGGGGGCTCAATAATTTTTTTTTTTTTAAAAAAGGGGGGTGCCCGTACAGAAAGGTTGGAAACCACTGTTTTAAGGTCATTAATGATTTTAAATTTCATTTTAATAATATAGATAGATATATTCTCACCTCTCAATTAAATTGTGAAGTGCTTTGAAGAAAAGTGACCGGCATTCATATGAAAGTCCAGATTCGTAAGAACCATGTTCACAATCTGAAACAATTAATGAATAATTAATCGTTATTAGACAAAGCAATAAATATTTTATTAAATTAAATCTAATATTTAGAAGGATTTAAAATAATTGAGATTAAAAAAAAATATATTACTTTTAGTTTGTTTAAAAATAAGCAATGAAAATATCAATAAGATTTTGTATATATCAATGTATGGGAAGTCAGGTCAAAAGTGGTGTGGACACGTGGTTAGGGACTGAATGGGAGAAAATACAAACAATACTATCCTGGATAGTAGGTAATAAATGTTTTTTTTTGTAAGGTTGGTTTCTTTTGAACAAAAAATTAATGAAAATAAGTTCAGGAATTTATGTAATATTTTTTCTTCTTAATTGAAATACATCCATTAATTTTTAAATAACTTAATTAATACATGATCATTAATAATATAAGCATTGTTTGGAATAATAAATAGTAGGGTAAAGCATACAGTCGTTGGCCCCCTTAAGCAATTCCTAGCAGTCTTTAATGCATATCTGGGCAAATTGCGGAACAATCTGTGTCAAATTAAGTTTAAAGAACGTACATGCTATGAGCATTTGGATGAATCAAAAAAAATCATTTTCTCATGACATTTTCAATAAGCACATTTTTAAAACAAAAAAATCCTAAAAAATACAGTTATTGGTCCCCTGTTATAGTTATTGGCCTAGGTATTCTATAGTGATTATACAACCATATAAGGAAAGATTACATAACCATAGTTAATAGCGCAATTATTAAAAAAAATCTCTTATTCTTTGTGTTTTAGTGATAGGGGGCCAATGACTGCCTTGGGAGCAACGTAGGGTAAACTACCTGGTTGACAGGGGTATTTTAAAAAAATTATTCCTTATGAACTATGAATATTTAAGATTAGGATTAATATTTAAAATAAATAAACGACAAAATATATGAAACAATCTCAAATAATTTAAAAGAACGCAAATTAAAAAAAAATAGTCATAAAACACAACCCCTTAAACGTACGTATTAATATACTGAAAGACAGAAAAGTATGGCCTGTGGATATAACATAATATATATTTCGTAACTTTAGTACAAAATATTATTAAAATAAATATTTTTAATTTTATTTTATTTATAATATTTTGAATTTTTAGAAGCAGTGTCCGGAGTTGCCCGGTGCCATTTTTTTCCTATTTTAAATTAAGAAAAAACTAACAAAGATGATTTTCCCGAGTCGGAAACCAATACAAATCGATTTTTCAATTGCAAAAAAATCCTTAGAGCGGTTTAATATTTTAAAAATACAAATATATATATATATATAATTTTTGCTAGTATAATAAGATAAGATAATGTAAAAGATTTGTTTGTTCATAATACAAATCAAAATGGATTGACTTATTGAAATAAAAATTTAAGAATAAAATAAGGAGAGTTTAATTATAATTTTGTATTTTTTTTTTTTCAAGATAATATATTCTTCCTGATTTTCTATATCAATTTCTAAATATTAAAGTGTATTTTAGAAATTAAGGCAACTAGAAGCGTAAAGAAATAAGAAAATTTCAAAATATATTTATAGTTCTTTTTTATTCTATATATTACATTTATTTTTTATTTATTTATTTTTTTTTGTTTGTAATGAAATCTTTTTGGCAGGTATCGTTTATTTTTTTTTTTTAGATATTTCCAATTGATGATGGTATTTGGCGGTAAAGATTTAAAGGCGCCTTGTAAGGGATCGCATGCGCTTGGCGGTCAGTAGGGGGACATCGCTCCCAAAGCATTAGCATTGTTGCCAAACTGCAACAGGCCACGAGTTACTAGAAACAAGCCGACCTGGACCGGTAGTATATGAAGGAGATCGTTGAATTTCAACAGGTGTTTCGCCGAGCACCAATCTTTTCGTCTAGAAATGATTTTCTTAAGAGAACAAGATTCCAAAGGAAAGATGAATTAACTTGTGGACAAATTGAAGTCTTGATTTGTCGGGAGGAAAAAGTGAATCCGGTGGTGGGCGCGGCTGTCTATTGATCGGGATCGGCGCTGCGGGCGCCTGCCCACGCGACTCCTGACAACAGGTTACCCGCAACCGGAACCAAACACGCGTCCGTCCGTCCATCTGTCCACTCCAAGATATGATAAATGATGCAAATAAACAATCGTCTGGGAATGTAGGGCTGGTCAGTTCAAGTGATAACACCTCTTAGACTGATAGCATCATCACCGTTTAAAATAAAAATATTTAATTTAATGAATTAAAGAGTAAAAAAAAAATTTTTAAATAAACAAAAACAGTATACAAATGGAAATTAAAAAGTTTATTTAATAAAAAATTGGGTAATTGTTCAGTCAACGATGTATAATGGATTTTTGTTAAAACTTTACCAGTTTTTTGATTCCAAACAAACTTTTCTTAAGAAATATGTGGAGGCCGCTTTTAGTTTACGAGATAAAAATTATTAAAGTTTGCATATAAATATGCATAAATTCAATTTAGCTACCATGTTTTATTATTTGATCACCCGAGGGGCTCCACTAATTGAGAATAATAAGAAAATTAAAAAAATTAATTAATTAAATAATTTTCGTATATCCAAACCGAACTTATAAAAAGCGAAAATTAGTGAATAAGTTAATAATTTGTGAATTAGTCAATAAAACATTAGTAAATGGCTGTTCAATCATAACCAGTTTATCTGCCACTCTTTGTTTTGTTTATTCTTCGTCTTTTTACTTAAAAAAAATAAAGAATACTACAAGGAAATAATGCAACATTAGCGTGAAGCAATACGGCTCAAACGATCGGAATTGTGGAAAACAAATCATGGATACTGCATCACGATAATCCACCAGCTCACACATCATTGCTTGTACGTGATTTTTTGGCCAAAAACAACACCTCAACCACCACATTCTCTAGATTTGGCTCTCTGTGACTTTTTCCTATTCCCAAAACTGAAGAGACCAATGAAAGAAAAGCGTTTTGTCACAATTAATGAGATAAAGTACGAGAAAATGAAAATCACGAGCTGATGGCCATACCGAAAAGCGCATTTCAGAAGCGCTGGCATAAGTGCACTCATTATATCTGAGTGGAATTACTTTGAAGGGGACAAAATGGATATTGATTAATAAATAAATACTTTTCAAAATAATTCAAAATTCACCTTTTCTTTTGAACAGACCTCTTATATATATTTATATTATTTAAATCTTTTTATTTTTGTTTTAGATTTTATTTATTTATTTTTGAAAAATTTATTTATTCCCAATAATGACCTATTTTTTAGAATTTGTCAGCAAATATCGAATTTATAAATTAAGTCCTTAGTTATTTGAACTAAAAGAGATCAATTGAGAATTTCGTTTGTGGGTCTGCTTTGTACCCAAAACGGGTCATATCCAACTTCTTGAATTCTTTGCTCATAGTTTTTTCTTTTATCTTTATATATTTTATTAACAGATTTAATTAAGTTAATTTGAATATTTTAGTATCAAAGTAATGTTTTTAATGTAAAAAATTTTATGTTTGACATTTCAATTTAGAAAGAGACTTTAAAAAAATATCTAATGGACAGTTTTATTTAATATATTTTTATACTTATAATATATATATACTTTGATTTTCAAATAGGTAGAAAAATTTAGTTAAAAGAAACCTATTATATTATGAATATTTAATTTATTAACAATTTAATTTAATTGAACATTTTTAAAATGGATAGTACTTTAAAATAGTGTAGGTCCAAGGTTACCTACTGAATTCGTTCATCTTTTTGTGCCATTATGGGGGGGAACGAGGTCTGGAATATAATACATTCTTCAACTTCTCTCGTTTTGGAGATGTTGCATGACTACCTGATCTGCAATTGATTTTCTTTAAGGGTATTTAAAGGGAAAGTTGGGTGTTTCATAAACCTCGTACACCAGAGAAATTTGCTCAATATTGATATTTCTATCTTAATTAACTTAAAATCTATTTTATTTTGACTTTATATATTTAAGAATTTTTAATATTTATTTTAAAATATCTAATATTCTGTATATTCTACAGAAATTTAAAATATAGATATTCAATCAAACGTGACTAACTTTTTTAGTTATCAAAAATAAACTACTAATCCAAAGTGGCTGATAATGCTAACATATGTGTACCAAAAAAAAAAAAAAATAATAATAATAGTAAAATTCGATAATATACACAGCGCAGAAAATTCAAAATTCACCTTTTCTTTTGAACAGACTTCGTAATATATATTACCTTGATTAAAATTTCAATTATTATATTATGACAATTGAATTTATATACACTTAACTAACTATAAGATAATTATTCTTATATTTTTTTAACAAACAAATTTTCTTAGAGAATTAAGAAATATATTATTTTTTTTTTAAATTAATATTTTTTATTTGAATGATATTTAATTACACTGATATTCATAGTCACATTTAATAGTGTATATGAATACAAATAATTTTAATTAATTGATAATTTTTTTTTGAAAATATAGAGAAAAAGTAGATTAAAAAATAATTGTTTGTTCTAAAATAGTGATTCTCAACCTGGACGATAGCGCCCCCTGGGGCAATTATTTGACTATACGATTTTTGGGGGCGAAATCATTTCCAACTTTAAAAAAAAGGTAAGATGATTTTGCGAACAGGCTTTTTCCGCTTTTTTTCAATTTTTTTTTCAAGGTAAGATGATTTTGAATTGTTATCTGTTAAAATATGTAGACGGGCGAATTATGAAGCCGGCCTTACGAAGTGGGCGTTTGGTAAAAAAAAGGTTGAGAACCACCATTCTAAATGAAACAAAATATAATAAAATGTTGCAATGTTTGTAATCTGAAGGTGGCAATGCTTTGGAGGATGCATGTTGATGTCAAAGGGCTCTGGAGGGTGGCCAAGGAGGGGAGGAGCGATGGAGCAACTGGCAACAGGAGCACGTGTTGGGGCTGCAGAGATCAATCGCCTGCCTGGCATCGATTCAACCAACCGCCCCTTTAGTTGCTCACCAAATCTAACAACAATTACTTCTTAACAATTGTGGGTATATGTTTGCCTCCCTTAATAAAATAACTATTATTATATCAGCAAATATCTATATATATTTATTGATTTTTCTATAAAACTGATTCTCAACCTTTTTTTTACCGCGGCACACTTTTAACGGTTTAAAAATTTGGCGGCACATAAAGAAAAAGCTAAGTGCCAAAGTTTAGCATCTTGAAAAAAGTGGTCCCAAAAACGGTTTACTTTTTTTGTTTTTAGAACCAAAGTGAAAAAATTTAGAAAAAAAGTCGGAAATGTTTAAGAGCCTCATAATCTCTCGGCACAGTGGTTGAGAATCACTTCTATAAAAGAACCTAAATTATTTTATCTTGTAAATTAAACAATTTTTAAAAAATAATTCTAAGATTATTAACTAGATATTTAAGTATAATTTATTATTTTATTAAAATGATAACACAATCATAATTATATGGTTTCCAATATAAAAGTACTTTGGAAATAAGTAAATATTTCTTGATGAGTTATTTAACACAAAAAACAAATATAATTATCGAGTTAGATTATTGTAATCTAAGGTAAAAACAACAATGATATTAATCTGATAAATATGTGTTATTCTCGTGGTTTTTGAGAATATGTAATACACACACACAAACAAACAAGGTCTATTCAAAAGAAAAGGTGAATTTTGAATTTTCTCGGTCAGTGTACATTCGATTATCGAAATTTATTTTGTTATGTTGGTACACATGTTTCTCAAATATTGACGTTATCAACCATTTTGGATTAGTAGTTTGTTTTTGACAACTGAAAAAGTTAGAAATGATTTTGTGTCTTCGATTTTTTACTTAAAAAAAAAAAATGGATCAAAGAATCTGTATTAAATTTTGCTTTAAAAATTGAATAGTGTTCCAACACACTTAAAATGTTGACTGTGGGCATTCGGCGAGTCTACTACATCATTGCTTGTTCGTGATTTTTTGGTCAAAATCAACACCGTAATCATGCTTCAACCACCGTATTCACCAGATTTAGTTCCCTGTAACTTTTTCCTTTTCCCAAAACTGAAGACACCAATGAAAGGAAAGCGTTTTGCCACAATGGAAGTCGGAATCGAATCGAATGAGCTGATGGCCATATTGAAAAGCGCATTATCAGAAGTGCTTCAACAATTGGAAGAAGCACTGGCATAAGTGCATTGAGAATTACTTTGAAGGGGATAAAATGGATATTTTGATTAATAAATAAATGCTTTTTAAATAATTCAAAATTCACAATTCCTTTTGAACAAACCTCGTATGTACGAGATGTAAGAAAATGAGTTGTTCTGATAGTTGTGCTCACCAAGTTGCCTATAGTTAGGTTGAAAGCCAATTAAAACGCCATTAAGGCGAAGGTCTTTTACTGGGAGGGAAGCAATTCAAAGTTAATTTGTTTTAAGAGGAATTTTACTAACTATACTCAAAAGTAAGATGTATATATGAGTATTTATATTTAAAAAAGAACATTATATATATGAATATTTAGAAATGTATTTAATTATTAAATTTATAATACTTTTCTATATATAAATAATAGCAAAACTATTTTTAAAAAAAAATATTTAGCAATTTGACCTTAAAATCTAATTTTCAAATGCACAATTTTAGAATATAGAGAATGCATTAAATTTATTCAAATATCAAAATAATTAATAAAAATAATTAATTGTTCGATTAGTCAATTTAGATATGTTGACGTTTACTGATCGTGAAAAGACCCTGACATAAATAAATTTAGATTGTATATGACCTAAAAGTGTGAATAGACAAAACTTATATAAAAATATTATTATGATATATTTAAAAATATATATATTAATAAGTATTTATTTCTTTTAGAATATCTAGAAAAGTCAGGGAAGCAAATAATTTACGTTACATATTTGTCCTACTAAAATACAATTATGAAGTACATAGACAAATAGTTAGTTTAAAATGTATAATCAAAATAAATTTTTTTGAAAAATCTTACATGTTCTAAGAAAATATATTTTTTTCATCCTCTCGCTTCGAAAACAAAAAAAAAATAAGTATTTGATATAAGAAATTATTAAGGCCATAATACAGTGATTCTCAACCACTGTGCCGCGGCACTTTAGTGTGCCGCGAGGTTATGAGGCTCTTAAACATTTCCGACTTTTTTTCTAAATTATTTCAATTTGGTTATATATAAAAAAAAAGTAAAACGTTTTTGGGACTAACCTCTTAATCATTTCCGACATTCTAAATTTTTTCAATATGGTTCTTAAAAAAAAAAAGCTAAACCGTTTTTGGGACCACTTTTTTCCAATATGGTAAACTTTTATACTTATCTTTTTCTTTGTGTGCCGTCAAATTTTTAAACCGTTAAAAGTGTGCCGCGGTAAAAAAAAGTTGAGAATCACTGCCATAATATATTAAAAAAAAATAATAATAATAGCAAATAAATAAATCAAGGTATGAAAAATAATATAATAATTTTTGAAATATTTTTATAGGTATATAACAGTTTTCTCATATAGAAATAACAATATTTTATCAAAAGAAAAGTTTGCAAAATAAACTCTTTAAAAACTTTGGAGTAAACGAGTAGTACTAAATAAGTCACTTCTTTAATAAGTTGAAAAAGTCAATTTCTATAAATGTCATTTAATTATGAAATAAAATTAAAGAAATTTATCAATAAATTCTTCATCTATTCATATATGAATTAACATCTTCATAAAAATATAAAGATATTGTATATAAATAAGGGTGGACTACTACTTTCTAATGGCATGTCAATTGAAATGTTTTAAGTGCAATGCCCTCTGAAAAACAGCGCTTACCTAGCAGACAAGGTTATAAGCAAAGAAATGGCATCAAGCCCAAAAGAATGCATTATTATATTAAAATAAAGAAAAAATAATAATAATAAAATATGCATTTTTATTCATTTATTAAAATAAATAGGAAAAATTATATAAATACTGACAAGAACATGCGAAGAAGAATGTATTTTGAAATAGTATTAGAGCAATAGTAAATTGCCTGAAATTTGGCAACATTGCAGGCAATCGGGCTGCAGGCCGACTAGCGGTTGCTACGGGCGACCGCGCGCGACGTCATCATGACGTCACAGCAAGTGACGTCACGGTATATGCTCACGTAACGTTTTTGTAGCAACTATTGAAGGAAGGGATGGAGAGAGAGACGGGAGGGCTTGCCACGCGTGCAAACAATTCCTACAAGAGAGTTCATAAGAACCCACTCAAACGGCTACTTAGAAAAAAAAACAAACATCAATTGTTTTGGAGATAGAACTTTCAATTGGTCAGATTTGAATGTTAAATGTAAATAAAAATTGATTTAAATATCAATAAATTAATATTTAAAGAAAAAACTAATATATAATTTAAAAAACTTTTAAATTAAAAAAGAATAAAAAATTGTGAAATGATAATTTAGTATATTTATAGGAAAAATTAATTTGTAAAATATGAAAAAGTATTTGTAAAAAATGTATTGTAATATAAAAGTTTATATGTATAATTTTTCAGCCTTTTAATTTGCGATTAATTAAATTCATTACAAGTGAAGGAATTTTTTATATTTGCAAAATAAATAAATTTATATAAGCATTTTAGGCAAAGATTTTTTCATGATTGATTATGCGATATTTGAATCAATTATTTTTTAATAAATAATAATATGAATAAGAAATGGTATTTAAATAAGAGATTTATTTTCCAAATGAATTAATTTTTCTTTATCATTCAAGAAAAATGATGATTATTTTAAATAATTAAATTAAAATCAATGTAAATTAAAAAAAAATTGTTTAAATCAATTATAATAAAATTAAAATTAAACCTAAAGGCATCACTAAAGAATCTTAGTAAAATTTTAAATATAATACTAGCTTTTGATAAGTAAAGAATAATAAGTTGTTTGACCTGAATGCGTGGGATAAATGAAATAATCCCCCCTTCCACCTTTTGTTTTAATAGAGCGTAAATTAGAAATGAGAAATGAAGTTTCTTTCAGTGATTTTCTCACTCGAAAATATATAAATCTTAAATAATAAATATTAATAATTAAACTCCTCAATACTACAAGGACTATTTAATGAAAATAAGTCACAAATGAAAGTGAGGTATAATTTAGCAAATTCATATAATTTAAAAAATAAAAAACAACTTCATCTTTTAGTTTGTTTTTTTTCAATTCAACAGGTGTATCATAGAAAAATATTATGTATAACGATCATATACGTTAAATTAATTAAATAAATACTATATCATTATATATAATTTCCTATGTGTGTATGTATGTATGTATGAAATGTCTGTAACATTATGAAGTTAGCTACAAATTTAGAATTTTACAATTTAAAATAAAAGAAAATTTGAAATACAAATTGAAATATTCTATGTTTTGATTACAATATTATTTTTTATCATAAAAGATAATTTATTAAACATAATAAACATAAAAAGAAACCTCAAAATTATTCATTTGTTACTAACTTCATTTTTTTTTTTAATTTTGCTTTGATATTATTAAATATTGAAAAAAAAATTAAAAAACAATATTACGACGATTTGAATAAAGTCATTAATTTTATATTTAAACATTGTGTTGTTTTGTAATTATTTGAAACAAAAATTTCGTATAAATGATTATTATTAATCAATCTCGTGCACTAGAAGCCGCCTGTCCCTCTACGAGGAGTTTTAGCATATGATGCCGGGAACGGCTATTCATATGATAATTTCAAAATAAAATTAATTTATACATTAAGAAATATATAAGTTTATTACTTATTTTAAAACTAATACGAGATTATTTTATTATATATATATATTTGATATTCAGATCATTATATCATAGATTGGAAATTAAATTTGAATCGGATTTGAAAAAAAAATGAAATAACAAATAAATATGAAAAATATATTTTAATAGAGTGATAATTTTCTTTATATCATAATAGCTAGGGTAGTATTCATTGTTTATGTTTATTGGGTGGTTAATCGGTTAAGAGGCGTGAGTCCTCAAGGGTTGAGGTGGAATGGATGCGCCATACTAACCCAGAAGATTGTGCGCAGACGCAACTGCAACCTAGACACAGTTAGCTCTGACCTAGATAGAACGCAAGGCCTCGGGCAAACCACAGGGCCACTAACTATACTAATTATGTGATCTAGTATTGCATTTACCCTTAGTAGAAAAGAAACTGTCACCAAAAGTAAATAGAGAATTTTTCAAAATATTTATTAAAACCGAAAAAAAGGGAAAAGGATTAAAAATTCGATTTCCTCTCTTCAAGTATATTGAAATAAATTTATTTATTGATATATCATTAATTTAATTATATTTATTTGATTATTTTATCTGGAATATATATAATTAAATATAAATACATTACATGTATTTCATTTTTTATAGAATGCAATTTAAATAATATGTATCGTATTATGGCAAATAGAAAATGACTTGCAATGTTTATTTAGTTTGTAAATACTTTCAATAATTAGATTGGATTTTGTAATTTGTAAATATCGATTGATAAATAGAAAAATAAATAAGAAATTTCAAGATTCAAGTTCAACATTGGAGGGATTGATCTTATAAGAATGTATATTCTTTGGTTGTTTAATTCCTCCTTGATATTCATTTATGTTTAGATTGATTTTCTAAGTTTTTACCGACCGACGATAAGAAGTGATTGTATTCACACTAAATTTCAGATATGAAGATTTTTTTACATATCAGAAAAAAAATTATTTTCAGCATGTTGACTGTCCATCTGTTCGTCTGTCCCTTGTGTGTCCGTATAGACGTGTACAGCTTAAACGGCTGAAAGAATTTTGATAAAATTTGGTATATTTACTTAATGCATCAGTATGATGAATTGATCAACTTTTGGTGTATATCCGGGAAGTGGTAGTTTACAAAGCATTAATTTTATATTCAGTGACGGAAAGTATTTCACTTAAAATACAGTAGTTATTAATAATTAAGTAATTAAACTAAAAATAAGAACTAAGATAATATAATTTAGTCATTTTAATTCAAGTTTTAAAAATATTTTTTACATATATATTAATGTTGTTTGGAAATTAATTTATTTCAAATCGTCGGTCGGTTCTGTGACTGGTTTAGTTAGTATTAATTCTTTAGAACAGAGGTGATCCAACAACGGCAAACCCAGCATTAGAAAATTTTGAAAAATATTGTTTCTGGTATATCAAAGGTTATAAAAAATAATTATATTATTCTGTAAATTAAACATATTTGTTTCAAATTAGTGCATTTGCAATGAATGAAATTTAATGTTACTTTAATTATAATGAGATTTATGTCGCAAAAAATTTTGGACACATGTGTTTTAGAAGAAAAATAATTATAAATTTTAATGAATATTAAAAATTTGCAGATTTTTATAAAATAAAAATAGACAAACAATGTATTTACAAATAATTCAATAAAAAAAAAAAAAAAAAAAAAAAAAAAAATCAAAAAGATATTCTGAAAATTTATTAATTAATTTAAAAAAAAAGCTGAAATTAAGCAAAATTTATAAATATAATCTATATATAAAAATGTTAATCTTTTAATTTTGTGTGTTTTTTTTTTAAAGTAAAAAAATATAATAAAGTGAAAGAGTCTAGGCAAGAGTTTGAAAAATTAAACAGGCAGTTGGAAGGTTGGTAAGAAGAGAAGGGCTGAAGGGTGAGAGGGTTTTCTGGCTAATAGAGCGGCGCCGAGTTGAATGCTGAGGGCTGAGGAATCAATGCTCTGCGCGGCAGCAGAGAGCAGAGGGTCAACGGTTGCGCCCCACAAAAAGTCACTTTCCAGCCGAGCATGGACAACAACACTTAAGCCCACAACAAACCAAACCTTTTTAGAAAATTATTCCAAAAAGAGATTTCAAATCAAATAAATCTAAATTATGTAATTTAAGTGATAAGATAGTAATTTTTAAAAAATGAAATTCTTTTTTTTTAATATAATCAATTAGATTTCAAAATATCTAGCTATATACATAAACTACATATATAAAAATTGAATTTATTGAAAATGATAATTACAAATTAAATAATTTTATATACAGTATTTTTTTATAATACAAATTCAATATAAATATATTTACAAATAAAAACATAGCGCACTAAACTTTTTAAATATAGTTAATTTTCTTAATTTTAATTCTCACTTAAAATTAAGAAAATTTAATAACACGTAATTGAATAAAATATAAATTCGAAAATTTTGCGATGTTATCAAATTACATATATAAAATTTAAATTGGTTTTTTTTTTTTTTTTGAATGGAAGATGTTAAAATTTTTTATTAATTACCATATAATAATACACTGTTTAAAAAAACAAAGCCTAACTTAAATTAAAACTAAATTAGGGGAGTGAAATTAATATTTTAAATGTGAGTCACTTATAAAAGGGCGTTTCCTCTCGAGATTGTGTCCCGAGAGCCGAGTTTTAGCCATCCGCAGCGAGATTTCATGGCATAGTTAATAATATTTTTATTATAATAATAAAAAAAACTGAAGAGATTTCAATTGTTTTAGTCAATATAATTGCTCAATAAGATTCACTAATTGATGGAATTTAAGAATTTACTCATATATTTTTCTCTTTCAAAAAGGTATTTTAAAATAATTTGCACAGGCTGGCTGAAACTCACCCCCATGTTGTCCCTTCAAAGAAAATATTTTTGAGGTTATTTTAATAATTCTTAAAAGTTCCAATTTTGATAGCACCGCATTCTAGAGTAAAATTAATTAATATATGGTAATTAACAAATTAGCCATTCATTCATTCTTTTTTGTTTTTATCAATATATATTAAATTTCCTATGTAATGTCTGAAACATTATGAAGTTAGCTACAAATTTAGAATTTAAAATAAAAAAAAATTTGTAATACAAATTGAAATATTATAATTTTTAAATTTATATACAATATGATATTAATATTATTTATTATTAATATCACAAACAACATAAAAGAAAATTTATAAAACCTAAAAAGAAAGCTATCAAAATTAATAATTTGTTACTAACTTCATTTTTTTTTTAAATTTTGTTTTGTTATTTATTATTAATATTGAAAAAAATAAAAAAAAATTATTACGACGAATTGAATAAAGTTAATAATTTTATAGATAATTTAAGAAGAGTTTTATGCCGCGGGAACGGCTATTTTTTTAATAATTCACAAATAAAAGTATGAAAATACGAAAACTACTAAATTTATTAAATAATACAGATTTTATATTTCAATAAATATGTATAGAGACAAATTTTGAAAAAGATGAAAAAAACATTGTAACAAGGATATCCACCCTTTCTAAAATATTTAATTAGAATTGATTAATATACACAAGAATTCGAAACATAAACGGTAGCTAATTTAAATTAATTATAAAAATACTTAATTAATACCTTCAAAAAAATTTTGAAGTTAAAAATGATAATTTTAAGATATAAATAATCAATTATATATCTTAAAAATCCTAGTTTTTTTTACAAATATATATATACAAAAACAAAAGTAAATAAAATATTTTAAATATAATTTTTCAAAGATGTTGATCTCTAAATAGAGAAGTGTTTGATATAAATAAAAGAGGTGACAAATTGTTGCTAAGTTGTTAGAAGAATCTAGACAAACTAGGGATAAAATTGTTCCGGAAGTTTTCCCATGAGCACGAACGGACAAGCCGATGCACCCGGAGTGCGGATCGTTACGCGCTGGTTGCCACCCCTCCAGACGGGCCCCGCAGGGAGATCGATACAAATAAATATTCCAAATTGTTCCGGACACTCCGTGGATTGCCATTCCTATTAAAACAAGGATGAATGGAACAAAAGCAATATGCTCGTTAGAGAAAATCAAATCACTATTCTTCATGTTTAGAATTATAACAATAATACATCAACAAATTTATAATTTCCTATGTATTTATGTATGTATGTATGTATGTATGTATGAAATGTCTGTAACATTATGAAGTTAGCTACAAATTTAGAATTTTACAATTTACAATTTTAATAGAATTTAAAATAAAATAAAATTTGAAATACAAATTGAAATATACTAATTTTTGATATTGATATTATTTTTTATCATAAAAGATAATTTATTAAACATAATAAACATAAAAAGAAGCCTATCAAAATTATTCATTTGTTACTAACTTCATTGTTTTTTAATTTTGTTTTGATATTAAATACTAAAAAAAAAAAATACGATTTGAATAAAGTCATTAAATTTATATTCAAACATTGTGTTGTTTTGTAAGTATTTGAAACAAAATTTCCTATTAATTATTTTTATTAATCGATCTCGTGCGACTAGAAGTCGCCTGTCCCTCTAAGAAGAGGTTTGATGATGTTTGACGGGTAGTTCATATATATATGTATATATTCTTTATTATTTAATAATAAAATAAAATGAGACTTAATATATAAATAGAAAAATATTATTTTTAATTTTAAAATAAGAAAAAAAATTATATGATTGGAATTAATACATTTAAACACTATATAAAGAAAAAGAAATTGAATTATATATTTTTTTTTAAGTTTTAAAACTTCTGTTTCGTATGATTTTTATAGTAAACTCTCCTGAATGATAATTGAAGCAAAATTATTTATTTATATAATATTTAAAGACAAAAAAAAATTGATTTAAATAATAAAAGTTAAAAGGGATGAGAGTTTTCTTTGAAAAGTGATTTCTAAAACTAAGATTCATCCAATAAGAGGAAAAAACAACAATAATTATTAAATATGGTAGTTTTTACAATTTCAATAAGAGAAATTCAAAATTGTTTAAAAGGATTCGAGAGGAAATACAGCTACAATGTTAAAACTGCTCTTATTCCATGCAGCTGATTCTAATCTATTCAATATGAAATTTTTTAAAATAATTCAGTAAAATAAAAACAACATAAAAAACTTGTTCCAATGATTATTATTAAAATATTAATAACAATAATTTTCATAAAAATAATGTTTATTATATATTTTTAATCATAATTAACATAAATTAAAACTTGATATGAAATATGTGAATTTTGATGTGTGATTCAAAATCAATTAGATAGAATTCAATAAGTTATATTCAATTATTTTAAATAAAATTTTATATACGTATATATAAATTTCTTGGGTAATAGTTTAGTTTAACTAATGTATTGATGGATTTGGATAAAAGCTGTGGATTCCTTTTTTTTGATTCTAAACAAACTTTCATTAAAAAGTATGTGGTGGTCGCTTCTAGTTTATGAGATAAAAATTATTCAAGTTTGAATATAAATCCATTGATATTTTATTTAGCTACTATGTTTTATTGTTTGACCACCAGAGGGCTCAACTATTTTTCGTTTTTTTTATTAAAGTTCGTTTTGGATATAAGAAGATTAAAATGATTAATTAATTTTTTTTTATCCAAAACGAACTTATAAAAACAGATAATTAGTGAATAAGTGAATAATTAGTGAATTAGTCAATAAAACATTAAATTGCTGCTCATTCATAACTAGTTTATATGCAAACTTTAATAATTTTTATCTCGTAAACTAGAAGCGACCGCCACATACTTCTTAAGGGAAGTTTGTTTTGAATAAAAAAAGGAATCTACTGGTAAAGTTTTATCAACATCCATCATACATCGGTTAGACTATACAATTACCATTTTTTGTATAAGATTAGAAAATTAGTTAATTTAAATAATTTTATTCAAGTCCAAAATAAACGCCATTGATTATTAATTCACAATGATTATGGAGTGTTGTCAACTTAGAACATATTAACATATTAATGAAACTGAGCTAAATTATTAATTCTTTCTATTTAGGAATGAAAATAGTTTCGAGTTGATCAAGTGAAAGGATATTGGGACTATGCGCTAATTGGTCAACTAACGAGGCGTGGCGGCGCCACCTGTTGACC
Source organism: Labia minor (assembly GCA_963082975.1). Classification (NCBI taxonomy): domain Eukaryota; kingdom Metazoa; phylum Arthropoda; class Insecta; order Dermaptera; family Spongiphoridae; genus Labia; species Labia minor. The sequence continues at coordinate 14,571,096 of OY720349.1, read as the reverse complement.
TCCTACAATGCTTTTAACAGGAGATTACGATTATCCAATGTCAAATCACTAGATCAAGTGAAAACAAGCAACTATAACAAATAACAAATTTACAAAATTGATTAAAAACAATGATTAATTGATTAAATAAATATAAAATAAATAATAAAAAAAAAAAATACAATATTCTTTCATAAATCTATTTCATCATAAATTTCATTTTTTTTTAAATTTAATATAATCAGGAGGTTAATCATCAATTCAATAAATAAAAGAAATGGTGGTAAAATATTTTCAAATTAGGTGAAGAGGGCTACACCCTGAATTCTCTTCTAATACATTTTAATTCAAATCCTTGGAATAATCGAAGAAATCAAATCTTGATTAAATTAATTTAGTAAGATAGAAGAGGTATTTAAATAATTAATAAATTTTCTAAAACGACTCTAATCCAGCTCTTTATGTCCTTTTCAGATAAGAGTCAAACGTCTAAATTTTTAACCTATGAACGAATCACAATGACAATGTACGAGGTCTTTCAAAAGAAAAGGTGAATTTTGAAATTTCGCGAGCTGTGCACATTCGATTATCGAAATTTTTTTTTTTGTTATGTTGGTACATATATGTTTCTCATATACTGACATTATCAGTCATTTTGGATTAGTAGTTTGTTTTTGGCAACTGAAAAGTTACTCACGTGTTCTTCGATTTTTTACTTTAAAAAATAAATAATAAGGAATACTACAAGGAAGTTAAGCAATGTTTGCGTGAAGCAATACGGCTCAAACGATCGGAATTGTGGAAAACAAACCATGGATTCTGCATCAAGAAATTGCACCAGCCCACACATCATTGATTGTTCGTGATTTTTTTGGCCAAAATAACACCGTAATCCTGCCTCAACCACCGTATTCACCACATTTGGCTCCCTGTGACTTTTTCCTATTCCCAAAACTGAAAAGGCCAATGTAAGGAAAGCGTTTTGTGTCAATTGATGAGATAAAGTTGGAATGGAAGAACGAGCTAATGGCCATACGGAAAAGCGCATTTCAGAAGTGCTTCGATGATTGGAGGAAGCACTGATAAAAGTGCATTATATCTGAGTGGAAATACTTTGAAGGGGACAAAATGGATACTGATTAATAAATAAATACTTTTCGAAATAATTCAAAATTCACCTTTTCTTTTGAACAGACCTCGTATGTTAAAATTAATTTTTTTTTTTTAAATTAGGTAAATGTTATCTATATATATAAAAAAAGGTTTTTGTCTGCACATTGCTCAGAATTTAAAAATTTTTGCATATCTTCGCGTTTCATGACCTCTAGAATCCAAAAGTGACTTTAGAATTTTTCACGTCTGTCTGTCTGTCTGTCTGTCTGTCTGTCTGTCCGGAAAATTACTATTTTATAGACTCAGAATTGGCTGAACCGATTTCTTTGAAATTACATCACAATATTCTTATATACCTCTAGAGTAACATAGGCTATACATTTTATTAATATCTTATCAATTACCGCAGAAATTAATTTTTTAAAGTTTATATAATTCTCCGTGTTGTTCATTCAAGAGCAGCTCGCGGCTCACTGCCGGCCTAGCGGAATCATTTCAAACAATGAATTATCATAGCTATTCCCAATCAAAGAATTATTATAATATTTCACTTTATTTTAAATTCTAATATACAAATATCAATTCAATTAAATAATTTATTCTAAAAGTTCTCAATTTAATTAAAATATTTATTAGATCATATTTTTATCTTAAATTATTTTTTATTTAATTGAATATTTCTTCTTTTCTATAATATATATATAATAATATATAAATTTTATCATTGAATAATAAAAAAAAATATTATTTAACCTGAATTAAAATGACTGAATTATATTATCTTTGTTTTTTATTTTAATTTAATTACTCTATTATTAATTACTAAATATATATATATATTATATAAAAATTAAAATATGATGATATAAAGTTGTTTTAAATTTTTGACATTTTTAAATTGGGTATATTTTTTAAATTTATTAAAATGTCTTTTTTATTTATTATGTTTAAAAGATTCATTTTTATTATGTGATATTAATAAAAAATAACGATGCTCTGTGCAAGTCGAATCATGTTGCACATAATTAAATAACAATTGCCAAACAAAGAATATAATATTTTTTTAAATTCTTATATTTAAATATCATTTCAATTAAATAATTTATTCTAAAAGGTCTCATTTTAATGCAATTTATAATTTTCTTCTAATTCAGATTTAGGACAAATCGTACAACATTATATCAAATCTCGCTAAGAACATTCAATATTTTTGTACACAAATTATTCAGAGTATTGGCTAAGCGTATCACTCACAATCAGTTTATATTGAAATTTATATAAATTAACAAAGTAAAAATTTTTATTTGTTTAAATTTTATTATAATGAATCAAAAAAAATTAAATATATAGATCACATGATTAAGAGAAACAAAAAACTTAACAGAAAATAACTGTTGGATGGAGGTCGGACATGACAGAAACTGTAAGCGAAATCTTCATATTGCGACGAATAATTTTCAAATCCCCTAGCACCACAGAATTAGATAAGTTTCTTTTAAGGGAGGAAAATAACTATGATCTAAAAAAATTAATAATTGAACTTAATAATAAAAAAAACAAATAAATCAATTAATTAAAATTAATACTATTAATGAATGTATATATTGGTCATTTATCTATAGTTTTATTTATCTATAGTTTTATACCGTTAATTTTTATAAATTGTCTCAAGTCTCTATTTTTGCATTTTCTCAAGTTTCATTATAATTAAAAATATTCAATAATAATCTAGCAATGAAAATAAAATATCAAAATGTAATGATCAAGATATATTATACTATTATAACAGAGAAAATACTTAACAACCATAGGCGGAGGAAATATTAGGAGATATCATTGCGGGTTCAGGCCAAATCGATCAACATTAATTAAGATATTTTCATTATGACAGATATTAGGGAAAAAAATCGCGAATTCAATATTTCTGTTCACTAATTATTTGTAGACTTTAGTAAAAGATACGCATGACTCAATATAGATCAGCATAAACTTTTTCAAATTTTGATCTTCAAATTTGTCTTGAAGGTAGTAAAGAAAGAGTAAGATGCGGAAATCAATTCTCTCTCTGCATCTTCAGAAATAGTTAGGGTTATAAAAGGGAAAAAGCTGCGATAGGCAGGGCACGTGGCTAGAATGGGAGAGGAAAAAGATATTGGTGGGAAGACCGATTGGAAAACGTCCGCTTGGAAAACCAATGACGCGTAGGAAGGGACGTAAGAGAGATGGAACAAGGGCTCAGGATAGGGACACTTGGAGAAATGTGGTTGTTGCGGCTAAGAACTTTCGAGTATCTTTGAGCCACATAGGTAGATAGATATAACATATACAATAATAATATATATAATTAATATAGTGATTAAATTAAAATATATTTTTTAAATAAGAACACAAAAAGAAATGAATGTTTTATGTAATATACTGATTGAAACAAAATGGATGAAAACCTTTTAATACTTTCAACCACCAAATACTATGTACAACTCGGGGGTACAGGGGGCGGAGCCCCCGTCTAGGTGTGAAGAGCGCCGAAGGCGCTCTGAGCAGCTAGTATATATATATATGTAAAATGAATATTGTAAAAGGAAGCTATCAACTGTAAAGTGCAGTATTTAAGAGACTGAAAATGAGCTAAGCGGCCCAAGGCTACGACTGGGATCTCTTTAAAGAGGAGGGCAGGACATTCGACTCGCGCCGATGAACCGCCTCCCATAAAAAAATCTTAACTGGTTGTTCAGACTAGCTTCTTAATACAAGGTTAACTCACAACGTTCATCTAATCTAGTGAAAATATAAAAAAAAAATAAAAAAAAAACTTTTTGAAAAATTAATAAATAAACAAGAATATACTTGAAAATCATTGAATTCTCTAATTTAGAATTAAGTCAATTCATTTTAAATAAAAAATTTAATATATAGTATATTTATTCACAAGAGAGTTTAAATTATTCAGTTATTGCAAATTTATTTATACATCATTTGAGAATATTTAATCTCGCCAGAGATAGTATTGCAATCACGAAAATTTTGAGATTTTGATGTTTTTATACGTTTTGAAGGTTCCTGAATCATTTTCACTAAGGTTGAGGAAAATGTCTGTGTCTGTGTGTGTGTATGTCTGAATATATATATATATATATATATATATATATATGTGTGTGTGTGTGTGTGTGTAGACAAGATTACGCGAAAACGGTTTGAGCTAAAATCATGAAATTATGTACATGGGCATTATTCAAAATTTCTAGTTTTCTATCAACTTTTGAGAAATGTAGCTCAACCAGAAGAGGGTCATTACCTACAACGTTTTGATTTTTTTTTCCTTTAAACTGACCGTAAAAATAAAGATATATGTTTGATAGTTTTTCACATGATTAAACTGCTATATATAGAATTTCAGCTTGATTGAATCGCTGAAAGTACCAGAATTAATTTTTTAACAGTGCAAATCTCACGCGCCAACACGTGACGTGTTGCCATCAACAAAGAGCCAAACACGCGCTGTTTTTATTAAATATTATTTATTAATTCATAATTAATTAAATTTAATTTAAATAAAATATATTATGTTATTTAATCCAATTCAAATGCGATATAGTCGAGTGGAGACACTCCAGCTTATTTTATTTTGTAATATCGTTGTATGATATTTGCATATCTTTTCTTATATTTTAAAGATATAAATAAAATGAACTTTTACACACTTTCTTTTCGCGAGTTCACCCAATAATATATATAGTATCTGGGTTCACCAAGCAGCCACTCGTTGCTTTAAAAAAAATATTCTTTATAAATTGCGAATATTGTTTTAAAAATATATTATGGGTTTGTTCACCGATTAATAATAAATTCGTTTGAGCAGTTTATAATGAGTATCCTCCTTTTTAATATTCTGATCATGTTTATTTGTGCACATAGGAAATATTAATCAATTTTATTTTTCAAATAACCCAGAAAATATCTTTTGGTATCTTTTTCCCTCCTCGATTCAACGAACCTGTCCATACATGTTCGACAGTGAATACACAAATATTGTATTTCTTTTAATTCTAGCAATTCCCACAAAAAATTATTGATATTGTATAAATGTTTATTTTAATTTAAATTATTGAATTTATTTTAAAAAACTTTACTTTAATTAATATATAATTTATTATTGATACTTGTTATTAATTAAAAAAAAAATAAAAAAAAAAAACAATTCAAATGACTTTTAAATAAGATCTATTCGGATCGAATCTTTTTTTACCTCAAAAACTCCCTATTACGCGAATTTATCAAAATCATGAGCACAATTTTTTATCAACGTATAAGCTACGAGGGAGGGGTGAAAAATTTTTTTTTTGCTTTATTTTTCAACATAATCTCCATCAACATCAATTTCTCATAACGATGTTCTAATTTAGTCAATTAATTTAATTAATTAAATTAAATTTAAGTTATGAATCGACGCAAAAATTCGTTTGGATTACGCCTACAGCGCCAAAAAATAAAGAAAAAAAAAATTTAAAAACATGGTTTTTCTTGGCCAGGCCGGAAACTTATCACCCCACCCTCGTATTTTAAAATTATAAGATTAAAAAAAATCGATTGATGTGGATTTCTTGAAACAAAATTCGTTTTAATCATTATTATATAGTTCATATACTGTTGTACTAATGTTCTTTTTTGCCATATCATTATACTTTTTATATATTCCTAAATTAAAAATATAAACCACAATTATTATAAGTTTATAAGCAATATTAAAAAAAAATTAAATAATTTTAATTTTTATATTAAATATTTATGAAAGAATCTATAATAATTTAAAAAAAAAAATGATTATATTATGGAAAGTTTTTTTTAGTTTATATAAAATATAATAAAATAAATTTCTTAAATGATCATTCAATTCTTTCTATTCTAAGAGGCACATTCTTTACAATTCTTCATTTTTTTTTTCTTGACTTGAATCAGAGAAAGAGTTATGTTACAATTAAGTTAAATTTCAAAATATTTTAAGTATTTAATACTTAAAAAAACTCTTTATTCTTCTATTTTCAATTGTTTTAATCGTTTTAATTCCAGACAACCAAAATATATAAGGAATGGCAATCAATAAGGTTTTCCACTTCTCTAGTAGAAATTTAACCACTAGAAAGAATTATTTTATAAAATTAAATCAGAATAATATTGAATTAAATTTAAACTTATCAATTAAATCAAAATTCTATTCTATTTCTTTTGGATAGAAGGAGTGAAAGGATTTAAATGTATCACTATAAAATAAAAAATATTATACAATTATAAAAAAATATTTATATGAATTTTGTTCAAGTGTTTTCGTAGTTGGTAAACAATTTTGTAATTAAATATCATTGAACTGCCTTTTTATAAAGTGGTTTTACTAAATTTAAATTAAACAAAAAATAAATGAAATACAATTTACCTGACAAATATTTATTTTATCTGTATATCAATAAAATAATTGAATAGTATGTATATAATAATAATTGATTTAATAATTTAAATCGATTGATTGCTATGAACGAGTAGAACTTACCGCCTGACCCCAGAAGTTCTGGTGCGACGGTTTCTCGAAGATCGGGTTCCTCGCCGTACCAGAAAATCCATAACTCTTTGACGGCATGCAATGATAAAGGTGGCTGTCCTGAATGAGTCGTGTGATGTCCATGATGACCGTGAACTTGAGGAGGTGGTGGGATAGGAGGCTGCAAACCGAGAGATTCGAAGCCGGCAGCTGCTGTAGCATGATGGGCAGCTGCATTGACTGAAGTTGGAGACGGGGATGCCACACGTCGCCAAACTGATAGGATATCCACAGCCAGGCATCGCGAGTAGCTCGAAAGGACAGGATCGTCAAGGGGGTCTGAAGAGAATGTCGTTTCGGACCATACCAGTTTACGCCATTTAATGCCGTGTAAATCAGTCTGCAAACAAAATCAAAATAAATAATTAAAATTATCTTTAATTAAAAACAAAAACTAAAAAATAAAACGTTATTATGACAATATTTATTTAACATCTCTGTTAAATGAAAAGATTTTATATTAATTCCAAAAAAAAAAAAAATAGAGAAATCGATTTTAAAATAAAAATTTGTTGAAAAGTATATTTTTTACTTCATTTTACTTTTATAGATATATAATTATATATATTTATTTTTAATTTATATTGTATATCTTAAATATATAGTAAAATATTGTATATATAAATCCAACATAAAAATGCCAACTATTTTAAGGGTCTATGTTACGAAAATTTGAAAATTGGTCTGTATATCTTTATAAAATAACAATCTGTAGGAAAAATTAGTTGGAGTGTCTCCACTCGACTATCTCGCAATTGGAATTGGATTAAATGACATAATATATTATAGTTAAATTAAATTTTATAAATTATAAATTAAAATTAATAAATAATATTTATTAAACCAGGGCGTGTTTAGCTCTTTGTTGATAACACCACGCCACATACTCGCGCGTGAGATTTGCAGTGTTAAAAAATTAATTCTGGTTCTTTCAGCGATTCAATCAAGCTGAAATTCTATATATAGCAGTTTTATACAATTTTTAATCATGTGAAAGATTATCAAACATATATCTTTATTTTTACGGTCACTTTAGAGGAAAAAAAATCAAAACGTGGTGGGTAATTACCCTCTTCTGGTTGAGCTACATTTTTCAAAAGTTGAGAGAAAACTACGAACTTTGAATAATGCCTATGTCCAATAAATATACCAAATTTTATCAAAATCAGACGGACGGACTGACAGACATCATGCTAAAAATACTCTATTCTGTTAACAAATGTATGTAAAAATCTCTACATGTGCAAGTTGGTGTGAAAACAATACCTTCCTTCCATCATCAGTCGGTAAAAATTGGTAAAGATCTTTCAATTTTCAGTTAGAATTCATTATTAAAATAATAATTTTTAATTTGGTGGAAAATATACAAAAATTAAGGATTCTGTTAAGACCTAATTTCACAAGTAATCATTAAGTTCACGCCACTTTTTGAACGAGTTCATCGATTATTATTTTTTTAATAATTGGTAAATTAGTCGACCAGAGTGAAGTTAATATTTTAATTAATAAAGTTTAAAATAAAAAGGAGCAAACTTGTTGCATATGATCAAGTATCTGGATCTCTTTTATTAATAATATTAATAATATTAATAATAATAATAATAATAATAAATAATATAATTTTAATAATACTGGTATTAAATGATAAAATTTTATGATTTTTGATTTACAGTATAATTCTTTTCATTGGAAAGTTTTTAAAGACAAACTAAATTTCTATTAAATGAATAAAGATATGCTTTCTAAAGAAATTATTTTAAAAATATTTCTTATAATAATAATTTATTTTATTATTTTGAGTTTTTATGAACTACTTATTTAAAAAAAAAAAAAATGTTTGAAACTTGTTTAATGAAATTATGTATTAATGAATTTAAGTGTAAATAGATTAATTATAAAAGTTTTCATTTGGGTAAAATCATATCAGGTTAACTTTTGGAAATTTTAAGAGGATTCCCTTGATAATCCTTTAAAGGGGGGGGGGGGACATACGAGTGATTGGCCGGGCCAAACAGCCAAATGGGCCAAGGTCTCCATAATCGATGCTAATTTGAGATTGCGATTACTGTAAATTTTCTTTCACTCGAGAATAAAGTAAAATAAATGAATTTTATATAAATTTGATTTATAATTTTTAATTATATTAGTGGATATATATTTAAAAAAATTTGTTAATTAAGTTTACTCAATTATTACTTAAAATTATAAATATTTGAGTTTAATCGATTCACAATATTGAAATTTTTTATTTTGTATCATTTTTACTATCTCGTCATAGATAATATTGTGATCACGAAAATTTTAAATGCAGAGATTTTGATGTTTTTTACGTTTTGAAGGTCCCCGAGTCTTTTCAACTTTTGAGAAATGTAGCTCTTTCGAAAGAGGACCATTACCCCTACTACCTTTTCATTTTTTCCCTCTAAACTGACCGTAAAAATAAAGATATATTTTTGATAGTTTTTCACATCAATAAAAATTGTATCAAACTGTTATATATAGAAATTCAGCTTGATTTAATCGCAGAAAGTACCGGAATTAATTTTTTAACACGACTGCAAATAACGCGCTAGCACGTGACGTGGTGTCATCAACAAAGAGAGACGCTGGTTTAATAAATATTATTTATTAATTTTAATTTATAATTAATTAAATTTAAATTAAATAAAAGATATGTTAATTAATCCAATTCAAATTTGCGAGGTAGTCAAGTTGTTTAACTGAATTACAAAGAATTTAATTAATTTATAAATTAAAATGAAAAATCAGGAAAGAGACCAAGCTTGTTCTATTTTTAACAACCCCTAAATTTGGTTTTTCCAAGAAAAAAAAAAGCCTATGACTACCTTTCAAAAGCTGTATTTTGTTTGTCCCTTTTTGGTTTCCAAGGGGTGTCTTTTGGGAGGACGATCTATTCAAGGACAAACGCTTCCTCGATACATTTTTCTAAATATTAGTTAACTTGACAAATCGAATGGAATGCAGGCAGAGTGCATTGCCAAGGACATTGATTCAAAATATTTCCTATAAATGACATAAATATTTTCATATCTTATCTTATTATACTAGCAAAAATTGTATATAATAATATATATATAATTGTATTTTTGAATTATTAAACAGTTCGAAGGATTTTTTTTCAAATTCACAGTATAGATATTATATATAAAGAAAAATCGATCTGTCGATCAGCCTCGAGAAAAATCAACTATGAATTTTAATTTAAAAAAAAATGACTCGGGGCAACGCCGGACAGCGCTTTCTTAAATACAAAATATTATAAATAAAATAAAATTAAAACAATTTATGTTATATCCACATGCCATACTTTTCAGTGCATTAATATGTACGTTTAAGGGCTGAATGTTTTACGACTATTTTTTTTTAATTTATGTTCTTTTATATTAGTTGAAATTGTTTAATATATTTTAAATAATAATCTTAATCTTAAATATATTCATAGTTAATGAATAATTTTTTTAAACTACCGAGAGGCGGCTCGGTGAACCAGTACTTTTAATTAAACAATTAAATATAAATAAAATTACTTATTCATATTTAATCAATATATTATAAATCATTGTTTAAATTATTATCACACGACAATAACCTCTAAATAGATAAAATCTATCTTATCAGCGCTTTTTTGTTTGGATACATTATATTAAAATTAAATTAACTCATTTTACATATATTTATATATATAAATATATTAAAAAAATTATAGATAAAACAATATATAGAAAAAAATATTGATTTGCCAAAGTCCTTGGTATATTGATTACACCGAATCTTTTCTCTTCTCTTGAGAAAATAAAATTTGACCTTGATCATGCAAATATACTTGTTAATAATGGATGAGTGCATACATTCAGTCAGTATTTAATTCCAAATGTAAACGAAGAAAAAAAAATCTTGAAATACTTGACATATAATTAATAATGTTATATTTAATAAAATTAATGAACTATTAATTTTTATTAAACAATAATAAAATGTACAAATATAAAATAATTTTATTAATTCTTTATAATAATATTGTGACGTGATTTGATAACCTTATTTTTAAATAAAGAATTCAAAGAATATAATACGATCAGGAATTTGTTGTTTTAAATTTTTTATATTTAATAAAATTAATCAAGTATTATATTTTAGTAAACAATAATAAAATGTACAAATAGAAATAATTTTATTAATTCTTTATAATAAGATTGACGTGATTTGATAACCTTATTTTAAATAAAATTAGCAAACTAGAATTAAATAAATTTCTAATTTATTAGATTGGAAAATATTTAATAACAATACGAATGTAAATTGAAGGGAAAAATAAAAGATTTACATATTTTTAAAGAATTATATTATAAAATTATTGAAATGATAAGTTTTTTTTTTGGTTTTTTTTTCCAAAGAATATAATACGATCATGTATTTGTTGTTTTAAATTTTTAAATTTTAAATAATAGCAATGAATATATAAACATGTATATATTATATTGTATAAGTTTTTTTTTAAATAATCAAAAAGGAAAGTATGTGTGATTGAAGTGGGTGTTTTTTGTGAAAATGGTTCATTCGAAAATAGTTTGTGAGAGAGAAATGAATCAGCTTGAGCGCCATTCAACTAGCAATTGTAGTCGCAACGTCTAGCGGGAAATAGGTCAAGCAGCCTCCGCCAAGTGAAAGCGGTATCCTTCCGCAAGTGCGTTTCTCCTTTGGTCGAGGTGCTTCCACAAGAAGTGCAAGCACATCGCGGGTGTTGGCTGGTGCTGCGACCTGGCAGTCACACCGGCAGCCGCCCGCCACGACTAACGGGCCGCCGCCGCCGCCGCATAGGAATGCGAGCACCAAGCTAGGAAACGAACCAACCAGAGGCTAGGCTTACCGAAGGTGAAGGATTCTTGCGCCCTTGTAGTTCAAATCAAATATCATAATCATCCTGTATACATAATTATATGCCTCATCGTGTTTTTATTCAAGCATCTCTTTACATATTACTAATACATTTAAAGAATATTATAATATTTATTTATATTTGTTCTTTGTAAAATAATTGTTTAACTCCACTTACTAATATAAAATTTATATATAAATATATAAATTCATTATTGTCGAACTGATAATAAATATAAACAAATAAAAAAAAATAATAAATAAAATAAAAAAATATTTGTACAGATAAATGTATGTATATTTAATAAAATGAGTATTAATTTGGCAATCGAGCCTATAAGTCAGCTTTTTAGTGTAATAACAACATATTACAATATAATTTTCAAACGAATAGAAATTATGAGAATTTAAATCTTGGAAGAGGTATTTGAGTATTTGATGAGAAACAAGACATAGAATTAGAAAGTTTAACTAGAAAATTACAATTTGAATTCAAAATATCATAAAATATTCTTTTTAAATTTAAACCGAGAATTTTCCACCAAACTATATAATAAATAAAAGGTGACATATCAAAAATCTTAATTACAAATTATTTTCGTAAATAAATTAATAAATATAAAATATATAAACAAGTATTATTGAATAAATAAACGAAAAATATTATAATTACAAAATGATAAATAAGTCAAATGAAATATTAAATAACACAATATTTATATTCTTTGAAATTTGTAAAATGAAGTTCTTATATAATTGAGAGTAAACAAGATCGTTCCTTTTTATACCAAAGACATCTAAAATTTATCTTTGAACGCTGAATCCTTGCAAATTCTCACTCAATACAGATTAAAATGGTATTTTTTGAGTGTTTAGACTTAGCAAATTAATTAAAAAAAAATTATAAAGAGATCATTTTTACATATTACTAATACATTCAAAGAATATTATAATAATATATTTATATTTATTCTTTGTAAAATAATTTTCTTAATGTTTAACTCCACTTACCAATATAATATATAGTACCGGGACCCCGAGCCTCGGCTCGGTACTTAAGTTAAAAAAAATGATTCATTATTATTGGATTTGGCTGGTAATATTAATACCTGGGACACCGAGCTCTCGCTCTACCCTTTAAAAAATATTGATACACAATTCTTTAATTATTTATTACAATTATTAAATGTTACACATTTGCATCAATCTGATTAAAATTAATGAACTTGTGCTCCTCAATAATACATAAATATATAATATATAGGTACATATATTTTTTTTCTATAGTGTTTTTTTGAAAAACTGTTTAGCGCCCCAAGTGGTTATAAAACAAACTAAAGACAAAAAAACGTGCTTTGCAGCTTTTCGGAATTAAAAAAGCAAAATTGGCAGTCGTGGGACTGGCCGACAGAAGTGAAAACTTCTGCGTAAGAAATTTTAAAACAGACGAAATTCGCGCTATTTCACGAGAAAGATGAATTTCATATGCATGTATATATATATAACTTATATATTATTTTAAACATATATTTTAAACAAATTTGTAACTTATATTTATATATATATAAATACACAACTTTGTTTAAAATATTGCAATACGAACTGTTTTATAATTCTTATCTCTAACATAAAATATATATTTATTATGTGAAGTTCATTTCGTATAATTTTGATTATATATGTATATATGAAATGAACTTTACATAATAAATATATATTTATATGTTAGAGATAATTTATAAAACAGTTCTAATGACAATTCAAATTTCGCGCTCTGTTATAAGAAATTTGAAAGCAGATGGTTTCATGGTGTTGGTCACGATCACGCGAGTTCTATACTTTTTCCCCATCCCGCAAAAGTGCTCAACGCCGCTAAAGAAGTTTTCACTTCAAAAATTATTTAATATTTGGAAATATATCTGACTTATAGAAAAAATGAATATTAATTAAAGAAAGAAATAGTTTTTAAAATATCCTGAATAATATGTAACAATTTTCAAGATAGAAATTTATTACAATATTACAATTATTAACTGTTGCATCATTGCATCAATCTGATTAAAATGAATGGAACTTCGGGTACTCAATAATAATAAATAAAATAATATTAATAAATATATTGAATAATATTTTATTGAAAAAATATTAAAACTTATAAAACTATCTAAAACTTTATTAATAAAAGAACAATGAATAAATAAATATAGAATAGTAATTTATTAAAAAGTAAACAATAGATAAAAAGAAAAAAAAATAACAAAATCATTATTTTCATTTTTAAATAACGATTCACCCGGCGAGTTTCGAACCGACGAAATCCACTCGTTAAAACATCAGTCCAACCGCTGGACTATATGTATTTAGATAAAAAATTGTCATTTTTTTACTGTCTTAGCAGGCAGTATTAAAAATTTTGACGTTTTCCATATATAATTTTCAATTAAGAAATTAATAATGAAGCTGTATGTTTCAAGAGATATCATCAATAAAACTTAATTTTTCTTTATAAATACTATATCTAGTGTGAATTTGAAAAAAATCGTTAGAGCGGTTTTTGAGAACCAATATATATAGATAAATACATATATACAATTTTAGCTAGCATAATAAGATAAGATATATAAACTCATTATTGTTTAAAAATGTGAAAAATAAATAAATAAATAAATAAAAATAATATAAATATTTGTCCAGATAGATGTGTGTATGTATAATAAGTATTAATAAATTGAGTATCAAATTGGCTATCGAGCCTAAGTCAGCTTTTTTGAATCCTGTGGATATAATATATATTTTTTAAACTTATCTTTATGCAGGATATTTAAAGATGATAAAAAATAGTAAGTTTATCAAATAAACTCATAAAAAAATTAATTTAACAAAATAAATTATAAGTTACAAGGTAAGGTAAGAAAGAGACTAAATAAAACTCAAGTCCAACTATTAGATAAATTAAACTATCAAATATAATAATTAACCAAAAATAAAATTTTCTGAATAAATCTATAAATCAATTTTAACAAAGCTTAAAAAAAACTCGACATTAAGTTTAAAAATGTGAAAAATCAATCAGAATTATAAAAAATGAAAACATAATGGAAATAAATACTAATAAACCCTTGACTAATAATCATTATTAATGAATAATTTAGATTTTATTTTTCAATAAATTTCATATCTATAAATTTATTTATTTAATAAAGAGAACAACTTTGAATCTTAATACCAAACTATGTTAGATTTGCTATTCAATTTATAATAAAATATAAATGACTTTCTAAAACTCATTCACAAATAGTTGAATTATTTATTCTTTAACGATTGTGTGTTTACTCCTATCTGATGATTTATAATGATAAAATTCCAGAAATTCTTTTAATAAATAAACTTTTATTATTATTTAATATTTATCATAAAATAACTCGTATTAACTTAAATTTGATATTTTTGATATTAAAATGTTATTTTTTTAATAACAATTAATTTAGAAATGTATTATACTAATGAACTTTAAAATTTTTGGACCTTTAGATTGTTAGCCCATAGCATTGTAGGGTCTAATTAAGGGGTTTCCCAATTGGTTTCCATGTATACCAACTTCTCGCCTTCCTCACTCATTCGTAACCCGTTTAATTTTTAGGACATTTAAAAACCATATTATTGTTATAATTATCATTAATTAAAAATATTTCATATATTTTTTTTCATTCACCTAATTTAATAACCCTAATTTAAATATAAGTAACAATTGAGGTTATGAATGTTTGGATTCGGTTGTTTTCATTATGACATATATTTAATTATTATTGGTGAAAAGGAAAGTGAAAGTGTTATAAAAAAATCAAATTTACATTTTAAGATTGTATTTCTTATAATTTTACGATGTTTATTTACCAATATGAGTAATAATGTAAAATTAATTTGTTTTAATTTTTTTCAATTGAGTTAAAAAACCGATCACGTGTGATTTTAAACGTTTTGCACTTCCTGCAATTACACAAGGTTTACATTTTGTGGAAATTATTCAAACTGGTCATCCAGTCATGGGTTTGGATAAAACATTACCAGTGGGTTCCTTTTTTAATTCCAAATAAACTTTTCTTATGCAATTTTTGCAGATCTCTTCTAGATTACGGGATAAAAATTATTAAAATTTGTATATAAATCCATTGATATTCTATTTAGCTACCATGTTTTAATTAATTTGACCATCAGAGGGTTCCACTAATTTTAGGGGGTTTTTTTAGTTCGGATTAGATATAGGAAAATTAAAAAAAAATAATTAATTAAATAATTTCCCTATATCTAAACCAAATCGAACAAACCGAAAATTAATAAGTGAATAATTAGTGAATTCGTCAATAAAACATTACTTAGTGATACATTTCGACGTTCATAACCAAATTTAAATCTTTATTTATCTTGTAAACTAGAAACGACAAGCAAAAATTGCATAAGAAAAGTTAATTTGGAATTAAAAAAGGATTCCACTGGTAAAGTTTTATCCAAATTCATGACAGGATGGCTAGTTTAAATAATTACCCTTTTGTTTTATTTCTAGAATTAAATATTGTGAGATTAAAAACGATACCAATTTTATAATCTAAATGAAAAATGATCGCACTATAAATAAAATAATTATTCAATATATGGGAATCTCTTAATTAAACATAGATCATCTTATTTTTATAATCATGTTTTAAGGAAGAAAATCATGATATATATATATATATATACATGTGTGTGTGTGTTTATGAGTGGGAGTGAATGTAAGGAAGATGCCAAGTGTAAGTAGGTAGTCGTCGTTGAGTGGTTGGATGGTGGATGGCGCGGGTCAGGCTGCCTGCGCAGAGCCAATGACCTGCGTGAGCTCCCTCAGCCGTTCGTTCGTTCTTTCGTTCGTTCGTTCTCTTTAGGTAAAGCCACCAGTTTCCGAGCACATTGCCCCAGCACTGTTGCCACGCTGACAGCCCCAATCGGACCAAAACTACCCCAAAAATGAACAAGCAATCCTACCTTTGTAATCTATTTATTGATTTATAAGTAAAAAGATTTCTTCTGTTTTCTTATAATACATATAAAGACCCTGAATTCCTTTTTATCAACAACAAAAGGAAAAAAAACATTCCAATAAAAAATATTTTTTTTTATATAAATAAATTTAAATCAGGAAATCGTTCTGATAATATTATTCAATAGTTTTCATATTACGAGCATTTGATACATAATAACGTATTGTATTGAAAATGTAAACAAAACCGGATATTTAAATTTTACAGTTGGATAACGAAATTTTAAATTTTATCACAACTCTTTTTAATACAAATATATAATTATAATAAATTAGATTAAAAAAAATTGAAATTTTCAGAAATATTTGAATTTTATCAAGCAAATTTTAAATAAATAAAAAACTTTAAAATTATAAGATCTGCTTAATATTTTTACTGTCAGAGATAGTATTGCGATCACGAAAATTTTCGATGTTGAGATTTTGATGTTTTTATATGTTTTGAAGGTACCTGAATCATTTCCACTGTTGATGTGTGTGTGTTTATATTACAATGATGCTTGGTGGTAAAACATAAAAAACAGGATTTTTACTATCTCGCCATTTCGATTTTGAGATTTTGATGTTTTTATACGTTTTGAAGGTTCCTGAATCATTTTCGCTAAGGTTGAGAAAAATGTCTGTCTGTCTGTCTGTCTCTCTCTCTCTCTCTCTCTCTCTGTGTATATGTATGTAGACAAGATTATGCAAAAACGGGTTGTGCTAGAATAATGAAATTTGGTACAGGGGCATTATTCAAAATTAGTAGTTAGTAGTTAGTATCAACTTTTGAGAAATGTAGCTCATCCGGAAGAGGGTCATTACAACGTTTTGATTTTTTTTCCTCTAAACTGACCGTAAAAATAAAGATATATGTTTGATAGTTTTTCACATGATTAAAAATTCTATAAAACTGCTATATATAGAATTTCAGCTTGATTGAATCGCTTAAAGTACCAGAATTAATTTTTTAACACTGCAATTGTCACGCGCCAACACGTGACGTCAACAAAAAGCCAAACATGCGCTGGTTTAATAAATATTATTTATTAATTTTAATTTATAATTTATAATTAATTAGATTTAATTTAAATATAATATATTATGTTATTTAATTGAATTCAAATTACGAGATTGTCGAGCACTCCAGCTAATTTAATGAATGCAATTTGACATATTGATCCAAAAATCACAATTATATAAAAAATTATAATTTTATTTTAATAATAAAATAGAAATTAATTAATTAAAAGGAGAAAAATTAGTAGAAATGTTATATTGGCAAGTGAAATTATTTTTTTTTTATTTGTCTTTAATAAAATAAATAAACATGCAAAATCGGGACTTTTATAGTATAATTATGTTATTTGAATAAGCTTTGTTAAGATTCAATGTCAAGAACAATAAGAATAAATAAAATAAATTTTTGGCATGTATATAACTTTCTTTGTATTAAATAGAATTACCGTTAATAGATTATTTCGATATTGGAGGGAGAAAGGGGAGTGTAATAAGACCGGAAGAAATGCAAAGGCATGTAAATGAAAAATATTAAGTGATTATCAGGGCGATTAGATTTAAAAATTATGATAAAATAGCTACCGAAAACAGATAGATAGTACTTGCAGACTTGATTAAATATAGTGGGAAATTTTTAGTAGAAGGTAACATAAATTGAGATAATTGTTCAGTTTAACCGATGTATCATGGATTTGGATAAAACTTTACCAGTGGATTGCTTTTTTTTAATTCTAAATAAACTTTTCTTATGCAATTTTTGTGGGTCACTTCTTGTTTACGACATAAAAATTATTAAAGTTTGCATATGAATCCATTGAGATTCTTTTAGCTACCATCTGGTAGATGGCTCCACTATTTTTTCTTTTTACAAATTTTATTTGGATATAAAAAAAATTAAAAAATTAATTAATTAAATAATTTTCCTTAGTTAATAAGTGAATAATTAGTAAATTAGTGAATAAAACATTATTAAACCGCTGTTCATTCATAACTTGTTTATCTGTCAAACTTTAATCATTTTTATCTCAGTAAACTAGAAGAGACCGAGCAATATTGCATATGGAAAGATTGTTTTGAATCAAAAAAGGAATCTATTGGTAAAGTTTTATCAAAATCCATCATAAATCGGTTAGACTAAACAAATACCTAAATTGATTCTTTCATTTTGAAGAAAATTATCTTAAAGCAATGTCTCTTTTTAAAATTGGAAATTGTAATTACTACAAGAGAATTTTGACAGCATCTTAGAAAATACTATAAAATATTTTATTTTATTAAAATAAGGGCATTATATAGGGAAAATATTAGAAAAATATTGGATTCAAAAAAATTCGTTCTCTCAACCCAAGATTAATTAAATATTTTTATTTTTGTGAGAGATAATAAAGAGCCCAAATTGGCCCAAATACACTACAAAAAATTATAAAAAATGCAGAAAAATTTAATTACTTTACTATTTCAATGATGGAAGATAATTATATTCGTGAAATTAAATTAAGATTGAATTTGAGTAACATGTTATTGTGCGTTATTTCATCAAGCATCATCGTAGAGCAGTGCTCCGCAACCGGTGTGACGCGGCACACTGGTTTGCCTTAAAGGAGATACATGAATATAAGAAATTTATATTTTTTTGATTTATAATTATATTATATGCGGATTTCTAAGTTTCATTTGATCGCGGCGGCACACCTGTATCTCCTTTAAGGCAAACCAGTGTGCCGCGTCACACCGGTTGCGGAGCACTGTCGTAGAGTATCAAAATTTTAATTGAATTGAAAATGAAAAGTGTAATAACATATTACAATATAATTTTCAAACGTATAGAAATTATGAGAATTTAATACTTGAAAGAGGTATTTGAGTATTTGATGAGAAACAAAACATAGAATTAGAAAGTTTAACTAGAAAATTACAATTTGAATTCAAAATATAAAATATTCTTATTAAATTTACACCGAGAATATTCCACCAATCTATGTAATAAATAAAAGGTGACACACATATCAAAATTCTTAATTACAAATTATTTTCCAAAAAAAAAAAATAAAAAAATATATATATATTTATGTAAAATTCGTAATAAATTAATAAATATGAAATAAATAAACATGTATTATTGAATAAATAAACGAAACATTTCATAATTACAAAATGATAAATTAGTCAAATGAAGTTCTTAAATAATTGAGAGTAAACAAGATCGTTCCTTTTTATACCAAAGACATCTAAAATTTCTCTTTGAACGCTGAATCCTTGCAAATTCTCACTCAATACAAATTAAAATGGTATAATCATTTTTCGAATGTTTAGACTTAGCAAACTAATTAAAAAAAAAAATTATAAAGAGATCATTTTTACATATTACTAATACATTCAAAGAATATTATAATAATATATTTATATTTATTCTTTGTAAAATAATTTTTAAAATTAATATACATATTATGTGGTATTATATACTTTAATTATGTTTCTTTATTAAAAAAGAAAAGTGTAAATTTTACTTTTATAGAAACAAATTAAAATAAACTGTTTAATTATTTAATAAATTTTACCTTTTAATTTAACTAAGAATTCTCATTTATTATTATTGATAAATTTATAAATTTAACCGAATGCACTCTTTGAAACATTATATTATATAAAATATAATCTAAAATTTAATTTTAAGTATTTAAATCTTAAAAAGAACTTTTTTCCAAGATGACTCATATATTTGCTTAATATTGAAAAGAAAGGTTATGATGGTGTAACAACCGAAATGAATATAAAGCAAATAAAACAAATCAACATGGAACTTCACTAAATGTCTTTAATAAATTCTTAATTCTTGTTAACGTTTATTATATTTTCAAATTATAAAAATTTAGTTTATATATATTATTATTATTTGATAAAGAAATGAATTTCCATGATTAGAAAATTCTTCAAGATAATCATTTTTAAAATATTACAAATATTTTATTCTATTGCTTAATTCATATATATATAACAAAATATAAAATAAATATTTATATATTAATAATTATTTTTAATAATTTCATAATCGATTCTAATAGTTAACAAATTTCTATTGATGAACAAACGAAATTAATAAATAAATTTTTAAAATAATTTATAAATCATGTTAAACAATTTCATTAATTATAATAAAATTGTTTAATTATATAATTGTTAAAATAAAATATGAATAATTTTTAAGTCATTAGAATGAAAGATTGATAAAAATCTTAAATGGAAACAAGAGTTTTTAATTAATATTATATATCATCATTCAATACATAATATTCAATTGATTTATTTCTTTTACAAAAAGAAAATATTTATATTCAATCATTTAGTCTATTGAATAAACACTTAAATATTTTCCTTATCGAAAAAGAAAGTTAAATTATAAAAGCTTTGGTGGCTGTTTTTATTTATAAGGGAATTTTGTAAATAAAACCACATATTGATATTTTTTTATGGTAAATTTATTCAAAAAAATATCAATAAAAAATATTAATATGTGGTTTTATTTACAAAATTCCCTTAGAAAAAGAAAGTTGTTCTAGGTGGGAGAAATTTATAATTTTTAAGATGTTTTTGGCAAAAGGACGTTTGTGAGAGAAACGTCAAACAATGTCAAAGGTGTGTTTGGGGACCTGTGTCAATGTAGGAGCAACAGGTCGTCGCCATGCACCCGTTCAGAGATATCTTGGCTTACAAGGCAAAGTAAAATGGTCAGAGCTAATGACATTCAAAAGAAGCGAAAAGTAAGATACCTGATAAATTAAATTAGTATTAAAATAAGCTGGAGTGTCTCCACTCGAACATCTCGCAATTTGAATTGGATTAAATAACATAATATATTATATTTAAATTAAAATTAATTAATTATAAAATATAAACTAAAATTAATAAATAATATTTATTAAACCTGTTGCATGTTTTTGGCTCGTTGTTAATGGCACCACATCACATGTTGGCGCGTGATAATTGCAGTGTTAAAAAATTAATTCTGGTACTTTAAGCGATTCAATCATGCTGAAATTCTATATATAGCAGTTTTATACAATTTTTAATCATATGAAAAACTATCAAACATTTATCTTTATTTTTACGGTCAGTTTAGAGAAAAAATAACAAAACGTGGTAAGTAATGAACCACTTCCGGTTGAGCTACATTTCTCAAAAGTTGATAGAAAACTACGAATTTTGAATAATGCCCGTATACCAAATTTCATTATTCTAGCTCAAACACACACACACACAGACAGACATTTTTCTCAACTCTAGTAAAAATGATTCAGAAAGCTTCAAAACGTATAAAAACATCAAAATCTCGACATCGAAAATTTTCTCGGGCGAGTTAGTAAAAATATAATTAAATAATTAATGTGACATTTTATAGTAAACCTATTAAAATTTGTATTGGTTTACTGTGCAAATATTTGAATTAACCATTTCAAAGAAACCAATTTATGTAAAATAAAACCAATGTAATAAAGTTGGAAATAATTTTTAGGTAACCAGACTAGACATCTGGCTTTCGTTTCAAGGATGACCATAAAGAGAGAAGCACAAATTGAATATGAACGAGAAGGCCGAATGGAACAGACAGAAAGCCACTCAATCACAAGTAAATAACATATTATAGATATTTAGTTTATATTTATTATATAAACTGGTCATCCAGTCATAAACTTAATATATATATATATATTTAAAAAAAAATAGATTTAATGCCTTTCTTTCAAATAACATTTAAATTTTATAAAAAAAAAAATAATTATAATAGATTCGTATCAATTATTTTTATCAAGAAAAAATAAATATAAATATATTTGTTGGTTTTAATTAAATTTTAGAATATATTTATTAGTATAAACAAAAAATTTAGGTTGTTTTCATATTAATATTGTGATAATTAAATTTCTCAATAGTGAAATAGGAGAAGTATTTGATTATACAATTTATTACTGTAAAAGGAATATTTTATATTATGTATAATTTCATATGGGTAATTATATAAACTGGTCATCCACTCATAAATTTGGATAAAATTTTACTAGTGGGTTCCTTTTTTTAATTCCAAATATACTTTTCTTATGCAATTTTTGCGGGTCGTTTCTAGTTTACGAGATAATAATATAAATATATAAAAAAAAATTAATATAAGCCTGATAAAGTTTATGAATGAATTGCTTCATATACAACGAAAAACGTTGGGCGCATTTGGTTTTATTTATTTATATGAAACATCAAATCAAATTTTTGTAATAATAAAAATTTTATTAAACAGATAAACTGTCAAATTTTTTTTTATTAAGTGCTAAGAAATTAATCTTTTATTATTTTTCACTGTAATATACTTATATCAAAAGTATGTAACAAATTTTAAAAGAATTATTATTTTCTTAAATTTACATATTATCAATCAAATCTAAAACAGTTGATTACAATTGAAGAAATAGTGTTACTTGTTAATGAAGTGTTTTAGTGTGGTATGTAAGTATATATATAAAAGAATTTAATTGCCTAGAAATATTATAGGAAACTAAAACCGCCCAACGGTTTTTCTTTAAATATGAAGGAATTCATTCATAAACTTTGTCAGTCTTATAGGAAAATTATTTTATATTTCTATTATCATCTCGTAAACAAGAAGCGACCCGCAAAAATTGCATAAGAAAAGTTTATTTAGAATTCAAAAAGGATTCCACTGGTAAAGTTTTATCCAAATCCATGACTGGATGACTAGTTTATATAATTATCTTCATATGAAAAGAATAATAAGGTTATCGTTGATATCTTCTGAAAAGATGGTGAATCAGGTAAGAGCGAAATCGTCAATTGTGGTGTGAGTGAACGTTTTAGGCCGGGTGCATCGATCGTGGCGGGCTCAGGCCACCACTACCACCACCACCAATGCCGGGGTGGCTTATAAACTCCCTGTATATATATATATATATATAAAATATAGTAGTGGAAAAGGGAAAGGGCTGTTAACCAAAGGGGAGCCCCAAATACGCGTTCAACGATAGACAGGGGAAAGTGGGAAGGGCAGTATGCGGTAAAGATTTTCGCTCGAGGCGAAATGGCTGCGTTGAAGGCGACTCATACGTTATAAGGGTAAAGAATTCACATGCGATCTAAAGCCGTCAATACCATGTGACCCATATTACAATTAATCATCACTAAATATACACTAAAAAAAATATAGTAACATTTATATCACACGATATGCAATAATAAGATCGAACAGGTTATTTTGAAGTCATATAATACATTGAAGGTTCAATTTATAGTTCTTAAATTATTAAATAATCGATGTTAATTTCTTAAATATTATAATATATTACATTTTGTAAGTGAAATAGGTACCAATGTCAAACTCAATAATGGTATACAATATTTTTAAAAAATAATTATCACAATTTTTCTATTTATTTAATAAATATTATACATTTTATAAATATTGTTTAGATTTAATTTAATTATTATTATTTTTTTTTTTGTTTTTTGTAGATAGATAAATAAGATAAATTCTAAGCGAGTTTAAGAATAGCTGATAGAGTATGTTTATATTGTAGATGTCAAAATGGCGAGATTAAGGGTCGGGGTATGAGGGGTATGGCACATGAGGTTGTCTACATATGGCAACATAGCGACAGACCCTCGCGAGTGTGTTTATACCGCTAACCGATCGGGAGCAGCACTTGACTGCCCCCTTCCCAAAATAGGGCCCTTTTTCGAAAAATTCTCAACATTATTATTTTATTAATTCTTATCATATACCTAAGAATATATCTATTTCTATAGAATGTACACATACAAAAAAAAAATATTAATTTTCAAAATGACATACTTTCTTTTCTTTTCTTTTATTTTAAAATTAAAGTCATCACACTTGGAATGACATAAAATAAAATAAAAAACATTCAGATATTGAAAAATTGAGATCTAATTTAAAGAAATTGAAAATAAAATAAATTTGAAGTTTTTACTAATATTTTATTATTATAATTATTATTATAACGATAATTTAAATATATAATCCAATAACAAAAACAACTATTTTGTGATTATCTAAATTATTTTGGAAAATAAAATTTAAATATCTCTTTGGTTTTTATAAAGACAAAATTAATATCTTTAAAAGTGTAAATATCTATTTTGGAGTTATGTTTTAATGACATTATGTGAACATGGAAAATATTAAACATGAAAATAATTAATTTTTAAATGAATTGAATTTCAAAAGATTTGAAATAAGTATATCAAATTTAGATAAGAGAAGTGTTTCATGTATAATGACAAATTAGAGCAATGCTCTAAAAAGGTGCAAATTACGTTCTCTCACCGGGACAGTCGAAGCGTGACACTAAAGACAGTTCGAATTGGTAAACTTGTAGAAATCTCGACATTACAAATGATTTGAATAATTTTTAAAATACATCTTCAATTGAAACAATAAGAGTATATTAAAATAAGGATATTACCAAATCGTATTTTTTTTTAAATTTAAAACTAATGAAATAAGCTATATCTTAAACCAACTTACCAAAGCAAAGAAATTTGTATGGCAATCCTCCAAGCTGGCGCCGTTGGTTTGATGGTTTGGGTGCGTCATGGTTTCTCCATCATTTTATATTTCATTTTATTCACTAGTCACAGAATTTAAAGTAATTAAATCACATAAACTTATCTTTTATTCGCGAACACAGAAAGGTCTTTTCACCTTTAGATGGAGACTGTAAAATGGCGGA
This sequence comes from Labia minor, assembly GCA_963082975.1. Taxonomy (NCBI): domain Eukaryota; kingdom Metazoa; phylum Arthropoda; class Insecta; order Dermaptera; family Spongiphoridae; genus Labia; species Labia minor. Next base: position 14,545,694 of record OY720349.1, on the reverse strand, counting down.
CGGGAAACAACAAGCATAGAAGAGCACTGCCGTGATTGGTTGTTCCGATGTCACGTGGTATACCTTCTCTTGGAATACAAGAATCTCATAATTTCAAAAAGATTATAATATTGGTCACTAGTTAGCACCACTTGATTACTTAATCCATTTTTCCTATTCAAGAAATGTATTAGAATAAAGAAAATAAATTTCAAAAATGACAAATATATTTTTAAAAAAGTTCTTCAATTTTGCATCACATAAAAATGCAATATTCTCATTTAATGTAAAACCATATATGTTTTAATTAATATTAAAATTAATCAAATTATTATTATAAAATTAACTATATAACCTTATTTTTAAAACAATTTATTTTTTAATTAATATTATATTTAATTAAATTATTAGAAAATTAAATATTTGATATTTATATTTTTTAGACTTTAAACTTTTCTTCAAAAATAAGAAAACCAGCACAAAAACCGGTTTTAAGTTCTGATTTGAAAGCAACACAACAATCACTAACTGCCAAAGGGTATATAATATCAAAATCTCTATAATTAGAATATATAATAATGATTTATATTTTAGGTATCTTCGAACATATAAGCCATATGACCCTCCTGAAAATGTAGGTACCTCAATAGAATCTATATCCAATGAAATCATTGGCTGTCAAAGTTTTAATCCTTCATATGCTATAAATAATTTAGAAAAGTTCAACATATTAAACAGATGTTATAAGGAATTTAATCACTTTGTGCCAAATTCATTGTTATATAAAATTAAAAATTTAGGCAAGTATTTAATTATATTATATATTTTATCTTAGACATATAGAACGTATAATCTACTAAAAATATTCGTTCTTTTCTGAAATAAAACTTCATATTTACGAAATTCAATTTATATTTTTATCAGGAGATATTGTTCAATTTTACAAAACCCCAGTATCAATTAAAACCCCTCTTGAAGCAATGAAAGATATTGAGCTACCACCAAACTTGCACATTCAATATGAAGCTCATAGATTTCATCCAGGTAATGAATTGTAAATGTTAAGAATTTTCTCATTCACTACAAAAATTAAATCTAAATATATATATATTTCAGAAACGGATACAATGTTTAACGGAGTAAGTGCATTTCCAAGAAGTTCTACAATTGTCACTGGTCTGAAATATAAAAAAAAATATAAAGGATATACAACAAAATCACCTTGGAATTAATATTTTATATATTGTTTAGTAATAAATATAATTTAAAATATTTATTTACATTATTTTTTTTTCAAACACACACACATATCTATTTATACTTGTTTATAATAATAAAATAAAAAATTGTAGATTTTTAAAAAATATCACTTTATATTCTCTTAAGTAAATATACTCTGGATTTTCTAACATATATATATGTATATGTTCATTTTTTTATAAGTATAATACACATAAAATATGAATGTACACAATTAGATATATTCACTACAATACTGGATTTTTGGCATGAAGAATTTAAAATTTCATTTTTGAAATTTAAACATTCCTTTTTTTAAACTGCGACTATCCCCAGGCTGTAACACAAAATTAATATTGTATATATGTTTTGATGTTTTTTTTTAAAGATTAATTTATTTTTATAAGATTTATTACCACATGTCTTGATCCAAATAACATTCTAGCTTTGTCCTCCTCTTGTGGAGAAGCTCCCTCTTCAGCTGAAGTTCGAGTCATCTTTATTTGAAGCTTTTGTTTAATAGCCTAAATCAATACAAAATAAAATTTATAGCTATAAATTTATATCATTAAAAAGGAACCATACAAATAATTTGGAGTGTGTGACTCGAACAAGTTCTTTCTTAGTTTTATACGTATATAAATTTCTTATTACCTTGAATATAACTAATAAGTTGTTTATGTTTACTTACTTGTGAAAAAATTACCCTTCTGGTGTCAGTTTTCATAGCCATAAGTAAATCAAGCCAGGTCCAAGTAACATTATGATATTCTAAGGTAGGAATTACAAGGCTAAAATCACGTATATCTTCAAGATTTTTTTCCTTATTTCCTTTATAACTTACTCGGACAGGAACTTCGGGAATCTTTATATATATAAATAATTTATTTTTTTCGGCTCTTTCCTTAAAATAATTAATTTCGTAATCATTATTAAATTATTGAATTTTAAACGAAAAATTTATATTTTATTGAGTAAACACCTTCATTTTTTCAACATCATCTTTATGTTCAATTGGAACATAAAAATTTGTTTCTTTGCCTTTTCGATTTGTTTTTACTTTTTTTCCTTTATTGGCACTATCGCCATCTAAATCTTCTGTTGGATCACCATCAATTGTATCTGGATCTCTCTCAGGAAAACAAAACTTAAGCATAGTGTTATAAAATTTTTTTGTTAAACCTAAAAATGAATATACAATATTTCAAGCATAAATCTCTTATAATCTAATGTGTCAAAATAATGTTGACCCTAACAATGTGAAATGGATGTTTAAAATTATGAAGAAAAACGATAAAATTCAAAATTAAAATATCAACAAAATTGAAAATACAGTAATTTAAATAATATTTATTATTTATTATGATTTATTTATTTTATAATATTGATAAATCGAATTGAAACAGAAGACTGAAAAAAATATAATAATTATCTGTTTTTAGGGATAAAATTTATATTTTCTTAGTTTTATTTATTAAACTTTACTTATATAGAAATATATACATATAATGTATACGGAGTTGAAAATATAAAATAGAAATAATACAATTATAATTTTTTAAAATTAAAAAAAAGGATATATATTACTAACCTATAGTAAAAGGGACAACATTAATTTCAAAATGTTCTTTAACAGAAATTCCTCCAACAGGTGCCTTTTCACGACAAAAAACTCGAACAGCTTTCTAAAAAATCATTTTTGACAATAATACCTTATTTTTAATGAGGTATAATAAAAATATAATTATCTTACCTTTCGATCAACCGGCATATTACTTTGAATTTCTGTTGGAGATAATACTTCTTTATAGATTTGATTTGGTAATAAGTTGGTCATTCGAACATAGCCAAGCTCTAGTAAATGTTCTCCTGAGTCATCACTTTTAGATTTCTTTGTATAACTAAAAATTTAACCAAATTTTAATAATGGAATTATGTCAAAAATATTATTATTATTATTTCAATTATTTCGAACATACAGAAAGTTACTAAGAACAAGATCAGCAATTCCCAGTTGTCCATCTGCTTCAGTTAAACGCCATTGGGCATGTTTAAAGCAAATTTCATTTGCCCTGACAGTTGTGAGTGGTTTGTCACCTCGAAGTGTGGCCATTCTTTGATTAGCTGATAGTTGACTTTCTTTATAACATGAAAGCATCATATCTAACTCTTCACTTTGAGAATTTAAATGTTCTTTACATTCGTACACCTAAAATAATTATAGAAAGAAATAGATAAAATTATAATAGATTAGATAAAGAAACCCAAAAGAAATATTTTATATTATAATTGAGATTAAATTTTATAAAAACCTTTAAAGAATATTTAATGAATTATATTTCTTATTTACTTAATTCTAATTATTTTTTTTATTCTTATATAAAGAGGGAAAAATAGAACAAAATAACGTTATCATTAATATTTTTTTCTTTAATCATTATATAAAGAATTAAAATAATAAATTATGATAAAATGTTTACCCTAAACTCTAAATCATCCATTTTTCTTAAATATTCTTCATTTCCTGGTTCATCTAACAAAATCCGCTGAAGAAGATAAGTTTCCTTTTCTAATCGGCGAAGTTTAGAAAGAAGAGATCTTTAAAAAAATAGATTTATATGTATTTAAATAAAAAATAATTGTAATATTTTACACATAAATTGGATTAAAAGTTGATTAATATTTCTTTATTTACCGGACTTGATTTTGAAGTTGCTGGATAGGTCTTCTTTGATCTTCAATACTGTATAATTGTAATTGAAAACGCATTCTTTGCAGTCTTTCAGATGCTTCTTTTCTTCGAGGTTCAACATATAATAAGAGATTGTTAACAATATCCAATATCATAGCATACTGAAAATCATTTTTTTAATTGATAACAAATAATTATTTTGTTATAAATAAAACAAAAATAATATTAATTTAATTATTAATTTCACCTGGAGAGAATTTGTACAAACGTCTAAATCATGATGCATAAGTGTGAAAGCATCAACAGCGCGTTCCGGTTTCTCCCATATTCCAGCTTCATCATTTGGAGGAGGGGGAACTTCTGCAAGTGTACCTGGGTCGATGCTACTCTCTCCATAACCAGCATAAAAGAATTCGCATTTACATCTTGAAACGATTCTTTGCAACTAAATAATTGAATAAATTGATAATTCGAAATTTTAAATAGTCCATAATAATAAAATAATAAATTGGTTACAAACCTGAACGGTTGGATTATCTCCGAGGCTACTGGCCCCTACTGTTTCACTTACAACACCCCCTACACTTTGTCCACTACCCACTAAATGTGGGAGGTCGGGAACATCTGCAATTACTGTTGAATCTTTTTCTTGAATGTTTTCAACAGTCAGCCACATGATATTTTCTAGGAAATATAATAAAATTCATTTATTTGAATTGTGAATATTTTATTAATAATAATAAATTCCTTTAAAAAATCACTTGAAAATAATTGTATTTTTATTATTGATTCATTATTGAGTTTTAATCGTTCAATTGAAAATAACCATATAATCATTTTAAAAAATGGTTTAATGAAATTAAAATAAATTAGTATAAAAAAGAAAGATATCATATTAACATGATTCTTTGACGTCGATGGCCTACTTCTGTTGGAATGGCTACCTTTGAACACAACAGTAGCTGTTACTACGTACTCTGCCAGAATGCAAAAACGGAGACCATTTCTTAAATGTATGGTTACTTTCATTTGAACTATCTCTTATTTCATTAGGGGGTACAGTGGACAGGTATTAAAAGCGAGTCCCTAGGTCAGTGATTCTCAACCACTGAGCCGCGGCACTTTTGTGTGCCGCGAGATTATCAAAATGTGCCGCCAAATTATTACAAATGTAAAGAGGCTCTTAAACATTTCCGACTTTTTTTTTATACATTTTTTCAATATGGTTCTAAAAAAAAGGTAAACCGTTTTTGGGACCATTTTTTTTCAATATTGTAAACTTTTAAACTTATCTTTTTCTTTGTGTGCCGCCAAATTTTTAAACCGTTAAAAGTGTGCCGCGGTAAATAAAAAAGGTTGAGAATCACTGCCCTAGGTCTAACCAGTTACTAAGTTATATAAATTCTTATGGAAAATATTAGGAATTTTAGTCAAGAGCTTATTAAAGACATTGAAATAAGATTTTTTGTATTAAATTACCATCTAAAGAATCTGTTTCCCCGGCACTAACTGTAGCATAATATTGCATGCATTCCAAAGAACCAACCCAAGTCGTTTTAGAGACTAGTGTTCTTTCTTTCCATACTGGCCGATGTACTCTTTGTAAAATTTCTGCTTTTGCTGCTGATAGAATTACATAACCTTTCGTTTCACAACCTTTTAATAGAACTTGACTGTTTATTAAAACAACTGAAAAAAACAAAACATTCAATTTGATTATTGTAATTAATATATTGAATGAATTAATATAAAGATAAATGAAATTTAATTTAAAAAATTAAATTTATTGAATTATTAAATATTTAATTATAATTTACTTAGCCAATTTTTATGTAAAACATCATCCTCTTGACAAGCAGCAAGGCCTTGAAGATGTTGCTCTCGAGTTTGAACTGATAAATCGTCACTGAAAACGACAGCTTTATTATCAGCTTCTGCTATCAATTGTTGAAGCATTGTTGCCGCATGACCTGACTGGAGTTTGGTTAACGGGGATGGAGCAGACGTGTCTGATTCTGTCTCAGTGCTGTTGTTGGTTGAATTTACTAACGAACCCTAAATAAATCAATTATTATAAACATCAATAATATATAATTCCTAGAATAATACGATGAAATACCTGAATAGATGTTGGGGGTGTTACTGGCCCTTCTGAAGGTCGATTTCGTGATTTCATTGGAGTAGAATTACTTTCGCCACGAAATCCTTTCAATGATTCATTTGAAAGATTTTTTTTTAATTGCTTTAAAAAATAAAATTGGTAGTAAATATCAAAATGCATTTAATGTATATATTAATTGAGTGAAGATTTTTCTTTCCCTTTTTATCAAATTATAAAATTAAATTGAATCTTTATTTTTTAAAATTAATTTTAATATTATGTCATTATAATTTTAATTGGATTTTGTTGTACCTTTCATAATTTTATTTTTTTTTATATTTTCTCATTGTGCTCAATCTATATAAAATATTGTGCTTCTTTAACAAATTTATAATTTGAAAAATGCAAAAAATTTTAAATTATGGATGTTCAAATGTAGATTGTCTTGAACAGGAGATTACGATGGGCGAAAGATGTGAATCAAATGTATGTATGCTAGTTTGTTTATAAAAAAACCTAACGACAGTATGTGGCAGACAATATTTTGATAGAGGTGAGTAAATTGGAAGAAAATAGGCCGGTCAACTAATTTATAAATACAATATATAAAGGGTCTTTCAAATTGGACGGTTTTTTTAATCATTAAATAAAATATACAATTTGCATTGATTTCAGAAATTTTTTTATTGGTCATTAGAGTATAGTATATGACATTTAAAGTGTATAGTATAAAGATAGTGTATTTATAGTGGATGACATTTAAACGGATGGCTTTTTTCAAAAAATCATTTTTTCGGATTAAGAACATTTTGAAATTGGTGGCTATGTTAATAAACAAATTTTGCCCTATTTGGGGTGATGGAAATCCACAACTGATTCATCAGAAACCATTACATCCTAAACGGGTTACTGTTTGGTGTGAGTTGTGGTCAGGAGGTGTCATTGGTCCATACTTTTTCGAAAATGATGCTAGTGAAGCTGTTAACGTGAATTGCCTCCGATATCGTGATACGATAACTAACTTTTTGTGGCCTAAATTGAACAATAATAACCTGGAAGGCATGTGGTTTCAGAAAGATGGTCCAACCTGTCACACTCATAAAACCATCGAGTTGTTACAAGAAATATTTTCTGCACGTGTAATCTCCAGAAATGGTGATGTCAATTGGCCACCAAGATCTGACACCATTGGACTACTTTCTCTGGGGTTACGGTCTTTAAGAATGATCCACAATCGATTCCTGGGCTGAGGGACAAAATTATTCACATTATTGGTGAATTGGGACTGCAATTATACCAAAATGTCATTGAAAATTTTGACAAAAGATTGCGCATTTGTGGGGCTGCTCGAGGTGGACATATGGCGGATATTAATTTTTGTGTTTAAATGTCATATACTATACTTTCTTCTTCGTTGTCGATAACTTCCTAGCGAAAGTGTCGTGGCCCTAATAACTCCACAGGAGTCATAGGGTGTTCATGGGAAAATTTGACCGAAGTGGTTTCCCCTTGCCTTCTTCGGTGGGGCAGCCGATGTTAAATTGAATTAGATTTTTATATTTATTAATTTATTAATTAAATAATCAATTAAATAAATATATAATCTTGAGTTCTATGCTGGGATTCGAACTCAGGCTTCCTGTGTAGAAGTCTAGTACTCTACCCACTCAGCCATGCTGCCCCTTTTGAAATCAATGCAAATTGTGTATTTTATTTAAGGATTAAAAAAACCGTCGAATTTGAAAGACCCTTTATAATTATAATTAACTAAATTGAAATAATTCATTCATAAATTCGAAAGAAATTATATTTTTTGAACCATAAATAAATATTAATTGATGTTAGAATTTAATACATTTTTAAATTTTGAAATAAAATTAAAAATTGCTTTTCTATATTATTAATATTCAATTAATTTTAAGAATAAAAAAAATCCATATATCTTAATGCTAATAATTAAAACTTATATTTTAAAAGAGAAAGAATTGAATCGGGCCCTCCAGTTTATTTGAATCCTTCTTTGTAGACTAACCTTTGTTTTAACGAAAGTATCGAAAAGTGCAAAAGCAACATCCCTATTACTTTTAGTCCAAGCTCCTTTTAAATCATAAACAACCAAACGGTGTACCGGTGTGTTTCGCGTTTCAGATGACAATAATTCACCTCTTTTAGGTAAAATAGTTTCTCTGCCATATGAGACTTTTCCGACAGACAAACAATAACATTTTTCAACTGGTTGTCGTAAAGATACTTGCTAGAAAATTATAATTAATTCATCAGATCAAAATGAAAATATTTATTCAGATAATACGATAAAAATAGACAATTTACATCTTTTCCCGTTTCTTGTTGTAAAGCACTTTTCAGCCAAATTTCGGTATCATTGAGTTCACAATTCATATATACAATAAACCATTCAGAACGAGGACGATGCTTTAGACCATCTTCTGTTGGTATTAAATTTAGTATATGCTCTGTAATAAATTAATTTCTTAATTAAAATGAATAATTAAAGTTTTTCTATTTTTCATTTAAAATTATTGAAGGGTATAAAGATAATTTAATCTAAAAATAAAAATCTATAAAAAATTGTAACTAAATAAATAAAATGAGATCAAATTTTTAAGAAGATAAATAAGATAATTGCAAAAAAGATGTGTATAGTATATATTATATTTTTATAATTATTATTATTTTATGTAGATGAAAATATATGTTTATATATATATACATATATCATATGTGTAGTTATTTCCAGATTATTTTCGTGTTTAGTTATGTTAATTATTATTAAATCATGTTTAATTTGAGACTCAAACAATTAAACGTGAAAATAACGCACAATAACTTCCTATACTAATAATTACTTTAACGGAAACCTAAACGAAATATATAAATGTATAAAGAATGATAAAACTGAGACTAAGGAGAATATTAATAAGGGAGAAAAGTCAGGACATTGTATAAATTCATAATAAGATTATAGAAAGGAACTCCAAGAATAACTAGTTTAGTGATTTTGTATTATATTATTACAGTATTATTAGTAAATATTGTAAAAATCTTTAATAAATTCTTTGTAAAAAAAACTCCACAAACCTTCGAAATGAGTGTAGAATTAAAGGAATAAATATTATAAAATATAATATAAAGAACGTTAAAATGTCAAATTATAAAATCAAAAATAAAAAGCAATGATATAATTTGCAATAAATTTTACCTGAAGATGATGAAATTCTTCCACCAAATAATTCAAATCCTCTTTGCATTGCAAAAGACATCCAATAAAGAACTTGAAATCTATGAAATCCAACTAATAGATGTACTTTTTTATAATGTCTACTTAATTGGGTTTTTCTTGGTCTTAGATTATTAAAAACTGCACCTCGTTTAGTTGGCCTTGTCACGCCAGATAAAATGAGTTTGAGATTTTCAAACCACCTAATAATATAATCAATTTAAAAGATTATTAAAATAAATAATTCGAAATTATAGAAATTTTATATTACCTAAGAGTACTGCCATATAACAATGCTAGTGGACAGTCCAATTCTTTGGGAGATCCTGGGGCTAGAGTTGGTTTGGTTTCTAGACTGATACTTACATTTAAATTTTGAGATCTAAATGCTCGAAAAGAATCATGTTCCTGAAAATTTAATTAAATGTAATTTATTCAAGTGCAATGTGATTAATAATATATATATTATTAACGAATTAATTTATTATTAAGAAATATAAAGAAAATAATTTCTAAAAATATTTTAATATTTCTCCTTTAATATCGAAAGAAAATAGCTTTTTATGTATCTGTGATTAGAAATATGTAGCTTTTTATCTTTTTTACCCACCAACGATAGGAAGGGAAAGTATTGTTTATTGATACACACACCAAATTTTTCACATGTGGAGATTTTTAAATATCTCCACGAATCATGCATTTTGTTAACAAAAAAAAGTATGTCTGTCCCTCTGTCCATCTACTAATTGTATGTTCGTATAGACGTGTAGAGCATGAACGGCTCAAAGAATTTTGATAAAATTTGATATATTTACTTAATGAATTCATCAACTTTTAATGTATATCCGGAATCCGGAAGTGATAGTTTACAAAATATTAATTTTATATTCAATGTCGGAAATTTTTTATTACATTAAACTAACTGGTGAAATAAAAAATATATATATATATAATATGTTGTTTTTAATTATTTTTAAATCGTCGGTCAGTTCTGTGCCTGGCCAAAATTCATTTTTGGTTTATATAATAAGTGAAACTCACAAGAATGGGAAATATTAGTATATTTTAATTAGATTGATGCAATGATGCAACATTTAATAATTGTAATAAATAATTAAAGAATTGTATATCAATATTTTTTAAAGGGTAGAGCGAGAGCTCGGTTTCCCAGGTATTAATATTACCAGCCAAATCCAACAATAATGAATCATTTTTTTTAACTTAAGTACCGAGCCGAGACTCGGGGTCCCGGTATTTAATAAAAAGTCCCTAATCTTGAAATATATAAAATAATTTTAGTAAAGTAGATAGTATACCTGATTACTTGAATATTCTGGTAATTTATCGGGAGCACATGGCATCACAGAATGATGATCATTGGGATTCCCTAAACAGGCCCAATCTAATTTTACAGTGAGACGTAAATTAGGTAAATGTAAAAGTCTGCAATCATCATATTTTGAAGCTGTTCGTACATAAACATCTAAATCTCCTTTAAGGACAACTTTAGCTAAAATAAATGATAGTATAAATAAAATTAGTGTCATAAAATCAAGATGATTGGGAGGGACGAGATAAGTGACTAGAAGAATTGGAAAGCGAACAGTTGATAGAACAACCGGTGGGGTAACAATATAAAGGGAAACGTGAGGAAATTTAATGGCAGTAGTATAAAATAGGATGTGTTGGAAAATTGTGGTTGCTGAGGTTAACAACTTTATTGAAATATAAAAAATAGGTATAGATCGAAAATTCTAAGAAATTGCAATTAACAATCGTTGTCAAAATATTTTTCTTTTCTATTTAAAAGTATAAGCTCTAAATTTTAATCAATCAATAATAAAAAAACAGAAATTAATTTTTTTAGTGTTTTATGATGTCAAAAATATTTTTAAAACGTCAATCACAAAATGACTAAATTACATTATCCTTGTTATTTTTTAGTTTAATTATTTAATTATTAATTAATATTATATAAAACTGCAAATTTTATGTTTTAGACAAATGATAAAAAGACTTTAATAAAAAATTTTAAAATGAGAAAATTTTTAAAAATTAGTTTTAAATCTTAATGATTTTATATACATAGTGTCTTAGATTCGAAAACGAAGTCGAAAAAAGAAAATATATTTGACGCCTTGTACTTATATTGTATACGATTAATAAATTAGAAATTAAAAAAAAAACAATTTAGACATATTTTATAAATTTTAACATAAACTAATAAATTAATTTTTTTTATTTTTTACTTTTAATAAATTCTCTTTTGTGATTTTATATTGATAAAAAATAATATTAAATCGTCTATAAATTAAAAAAAAAATATTTTAATTTGTTAAAATTTTAATACAACTTTTTCGGTATACGACTCCCATAATACATCGGATTTTTTCCGCGGCTTAATTAGGGTGACCATATTTCGAAAACACCAAACGGACAAACGGTTTACCTTTTTATTTTTTAGAAGCATATTGAAAAAAGTACGAAATGTTCAAAAGCTTAGTCCAAAAAACGTTTGAGCTTGTTGTTTTTTTTAGAACCAAAAAATTTCAAGTATTAGGAAAATTTTTTCGCGGCTCACAGTTTGGGAATCACTGGTGTAGAAGCCAAAGTGGTAGGTTGTGAGGAGAGGAATTGAGAAGCGATCGATTGGTAGACCAAAGCCGCAGATTGGGGACAATATAAAGGAGAGAATAGAAGTTGGATGGAGGTGAATCAGGACAAAGACTGTTGGGGGAATCTGTTTGCAGCCGCCAATAATTTCGAATCCCCTAAAGCCACAAAGATAAATAAGTTTCTTCTGATGGAGCAGAATAACTATGGTCTTGGAAAATTAATAAAAGCGAAATCCCCATGGAACAAAGAATTAAACAATTATTTTAAATTTTTATTATTATTGAATGTTTTTATTTTAAGTTTATCTATAGTTTGAAATAACGTTAAAATAGTTTTACTTTTATAACTATCTAACTTTAGATTTCCTTAAATTTCATTATTCAAAAAAAATATTCAACAAATCAATGATAATAAAGAAACGTAGATCAAAATGAATATTAAAGAATATTATATCCCATTATAACATATATTCAATAAAATATATAAATAATTTTCTGGTTAATGAATCTTTTAATAGAGTGCTTGAAATTAAAACCTATTACATACAAACTTTCAAACAAATACTATGTATCACTTCGGGGGTACAGGGGCCTGAGCCTCCTTACTAGGTGCGAAGAACGCCGGCTAGTATTAAAAGACAATTAAAATTAATTACCATTTGTCCAATCAAAAGCTAGATTAGTCCATGTAAGTTCCATTTCTTCAGTTGTATTATATGGATCTAAAGATGCGTGAAGTAAAACTGTCATTTGTGAAACACACATGGTAAGTCTTCCATGAAATAACAAGCGCATTTTATCCCAAAATGGTAATGGAGGTGATGGATCTCGCGATGGCGAAGATATTTTTTCAAAGCCTTTAATTAAAAGATAATTTAAAAATATATAATTTATTGACAAAAAATAATTATAATAATAATAATAAATAATTGATTATAAGGCACTGACACTAAACATTTGCTTTCATTACTCTCCATAAAAATTTAGATTAATGCAAATTTAAAATTATTTATTTATTTACTTTCATTTTTTAAATATATATGAGGATGAGGATTTGAGGAAAAGAGAATTTTAAAATAAAAAAAACAAAAAGAAAAGTTCAATCTTATTTATAGGGATAATATATCACTTACTAATATTAAGCTAATTAAAACTGAGAATTAAAAGGACAGATTACTTACTAAGCATGCATTGTGCAATAACAGGTTCCCAGCAAGGTCCAAAAGCATAACTGTAACGATCAATGTCACAATTAAAATCATGATAAAGTTTTAGAGATGTCATACTTCTTTCGATAATATCATCATTCCATGGAGGTCCAATTTCAATTTTAACAGCTCGTTTGGCTAGAAAAAATTAATTAAATATAGTTTTTAATTAATAATATATAGAAATTAACATAAAACGGTGGTGCCCAAAATATGGGTAACAAGAAAATTATTGGTGTGTTTTTTATTATATATTCACCAACATTTTAAAAATTCCCTATAAGCTTCAAACCCAGAAAGAAGTTTATTTTAGTTATGATAATGTTTAAAAAAAGTCTGATGAATATTCAGGAAATTAAATATCTTAAAAATTTTACATCAAATGAGAGATCTCAAGTAGAAATAGTTTGTGCACCACTTCTATAAACTACAATGGAAGTAAATATAGACCTCTTCTTGTAGCCTCTTGTTCTGCACCCACTAGTCGTCCCCAAATATGAAGATTTTCAATATCTAACCATGGTTGAGGAAAATCCCTTAGTTGAAATTTCCATTCACGACATCGAGCACTTACAGAACGACACCATAGTGTTGTAAATTCAAGACCTTCTTCTGGCCAGGGTCTAGAAAGTTTTTAAATTAATTAATTAGTTTTAGATCAATGAAAATATGAATTAAAACTCCTTAAACAAGTGGCATGCTATTTTGAGTAAACACATGCTACTTACGAATGAAGTACCCTCAAATCAATTCCTTTCACTACTCTCCATAAAAACACCAAAGTTTAGATTAAAACGGATTTATTTTATAATATTTTTTTATTCATTTTATAAATTGTAAATAATATGTTAATAAATATTTTAAAATAAGACAAAAATATTATTCAAAAGTAAAATAAAAGAATTTTATTATTAATTATTCAAAAATTCAATTATACTTTATTACTTACTATATACGAGGGCTGAAACATAGATTGCGCTACTAATCAAATATAAGTACTAAAAATTAACATGCATATTTAGTTTACCTAAATCCACAGTGCGAAAGATGTAACTTTCTAATAGTACGAACTATCAAAGTTGAAAATTAGTTTAAAAATGAAAATTAAAACATTGAGGCCTCAATGAGGATTTCAAAGATCACAATATAAAAAATTTTACATTAAAAATTGATTTCCCGTTGGATATCGCACCCGTTGACTGAAGCAAAGGATTTAGGGTGAATTGGTATCAAAAAACTCTAGATAGCTTCACTGATAAATTATCTTAGATTTACTTAATTGAACAAGCAAATAAAGGCTAGTAGTTAGTTTGGGTGTTCCAAGGTGAAGAAATACTTGTCAACTTTGATAATTCATAGAGGCTAGAAAATTACACATATCACACTCAAACATTGGATTTAGATTAATTAAATAGAGAGGTTAATATTTAGTGCTGGCATTTAAATAATGGCAAACTCTATGTGACAATATAAAAGTTAACCTTTGAATACTTACGTTTCTGGGTCAATTTCTGTCATGACTGAAATCACATTTTCAGCTCCATGAATACTTGGATCAGCAAGGGACATAATTTTAATATCGTTCATAAGCCATGCAAATAGTCTTGTTCTAGGTGGTCCAGCTTTCTGAATTTGTTTTGAACGTTGAACATAAATCTCACCATTTTTTTTCTTTAAATTTGCATATAATTCATCTACTTTGCCTGCAGGAGGTAACAAGTGTTTCATACTATATTCATGAACCTAAAAAAATATTGTTAATATATATTCAGACAAAAATAAAATAAATCTCAATAAAATTTGCTACGGATGTAAAATAAGAAAATTAAATATATTAGCAAAAATTGAATATATCTGTCTTCCTGATTTTGAAAATTGTGCACAGCATTTTTAAGAAATTCAGAACTTAAATGGGATATAAGAAAGTCGAATGGAGGATATTCATAATAATCGACCAACCATTTGATTACTATCCCGGGGGAGATATGCAATATTCTTAAAAAAATATTCTCAATTCATAAAGAATATTTTTTTAAACTACGAGTGACAGCTCGGTGAACCAAGTGCTTGAATTTAAACTAATAAATAAAAAAATTCTTACCTTGGCATCAAGAAGTTGTTGTCTTTTGAGACTTTCTTTATATTCATCTTCAAGTAATTCATAATTATCCCGAAGTCGAACTTCAAATGGATCATCACTCATTTCAAAAACAAATTCTTTTACCTAAATATATATAAAATTAAATTTTTGTATGCAGACATCTATTGATATTTATTTGGAATTTTAGAGTATTTATTTATATATATATATCTTTATAGAAAAAACAATATTATCAACCTACCACAATTACAAGATCAGAGGGAAGTGAATGATGTTTCAATTTTGCATTTTGATGCCGTTTATGAATCAATTTTAGCCATTTGAATAGAGCAATAAATCGATTTTGAACAGCTTCGGCAAAATGATGTTCATAAGGAAATATAGCCTTAAAAGCCTCAATATTAATTTCCCTAAAAGAATAAAAATTCTCATTTTTTTTCTTAAATCTCTCTAACAAAAATTATAATCTAAAAAACAATACCAGGTATTATTCCAAGGAAGTTGAAAACCTTCTGAATTATCTCGTTCGAGATGAACTTCTTTATCCTCTAATATATGAGATACTTTTAGACGCGTGAAAGTAAACATTGTATGACTATCCAAAGCAATTTGACATTGATTCGATGCCATCGATGATAGTTGATCTGCTGTTGCCTCACAGGAAAGATCCTCTGAATAAATAAAAGATATTATTTTAAAAGTTTTATAAATAGAATTTATCCATCATTCAACATACTATTAGAAAATAAATAAATAAAGAAAATAAATAAAAGATATTTATTTACCTAGTGAAACTGATAATGTATGATTTGTAGATATTTTAATTTCAAGTTCTAATCTTCCCTTAAGTAAAATATATAATTGTTGACAGTCACGATTTTCTTTAGATTGTAAATTCGGAACTTTCTTTGAATGAACTAAAATAACAATATGGAAATAAATCCAACTAAATCAAAAGAGAAATCAAGTTTGATAAGTATTAATTTATAATTAATATTTGTTTATAAGAATGTGCTATTTTTAACCAAGTTTTATATTTCAAAATAAATAAATATTAATATATATAATAATTCATATCATTTTTTTAAAAACTTACCATTTAGAGCAGAATTAAAATCATGAAACTGATCTAAAAGAGCTAAAATTGTAAGATGAAGTTGGGTACTCCAAGAAAATTGAATTTCATCAATAAGTCTAATAAGCGATTCTCTTGTTTTATATTTATAGGTACAACGTGCTTGATGAATATGACCGCAAGCATTCTGAAATATTCATTTTATTATAATTAATTGTGTGAATTTCTATTTCTATTATTTGAAAGGTACCTTTATTTCTTCAGCTTTTAAACAAGAATATTCAGAGCTATCTTGAGCCAGAGAAATCATTTTTGCTCCAGAAACATTCAAACTTAGATCCTCTGAATTACTATCGAGAATAGCTGAATCTAAACGTATCATTAAGCACACTGAAATAAACAAGTAATATATATATTCATATTACAGATATAGATATTTATTAATTGTAAATAAATATATGACATACAATTTTTATCCACAATCATGAAGCAGTTACTATTGGTTAATTTAAAATTAAATATGCAATTGGAGTAAAAATGATTCAATTTTAATCCAGTAGAAGTTGATTCTTTTATTTTCGAAGTTTGCTGTCCTAGAGAATTTGTATATTCTGAAATACATCTAAATAAAAATTAAAGAAATTAGAATTAAAAATATGTTTTTGGATTCATCATTTTATTTCAAGAATTTTTTATAATTATTTATTCATTTGGAAAATCATATATCAATTAAAATAAACATTTAATAAAAATAAATTTAACATATTTCAATTATTTAAAAAATCGTTATGTATACATTTAAATAATTAAATAATTACTTATGTCCTCGAGCGATGCATTTAGCGAGTGCAGGACTCCATTCAAGATGTAAAGTATCCAACATTGCAAATAATCTTACTTTATTGTGTTTATTATTTTTTATTTCCACCAAAAATATACCAATAAATAGTGGCGTTCCCCAGGCGTGAAATCTTTTAAGTAAATGAGAATCAGCTGCAAGTGACGAATTTCCCAGACGACACCAAAGGGATTCAATTAAACATTCCGCACCATATTGTCTTTGTTGAAAAAAATTAATAAACCACGTCCCATATTCAATATTTGTGTCAACTTAAATAAGAAAAAATAATTAAATAAATATTTATCATTGAAACTGCATAATATTATTAAAATGTATTTATGTGAGTTTTTGACATTTTTGGATTTTAAATTTTCAAATTTCGAATTTAACATTTTGCATAAACCCTACTGTAAAATGAGATAATCTCTATGCTGATTGTAAATATAAATCAAATTATATATTAATGAGTCAGTGGTAAAAGAAAAAATAAGCCTTTATTTTGTTTATGATGATAATTATATTGATTATTAATAAAATTTAAAATACTCTTTTAGAAAGGGTGAGTATTTAAAAATAATTAACAAACTTGTTAATATAGAACTCCATCATAACTAAATTTGTTACTAGATATATTTAACACTAAAAGTAAACAAGATCATTTTCAACAAAATTACCTTTTTCAAATAAATTTAGAGTTATTTTCATGTGATTAAAGCCAGCAGAAGCTCCAAGGGGTTCATCGGATAGTCTCACTAATGCTGAGACATTCCATAAATCGGCTGATATTTTTAGTATGCATCGATTAAATAAATCAAAGACCCACGAATAAAACGATGAATGATTAATTATTTCCCTGTTAAATTTATGGTCCAATTGAGTTTTTATCTAAAATATAATTAAACGATTTTTAATTCTTTTAATCTAGAAACTTGAATAAATATTAGAAATTAACAATTCCATTTTCAAATTGAAAAATATATATATTACCTCATTTTGAGGTCTTTTAAAATGTGTCTCAATCCAATTGAAAATATCTTTATGATTATAATTAACAGCTAATGTTTTCAAGAGTATGTTAAAATTAAAATCATTCTTCTCAAGCTGTCAAAATAATATTAATTCTTGTAAAAAATCATTTAATTAAAAATAATTAAAATGTATACAAACTTCTCCGTTAATAGTAAAAATTTTTAAAAGAATAGCAATTTCTTTGTTACATCGTACGTCAAAGTAGTCTAATTGTAAATTTAAATTTGCTCTATTGTTATAATCTATAAAATATAAATAAAAAAGTCAAATAAAAAATAATTTAACAAATTTTAATTAGATGTATACCTATATCATTTGAAAAACCAAATTTTGAATTAAATTTAAAACATTTTAATGTTGAATTAAAATCGGTATGACTGTTTTTGGTCCCTGTTAAATATGTATCTTCAATTTTAATGTCTAGTTCCTGGAATAAGGAATGATTCATAAATATAAATAAATTTCAAAAAATAATCAAATAACAAATAATACCTTTGGATTTATAGGATTAATTTTAAAAAATAACTCTTTGAAAGATATGTCACGTTTATATTTGGAATAAGTAATTTCTTTGCCTTGATTTCGTTCCTGAGCAAATCCATAAAATCCTTCATTGATTACAGCAATTGTATGATTCATTCCAAGAATAAGTTTCTAAAGAATTAGTTTAAAAAAAGTCAAAAAAATGGTTACTTAGATTTTCAAATGGTTCAAATAAATGGTATCATGATGAATTCAACTTTTTTTTATGAAATAACTATATAAGAAAGATTATTCACCTCAACCGAAAGTGGACCTTGTGCTTTGAGAATAGCTTCAAGTGAAATTCCAAATGATAACTCAGCAAGACATGTTTGTGTGTTTGAATCTCCAATCGCATGTCGCAATAATTTTGCAGATGCTGCAGCTACAGTAATATTTACTAAAAGAGTGCGAGAATTGTGTACAATGGATCCATCTAAATGAACTTCACCAGCAGTTGCATGAACAAGAAATTCAGGAGTTTCTGGGCCAAAAAGCATTGTATTTACATTATATACATGGATAGCCATAAACTGAAAATTAGAAAATAAGATATTAATTTTGATATAGAAAAATTGAATATATTCTATTAGATCTAACAAAAAGAAATACATTATTTTTCCAATGAATGGTTTCAAAAAATAAGCTCTAAGTTCCGATCGGTTTATATTTCGGTATAAAAAAGGTGACATTTCGTATTAAAAAACAGATTTGACAGTTTTGTGAAAGGTTGACTCAGTATTGTTTAAGAAAAAATACCCTATATTTTAGTTTTTCTTAGATAAAGGTGAAATGTAAGTCCGGTGACTGAAAATGTGAATAGTATTAATGATTTTCATAATGTAACAGCCGGTAATTTCAATTTCAAAGATACCCCTTGCTGTGCAAGGCCAATTTTGAAAAAAAAAATCATGAAAATGTCTGAGCCCCATAATCATAGAGCACCGTTTTTGTTACCCATGAGTTAATAATTGCACAAAAATCGTTTTAAACCTCTTGGAAAAAGGCTGAATACAAAATGAGAAGCAGGATGTATAGTAAGTTATCGTATGTGTGAATCGCAACAAAATCGACCTATTTTTGAAGAGGATGATGACTAGCGATGAAAAGTGGATTACTAAGACAACGTCAAGCGAAAACGGTCGTGGACCTGGTACCAAATGATTTCCACCTGTTCCTGTCCATGACAAAATATTTTACTAATGAAAAATTCGACTTAGGTAGGTTTGTAAATATTGATTGGACCAGTTCTTTGCAAGGTCTATTGGCGAGATAGAATAGAATTACGTTTAAAATAGCAACAAGTTTTCGAACAAAAGCGGGGTATATATTTTTCTAAATTGGGTCATTCTAACAATGTTGAATAAAACCTTCAATTTGATGGAAAAATAATAATTTCCTTTTTCTATACATAATAATAATATAATTAAATTTTCTTTTATAATAAGTTAGATCTTTGGTCTGCTGAATATGAAACCGAGGAGATCTCACCAATTTCGTTAAGTTAAAAATTTAATTTAATAATGATATTCTAATAAAAAAATGCCAAGAATGGCTTGAATCCTGAAAAAGACAAGGTTTGTTGACTTTTTAGTGATTTATTTTTGTAAATAAATCTTCTTTGACAGCCATAGATAGAATGCCGTTTTTTCAACTTGTCATATATACTAAATTTATATTCCATATATTTATATTACCTGAGCAAAAGTAATAATCATTGGTGGAATTGTACAATAACGAAAATCCGGAATTTGATCATTAGAAGTGACATTAGAATTTTTTTTATTTTCTCTAGCACCAACATCTTTATTGATACGAACATCATGTACAACTAGTGCAATTAATTTCGTCACTTCACTACTAAAAAAACTACTTCGGAATCCAATTTCATCTATATGCTAAAAATGTTTTAGAATGAATAATAGTAGCATTTTTTTATAAAAATCTATAGTTTAAAATTAATTTCTCTCATTTCTTACGACTTTAAAACCACTTCTTGAAATATAAACATCTTTTAACTTGAGATACGGAAAAACGATTCTTCCAATAGTAACATTTAAATGAAATTTCCGTTTAAAAATCCATGAAAGGATTTGAGGTATTAACCTGAAATAAATATAATTATAGTAAAATATAAACTTACATTTATTCAGTTAAATGAAAATTACATACCAAGAGAGAATAAAATAAAAAATAATACAAAATAATAAAAAAGATCCGAAACTGTTCATTTTTAATATTTATTTGATTATGTCAATAGACATTCTTTTAAAATAAAAGTGAAGAGACTTAAAATAAATTAATGCTAAGACATTTTATAGTATAAAAGTAAATAATATTGGTTAAAATTTCATTTGTATTTATTTTCAATAGTTAAGTTATATGTCATTTGAATGACGTCAAAGTTATGAGATTGTCAATGCAGGTCGTAGCCATCTATGTTTCAGTTGGAAAACAATTCGTTCTACGAAATTTAAAGAAAGATATGCCTGTGATCGGATTGTCTGTAATGTGACCATATCTTCACAAAATTGAACAATAACATATAGTATATCGATATGTATTTCTTAAAAATATTCTAAAAAAATGCATAAACATGAGTTAAATTGAGTGGGCCTATAAAATTTTAGTGATTTATTTAAATTTATAAGAATAGCGGCGGCTCGATACTTTAAAATAATTATTCCTTATGAACTATGAATATTTAAGATTAGGATTAATATTTAAAATAAATAAACGACAAAAAATATGAAACAATTTCAAATAATTTAAAAGAACATAAATTAAAAAAAAATAGTCATAAAACATATAGCCCTTAAAAGTACGTAGTATTAATGCACTGAAAGTCAGAAAAATATAGCATAACAATATATATTTCGTAATTTGATTAGAAAATATTTTTAATTTTATTTTATATATAATATTTTGTATTTAAGGAATCGCTGTCCGACGCTATTTGTTTTTATTATTATTCCTATTTTAAATTAAGAAAAAACTAACAAAGATAATTTTCCCAGAGGTTGAAACCAATACAGATCGATTTTTCTTTATAAATATTATCTATGGTGTGAATTTCAAAAAAATCCTTCTAGCAGTTTAATATTTCAAAAATAGAAATATATATATATATATACTATTTTTGTTAGTATAATAAGAAAAGTTATATTGCATAGATTGCATGTGTTAATGTAGGTAGATATTTCATTTTTAAATATCTTTTAAATTATTATATATTAATTATTTTCTAAATATAATTGTTATCATTCTATCACTCTATAATTATTTTTGTATCATTTTATCAATTCAAAAATATTTAAGAATGTCGGAGATTTCTAAATATCTTGAAAAAATATCATTTGAAATTATTATTATTTATATATAAATAAATTTTTTATTCTTTTAATTTATCTATATAAACTAAATGTTTATTAATTATAATTAATTATGGAATTTGACGTTAAATACATTTATGATAAATTTGTCAAACAAGTTCAGAATTAGGTGCAAAAATTACACCTAGTTTATAACAATGAAGATTGAATATTGATACAAGCAATATAGTTTTATTATTATTTTATTTAAATCTATTCTTTCTATTACATAAAATTTAATATATTTTTGAATTATAATTAGTAGATATCATATTTATTCCATCTAAATAAAATATAAAGATTTCAACATATTTATTTTTTTTGTTTAAGTATCAAGTAAACAACTTAATTTTTATTAGATATTGTATTTTTTTTATTAATATAATAAAAAAATTATATTGAAATTATAAATGTTTTCGGAAGGAAAATTTATGAAATTATAATCAATTTTGATGCAAAACAAAAATATATATTTAAAAATTGAAATTAATTTCTTTTTATATTTAATTATTATGAATGTGTATATACATAAAAGAAAAATAAACATGTATTAATAAAAGAAAAATAAACTTAAGTATACATTTATATTTATATCATTCAATCATTTTCAAAAATAAAAACATGCAAAAGAAAATTTATTTGATTATATATGCATTTAATAATATCTTATTTATCATTAGAACTCAACTTTAAATTCATTTTTTAAATCATTTGGAATTGGAATATTTTGTTTAGATAATTTTAAGAAAATATTGTTTGTTGCTAAAAATAAATAAATCAATTAATAATTAAAATTAAAATATATAAAATGCATTTCTTATATAATATTTTACCTCTAGTATCTTCCAATAAAAGAAAATTAATATTAAATCGTGGAAGTTTTGTCAAATTATATAAATATGATAAAACGATGTTGTATGTTTGTGAATTATTATGTGTTTGCAAAAAGAATTTATCAAGACAATTCAAGATAATATAGAGCATGTCTGCATCTAAATTCTTCCCTATCACTGTAAACAAATATCAATTATTTAATTAGTATTTCTGTACTAAGTTTAATTTCAAATGGTCTAGTAAGGTTTGCTTTATGCTGAATGAAATTTAAACTCAACAAAATAATTTTTTTAAGAGAAAATATATAGTACCCAAAAAGAAAAATAGTCTTCTTTATAAAACAAAATCAAAAACTTAATGTCAGTCATGGATTGATTTATAATTTTGAATCAATCTCTCTCTCTCTCTCACAACATATTTAAAACATAATAATAGAAATATATAACCTTGTAACGGATGTATACTTTTATATATAAATATGACAAGGTCACCCCGTTGCATAGCTAAATGGCAACGTCTAAGGGATTCCCACTGCCCCACTGCCCCCAGTGCGGTTGGCGACCCTTTTGGCATTATATCTGCTACTGGCGTTCTTTATGTAAAGACGCGTAGTCTGTTCTCCACGTTCTTTATATAAAGACGTGTTTTGGTGATCCTCCATGTTGGATGGATCTTTTGTGACTCCCATGGTGGAGGATTGATATGATATTCCTTTCAACTTATAATTATACGTTTTCTTTTTACAATCGCCTTTCAATTTAATTTAACTACATCCTTATTGACCAGTCTCTTTAAATTTGCTTTAGTATAGCATGGCGCCCAATTAACTTCAACTCCGCTGGACCACTGGAGGAACTCTGGAGGACTCTGCAAGTGCTGGTAATATTTTCCCTCTTCAAGAAAATACCCACTTGCTTACCTGTGGAGACCTAAACTCTTTACCCGTTCCATAAGGTCCATTTTTCCCTCTCCCATTTCCCCTCTCTTCTCTCCCCCTTCTTCCCTTCTGCCTGTTGGCATCCACTGTGGACCCCTTCCCCCTACAACCTATATTTCCTACCCACGATATATAATTGTTATATTTATTGAATATACTACTATATATTTATTATAACATAATATATTTTCATTTGATATATTTAATTTAATTAAAATATAAAGTTAAAAATTGAACAAGTTAAATTACAAATAAAAAAAATAAGAAAAAATTAAGAAGATACTTACAACTTACTAAATTTTCTGGATGAATAACTTTTAATACTTGATAATGAAGTTCGAAAGTTTCATCATTTTTAATGGATTGCCAAATTTTTATAAATTCAAATGAATCGGAAATTTTTTTTGGAATTTTAATTTTCTATATAAGCAAAAAAAATGTATTAAAACCTTATATACAGAATGCATATTTTATAATTCTACCTGAATTTTAGGGGGTGAAACTTTTAATTTTGGTTCCGATGAATTTATTTCATTTTTTAGATTAGCCAAAGCATTGTCTTCTTCTAATAAATTAGGAGTTTCTTTTATTGTTGGATCTTTTTTCACTGATGCGTTTTTATTAGAATTGACAACTAAATCTGAACTGATATAATTATTGCTATTGCCATCAACCCAATCAGGTTGATGTCTACATGTGCACATCATAGACGCATGACCCCATTCAGTTAATTTCATATTCGCATCAGGCTCTGGAATTACGAAACCGGACTTTTTGGGTTTGCTACTATCTTCCTCTTGAATCTTCATTCTTTAAATCATAATTACATTGAAAAACATTTTATTATAATATAATTAATACATATATATAATTGAATATTACCTTATTATTTTATTTTTACAACGATATTCCATTTTTTTTAATAAAGTTTGAGCATCTTTATTAGTGGGATCAATTTCTAATATTTTTGCATAATCATTTAGTGCCTTTAATAATTAAATAAAACCAATATTAACATAAATAAATATAAATATTTAAATCAACATCAATTTATTTCAATTGTAATAAATATATTTATATACCCTTTGGTAATATTTTAAATTTTCGTATGCTTGAGCTCTTCTATACAACGATTTAACATTAAATGGATCTCTATCTAAAGCTTTATTTGCATCTTTGAGAGCATTAGAAAATTGTTTTAACTTCAGATCTAGAATTATTAGAATTTATTTAATTTTAATTTAATTAATATACTATCTATTTATATTTTAAATTCTTACAAGATATCGCTCGATTATTATAAACAATCACAGAAGGAGAAAGCATTAAACTTTTTGTATAATGTTTGATGGCATCTTTATATTCTTGTTGTTTATGGCATTCATTTCCTTTTTCTTTTTCTTTTAAAGCCAATTCATTTTTTTCTTCTTCAGTATAATCAGCTATAATCAAATTTAGTAAATAATAATTATAAACTATTTATATCCAACAAAATGTATGTTAAACTATTATTTATTTAATTTTTTTTTTTTTTTATTTCATAATTATTTTTACAATCTGTCAATTTGACAATAGGTAAAATTTTTATCAGTATTGATAATGGTAACATCTAGAGTGAAGGATTTAGGAGATATAAATCTGTCCAGTAACAGATTTATATTTATTTAATAATAAATCAAACAACAAAATAAAACTAATTTTTCAAGAATTTGAAAATACTGTGTTATTTTTGAAGAAAAAAAAATATTTATTAAGTTATTATATTTATTACTAATTTTACCTTCTTCAATTGCTTTTTTTTCTCTTTTGATTTCTTCTTCTAAATTATCATTTAAATACTTGATCTTTTCCTTCTGTTTTCTTTTCTTTTCTTCCTTATTTTTTTCTTCTTCAACATCCATTTTTAAAATTTCATAATCTGGATTATATTTCTCCCAATCTTCATAAGATTTCTGAACACTTTTCATTTTTATAGATTTATTTTCCTATTAATAATAAATTAAATATGCATGAATATGTATAAAAATATTATTGTAGAAAAAATGTACCTACCTCTTTTATTATCGAGTCTTTCATTTCTGATTTTCGTACAGGGTATGGATATTTATTTTCAATATCAATGATGTTTTTATTATTTTTATTATTTAATTTTAAATCTGTTTCTTTGATTTTATCTGACCAATCCTAACAAAGGAAATTTAGCATAACCTATACAATCATTGAACAAAACAAAGAACTAAACAATTATATATTAAAATTATTATAAAAAATTACCATTAAATCACTAGAAATTGTATTCCATTGTTTAGTATCTATCATACCCTTTGTTAAAACAGGTGTTTCAATTCGTAATATCCTACTATTTGGATTTAAAGTACGAAGTTGATCTTCTGCAGCTTTAGTCAACTCTGGATAATAACCTTCTTCTCCTGATCTAATATAAAAGAAAAAAATAGAAAAAATATTTATTATTATTTTAATTCAATTATAAATAAAAATAAAGTTTAATTAATTTAATTAAATTTTTAATAAATAATAAAAATAAATAAAATATCAATATTATTTCAACCTTAAAATTCTAACAATTTTTTCTAGAAGTTTGGTATCACGACATTCTCCAATAAATTTGAAATTTAAATGATCAAGTGGAATTGCATATTTTTGTAATAATGTTCTTTTATATTTCCGCTCTTCTGTTTCATTCATATTAATTAATTTAATTTAGTACGTTTTTTACTTTGTTTAGAAATACTGGCTTATCACAATATTAATTGAATGAATATTGATAAAACTACTTGGTTTCTATAGTTACTAGGAATTAAAGATTATCAGAGAACCTTTTATATATAAAATATTATACTTAAATAAATAATCTGTTATCATTATAAATTATTTAATTTTAAATAAGATAATTTTTTTAAATATTAATTTTATTCTGAAATAAAAATAAAAGAAATATGGTAATTGTTTACAAACCGGGAAGCTTCAGGGATTTGGATGAAACTTTGCCAGTGGATTTCTTTTTTAATTCCAAAGAAACTTTCATTATGCAATATTTTTCGGCCTCTTTTAGTTTACGAGATAAAAATTTTTTATGCTGGACAGATTAGCTGGTTATGAACGTCGAAATGTAGTGTTTTATTGACTAATTCACTAATTATTCATTAATTTTCGGTTTGGCTTGTATATAGGAAAATTATTTTTTTAATTTTCATATATCCAAACCGAACTGAAAAAAAAAACAAACGAAAATTAGTGAAGCGCTCCGCTGGCCAAATGAATAAAACATGGTAGATAAATTGAATGTTAATGGATTTATATGCAAACTTTAATAATTTTTATCTCGTAAACTAGAAGAAACCGAGAAATATTGCAAAAGGAAAGTTTCTTTGGAATTAAAAAAGAAATCCACTGACAAAAGTTCATTCAAATTCCTGAAGCTTCGCGGTTTGTAAACAATTACCAGAAATATATATAAATTTTTGATCGAAATTATTACATAAATATTTTTTTCAAATAGAACTAATAAAAATTTTATTAAGTATTACTTTGAAATTTATATCTATGAAATTTAGACAGGAATAATATTTTACTATAACTTTTTTCCTTACTACCTTTTCGATGTCAATAAAGAAAATTGGTCACATTTTAAAAGATTATTCATTGTATAAATAATGAGAATATTTAAGATGATCAACTAACAATATTTGAAAAATTAACAAAACAATTCTATAAAGGTTTCCATTCTAAAGACTAGTACAACAATTAAAAGAATTCAGTTGATTAGATTAACAATTTGCTAAAGTTACATAATAACGAGAGAGCTCCTAAATCAGGGGTGGACAAAAGCCGGCCCGCGGGTCGGATCCGTCCCGCCGGCCCGTTGCAAAAGTTTGGCTCTTATTTCGATCTTTCATTCAATATGGCTCTTTTAAAAAAAAGGTAAATTTTTTTTACAAATGTCCCGGTTTGGTGTTTTCGAAATATGGTCCTCCGGCCCGGGAGACATTTTGAAAATTTAATTTTGGCCCGCGCATAAAAGTATTTGCCCACCCGAGTCCTAAATTATATAAAAATTATCCAACAATAAATATAACAAATTTATTTATATAAATTTTTGATTTTATAAAACTGAAAGGGAAAACCTATAAAAATTTAATTTAAAAGAAATATTTATTTTCAAAAGACCATACATGACTATTTCCTGAATGAACATGGTATTAAATAAAATTTTTAATATTTTATCTAGATGAGGTGAGAAGTATAAATTTTTTTCATGAATGCCATCCTGTAATGCAGAGGTTCTTAAACTTAGGTACTCCGCGGACCCCCACTTGAGAAAATTCTTTTTGACGGACCCCATCCCAACTTTAGGTACTTTACGTCATTTTATTAGTTAATTTCTGGCTTAAGATCTCATAAGAACAAGGATATATGGTGAATATTTCTAACAGTGATTGGTGAATAACGATTTTTTTGCATATTGTAGAACAGATTTTATTAGAAAATTCAGCTAAATATGAAGATGGAAACGGTAGCAATAATTTTCTTGCACATTTCGTTGAATTTGGGTATTTGATCTGTTTCCTCACAAAGCCATGCCATCGCTCCTTTTATATTAAATAAAGTTTTAACTGACTCATCATTTTCTCGTGCACCTGTACGATGGCTTTGCGGACCCCCAGTAAAGGCTTCGCGGACCCCCAGGGGTCCGCGGACCACAGTTTAAGAACCTCTGCTGTAATGGAATTTTGGCAATTTGATAAGTATAAGACGATCATTTAAGAATACTTCTAGGTATCTAAACATTTTGATATATAAGACCTGGTGGTAACTGGTTCACCGAGCCGCCGCTCGGCCACTAAAAAAAATTATGCCTCATTATCGGGTTTTGCTGGTACAGGGCCGTTCCGACCCGGGAGGCAGGGGGCACCCGGGCGGCAAGCCTAGGGGGCGGCGTCACAAAGAAATCATGAATCCTACACTCCAACTTCGCGCCAACATCAAATTCTGTTTCAAGCTTGGAAAAACAGCCACAGAAACATTTGAAATGATTAAAAAAGTACAAGGAGAGAAAGCCATGAGTCGTAAGAACATTTGCAAAGTCCGGCTTCAAAAGAGTTGAGTGAAGACCGTTTTGACAGTTTTTTTTATGCTAAAGGCATCATTCATCAAGAATTCACTCCCCAAGGGCAGACGGTCAATGGAGAATACTATTTGAAGGTCTTAGATCGTTTCCTGTAAAGTCGCTCGAATTCGCCCTAAGTATCGCGAGCAAGGCTCATAGAGGCGTTGTTCTTATCGCCCATCCTCCATATTCCCCTGATCTAGCCCCAGCTGACTTTTGGCTATTCATTAAACTAAAACTGGCCATGAGGGAGAGCGTTTTTCAACGGTGGAAGAAATCCAGAATTACGTAACCGCGGCCCTAAAGGGGCTCCAAAAGAATGACTTCTATTTATGCTTCAATTCATTTTACAAAAGATTTGAAAGATGTATCAATGAGGAAGGGATCTATTTTGAATAATCTGAAATAAAATTTATAAATTTGTAACCCGTTTTGTTTTTATGGTCTGTCACCTTGATTATTGTCCACACCGTGTATATATACAATTTTTATTAGTATAATAAGATAAGATAAAGCGGACTTCGAGCGATAATCTGAATTTAATACCTGAAATAATGTTAACAAGGCAGTTCCGGTTGGAAATTCTACGTTATGCGTTCGGATCTAAGCTGGTTAAGGCGGGGTATTTTAGTCGGTAAAAGTCCGGCAGTATACTGGGCAACACCTAACAGATAGTCCTATGAGGATTTTCCCCCCTTTTATATATATATATATATAAAAGCTATGTGTACATATTTTGGTACCTTGTTTTACCTGTTAATTTTAATTTGAAATTCTTTTCAAAGTTTAATTTTGTATTTCGATTACAATTTGCAAATGGGGGCCTAAATAAAATAGTTTCACATTTGTTGATGTTAACTTTTAATTCCCACTAATAATTGAAAGAAAATCATTTGAATTTCTCTTTTTAAGAATTTCTACTAGCCGCGGATAATATCCTGGATTTTTACTTTGATTTGTTCAAATTATAAAGTCGCTTATACATATAATAGAACTATAGTAAATTTTCAAAATTACAAACATAAGTAGATAAGATAAAAATTAAATATAATATTAAATAAATAAATAAATTTCAAAATTATAATTTAATATGTATGTGAAAGTTAAAAAGTGTTTGAATATTTTTATTTATAAATAAATGTTTTTTATTAGAAATTGATAAATTCAAAATAAGAATATTAAAAAATTATAAAATGAATCAATCATGAAATAATGGAAAAAAGTATAATAAATTTGTGTAGGGGGGTAAAATTATACATTTTTAAATTTTCTAAAAATTTTAGAATAGACACCAAATATAAATATATATATATTAACTATAAAAACTACCAAGGATATAAGTTAATAAATAAAACTTCTAAATCAGCCTGACATTTTTTTACGATTAATAAATATATATATTTTTATAAAAAAACTATTCAATTTAACAAAAATAATTAAAATTTATTATTATTTTTAATATTTATAATTAACATAACGGATTCAAAATCTACATAATTTTAACTTTAATCTTTTATTGCACTATTATATATCTTATCATGCATATATTATAAATATATATTTATATGATTATAATAGAAAAATAAAAAAAAATATATATATATATCATTAAAGAATATTCTAATTTAAATTATTTTCAAAAATTGGATTAGAAAATAAATTGATATTTTAACATTTATCCTTTTAAAATAATTTATTGTCAACAATTAATAAAATTTAAACTCAAAATTAAAACAAAATGAGTAGATTATAAATATTTTTTGTACATATATAAATGAATATTTTTCTATAATTAAATATAATGCAATTTATATGTATAAAATAAAAAAGTTATTTCTTACATACATATAAAAGTTAATATTAATTTAATATCAATTTATTTGATAAATTTATTAATGTATTATATCTCCATTTTTTACATTTTGTATCATTGAAATAAAATTAATTGGAATTCAATGAGGGTACTAGATATATTCAATTTATTTATATTGTATTATTAATAATATTATATGATAAGATAATAGATTAAAATGCAATTGTATAATCAATATATTGTTATATATAAATACAATTTCAGCTTATATATATATATGTATATATATATATATATATATTTACATTAAAAAAGCTAATAGTCTTTTTATTTAAAGAAAAATCTCTGAGCTTTATTTAATAAATAAATAAATGAATATTAAAGATTTTGGGCCTCAGAGAGACGTTTATGTTGTAAAGGGTTCCATGGTACAACGTTTCGTACAGGTAATGATTGGTCATAATTACAATAAACATCGGTTGATAGTTCTTCTAGGCCAATTTCTTTATCAGATTTCGACTTTTTGGTTGCCTCATCAACATTCGCTCGTATTTCAGATTCGAGTTTCTAAAATGAAACAATAATAATAATAATAATTAAAATGGAAAAAGATTATAATGGTTTTTATAATATTGGTATATGATAGATTTTGGATAATTTTACTTTTAGGTCCTCGACGCTTATTAAACCAGATGATGTGATTCTTTCTCTAAAACTTGTAATTGGATCTCTTTTCTGCCGGACGTCTTGAACTTCATCTCTAGATCGGTAAGATGTGCCTGGATCAGACATTGAATGGCCACTGTAACGATAAGTAGCTGTTTCTAAGATAATGGGTCCTTTTCCTTGTTTACAATGATCAATCGCAAATCGAGATGCTTCCCGAACTGCAAGAACATCCATTCCATCCACCTAGAAAAATAAAATGATATATTTCATATTAAATAAAAATTAATATATTAAGAACTGTTTCATTTGTATTAATTTAGGAAAAATCAAATTTGAAATTTTCTGATCAAAATACTGTTTTAAAAAAAATTAAAAGTAAAAAGATATATATATTGAATCATTTACCCAAATTCCTGGAACATAATCGCCACGTGTATAATATGTAGTGCTTGCAGAACTTCTTTCTGAAGATGTTCCCATTCCATAACCATTGTTTTCGCACACAAAAATACATGGTAAATCGAGAAGCTTTGCCATATTAAATACCTCAAATAATTGTCCTTGATTAGCTGCACCATCTCCATAACATGCAAAACATACTCCATCTGTTCCTTTATATTTTGCTGCAAGGGCAATTCCAACGCCAAGTGGTACCTTAAAAATACGATTAAAAAATTAATTAATAAAGGAAATAGACTGCAATATAAATACTTATATTAACAAAAAAAAATCCATCACCTAAAGGAGGAACAGTAGTAGATAAACAAAATTTAGAAAGCATGATAGAGCATTTGAAAGATGAATATGATTAAAATTTCACGAAACCGAGCGAGGATTTGTTATAGCCATCATAAATTCACGTAAACTTTCTGATTTGAGAAAAAGGAAGATAAAAGCAGCCACAAAAATAAATTTAACAATATAGACAGTTTTTTATTATTATTTATTTTTTGCAATTAGTACACTAAATTGACTATTTTAAAATTGATTTTTTCGAGAATTCGTTTATTTTTAACCTTAAAAACATCCATTAAATAGTATAACTAAATTTTATTACTCTAATCCAATTTCTTCTTGGTGTTAGGATTTTTTTCAAAATTTTTAAATTGTTACCTGAGCCCCTACAATGCCATTGCCACCATAAAAGTTTTTGCTATACATATGCATGGAACCACCTTTTCCTCTCGCACAACCTGATTGACGTCCTGTAAGTTCGCTCAACACTCCTACCAATGAAACACCCATTAAATAAGTCCATCCATGGGCTCGATAAGCTGTTATAACAGAATCTTGATCTCGCATTGACATTCGAATTCCAGTTGCACAAGCTTCCTGAAATACAAATATTTAGTATAAATTTACAATAATATTTATTTGAAATTAATTTTAATTTAGTTAATAAAAAGGATTAAGAGGAAATATTTGTTTTTTATATTCAAGGAATACAAATAAAAAACAGTAATTTTTACCGACCGACGATAGTAAGGGAGGTATTGTTTTCACACCAAATTTCACATGTGGAGATTTTTACATATCTCCACGAATCATGGATTTTCTTAATAGAAAAAAGTATTTTTAGCATGATGTCTGTCCGTCCGTCCGCCGGTCCGTATATATGTGTACAGCTTGAACGGCTCAACGGATTTTTATGAAATTTGGTATATTTACTTAATGCATCAGTATGATGAATTGATCAACTTTTGGTGCAAATCGGGAAACCGGAAATGGTAGTATTAGCGATCGACGATAGGAAGGGAAGGGTTATTTTCACACCAAATTTCACACGAGGAGATTTTTTACATATCTCCATGAATCATGCACTTTGTATTGGTTTTATCCTCGGGAAAAATCATCTTCATTAGTTTTTTCTTAATTTAAAATTATATGACGTCACCCATCCTTTCATGATGTCACAGCCATATATTATTATAAATAAAATCAAATTAAAAATATTTATGTTATATCCATATCTGTTTTTTATTGCATTATTTGATACATTTAAATTATTTGAAATTGTTTCTGTAGCTGAAAATTAATTTACTTCAAACCGTCGGTCGGTTCTGCGTCTGGCCACAGGTCAACTTATTACTATCTCGCCAGAGATAGTATTGCGATCACGAAAATTTTCGATGTTGAGATTTTGATGTTTTTATACGTTTTGAAGGTTCCTGAATCATTTTCACTAAGGTTGAGAAAAATGTCTGTGTGTGTGTGTGTGTATGTATGTAGACAAGATTACGCAAAAACGGTTTGAGCTAGAATGATGCAATTTGGCACATGAGCATTATTCAAAATTCATAGTTTTCTATCAACTTTTGAGAAATGTAGCTCAACCGGAAGAGGGTCATTACCTACAACGTTTTGAATTTTTTCCTCTAAAGTGACCGTAAAAATAAAGATATATGTTTGTTTGATAGTTTTTCACATGATTAAAAATTGTATAAAACTGCTATATATAGAATTTCAGCTTGATTGAATCGCTGAAAGTACCAGAATTAATTTTTTAACACTGCAAATCTCACGCGCCAACACGTGCCATGGTGCCATCAATAAAAAACCAAACATGCGCTGGTTTAATATTTATTATTTATAATTTATAATTAATTAAATTTAATTTAAATATAATATATTATGTTATTTAATCCAATTCAAATTGCGAGATAGTCGAGTGGAGACACTCCAGCTTATTTTTTTTTTATATTAAACATTTTCAATAAATGAGAATTTAATAAAGAAGTAAAATGTTTTAATTTTTAAAGAATATACTCTCAATGTTTTGTAAAAAATTTTTTTTCGATAGTTAATTTAATTAACTAATTAATTTAGTGGCTAGTTTGGGAGAAGATAAAATGGCGAAAAATATATTGGTAGGGAGACCTAGTGGGAAACGTCCACTTGGAAGACCAAGGAAGCGGTGTGTGGATATTGTGGGAAAGGATGTGAGAGAGATGGGAGAGGATAGGGACTGGAAGGTTGTGGCCCAGAATAGGAATACTTGGAGGGGTGTGGTTGCTGCGGCCAAGAACTTTCGAGTTCGAGATAGATAGATAGATAATTTAATTAAAATTACTAATCCAGAGTAAAAGGTTGAAGTGTCAATAAGGATTAAATTACAGAGATCCTATTACATCAATAGAAGGGATGAAAAAATCAAGAGGAAAATATGTGCATATATAATATTACAATATACTTACTTGTCCGGAATAAAGATGGCAAAAACCTCTTACAGTTTTTTCTTTATATAAATTTCCAGCCGAAGTTTCCAATCTCCTTATTACAAACATATCTTTATATAATTTAAGAGCTTCATCTCTTGTAACATTAACTTTTGTTGATGGTCCTGATTCGAGTTTATGCAATTTAAAAGACTAAAAATATTAAATAAACATTAAAAACAAGTTTTATATTGAGATTATAAATTTCAAAATAAATAATATAGTAAATAAATATTAAAAATAAGAAAAAATACCTTAGTTTCAAATGAGGCTTCTGTAGCATAATTATTTTTAGAGGAAGCAAAAAAAGAGAGAAGAGATTTCTGCAATGTAAAAATAATATGTGAATATTTTATGACTTTCATTGATAAAAAAAGTAGAATATCCAGAATAATTCAAAATAATTTTAATTTAAAATATTAAAAATATATTATAGATTAAACTGTTATTTATAAATGATCTATAAAAGATAACCTATATATTAAATAGGTATATAATTAAAACAAAAATTAGTAATTATAGTGGTTCTATTGCGATGAGAAGTGACTTTAGCCTCCCCCCACAAGATTGATCTTCTTTAATAAAAATAATCATTCTTCTTTAAAGTACGCAGATATTAAAAACAAAATAAAAAAACTTTACTTTCTCTAATGACATTGAGTTAAATATTTTTTTTTTTTCATTTTGGATTATATAATTTTTGTTAATGAAATTTATAAATATCGAAAAGCAAACAAACAAAATCCTCAAATTTTTATAATATGGAATTTACATCAAGTCCCTTCTAACACTCACCCTAATAGTTGATTCATCTACTATCTCATGAAGTTCTTACCTATCTTAGCCATAATATGGGAACATCTTTTTAAAAGGTTTAATTCTAAAATATATGATATAATATTTTCTTACCAAATAAAATTTATTTTTAAGTTTTGTTCATTATAAACCTGTACGGTAAAATTAGCATTTCGACTTTAAATAAAGTTAAAATATCACTTACATAAATTTACAAAATAAAAAAAAAACAACTAAAATTCTGAGACAAATAAAGATAAGTACGAAATATCTTATCTTTATAACTTTATCAAGTAGCAATCAGATTTTAATCATATCCTATTTTACAAAATTAAAAAATATAGTTGAAATATTTTGTTTTGTTTTTTGAATAAAATTGACAATAGCTTTAAATATATGACAATTGTTTAAATACAATTTAATTGTGAGAAAAAACAAATGAACATATATAAATTCTATTTCTTTTTCTAATTGTTTTTACTATACCGTGGTCATGTCCACAAAATCAGGGACCATTCGTGTAGCAATATCTTTGCTAACTTGAAACCAAGATCCAAACTTAAGCAGCATGTGGAAAAATGTATATTTAAAAAATAATATTAAATAATTTATAAAAGTTATATACATGTGGCCAAATGGAAGGAGTAAGACTAAATTAACAAGACAAATTATTATTATACTTACATGTCGATAACTTGTTTGGGAATTGAGCGTTTTTAAACAGTTTGGAATCATAATGAATTTTTGAAAAATAGCAATTTTATCCGTTTAAAATTCAAGGATAGGTGATCTTTATATAATAAAGATGTGAAATGTAGTATTGCTGTGAGTAAAAATCTCAAAAAGCAGACCTTGAGAAAGTTAAGGTCACAGCTGACGGGTACCCATGCTGCTGCTGTTACTGTTAACTCCATCTATGCGGCTCATTTGAAACAGATTGACAACAAAGAAACAATCGTCATGGAGGGATCTTTTAAAGATAAAAAATAAAATATTCATTAAACATTGTATTTATAAATAAATTTTGATTAATTATTTCATGGATAAAATTAAAATATATTTCATTTTAATTATAACAAAAACTTTACTAATAGGACCTGTAAAAGAGTAAGGGATATTAGGAATGGAAGAGGAAGGTTTAAATTTAATTTAAAATATACATATATCTACTCCGTCCTCAATATATCTTTAATTGAAATTTATAAAATAAATATTTATTATTAAAAAATTTAATAATTGTAAAAATGGCTCCAATGGCTTGTTTTTATATACATATCATCAGTGATATATTGGTAAAATAAGAAGTAAAGGAACGCAAAGTGGGAGCAAAAAAGTCTTATTTTCAGCAAAATATTATTTTCCATATAAGTTTTTATTTTGTCTTATTATTACTATACAAAATATTAAAGAACACGAAAAAAGAAATTCTAACAGTAGATTTGTCGGGACATGAAAAAGTACTGGAACGCATACCGGTTCTGAAAAAAGTAAGGAAACGCGGTTCCCCCGCTTTCCCCTCCCAATATACTACTGCATATTGTACAATTACTATAAGTATAGTCAACCTTTTTTTTCTTCTTGATCAAATGACATGTTATTCTTTGAAAAACCAGTAAGGGTTATATTCATTTTATTTTGTTAGTGATAAATTTAATGTCTTTGCATTTATAAAACTTTTATAATAATATTAAAAAATGATAATTAAAAAAATAATATTTTAAAAAATAATTATTTTCACTAAATTATACCTTTTCTTTTTATCTGTTTTTTTTTAACTAAATTCAATTTGTTTTATCATATAAACAATCTAAATATGAAAAACAACGCATTTTAATATTATAAACTTAATCGATTTGAAAATGTAGAAAAATTTAAATACTTAGGTTCTATAATGACGAATAATAATAATATTCGAGAATTTAAATCGAGGTTGAAATCGGGAAACGCCTGTTATCATGCAGTAAAGGGTCTTATCTTGTCAAAATTATTAACAAAGGGGAACAAAATTAAAATATATAAAACAATTATTTTGCCGGTTGTCTTATATAGGTGTGAGGCATGGTCTATGACCCTGAGAGACGAGAGTAGATTTAGAGTATTTGAAAATAGGATACTTCCCAGCATTTATGGGCCAAAGAAAGGTGAGGTCACGGAGGATGACGGAGACTGCATATCGAGGAATTGAATGACCTCTATGCCTCACCAGATATAGTTAGGGTTATAAAATCGAGAAGGCTTTGATGGGAACAGCACGTCGCTAGAATGGGACATAAAAGTATGGCGAAAAAGATATTGGAGGGGAGACGTCCGCTTGGAAAACCAAGGACGCGGTGGGTGGACAATGTAGGAAGATGGGAGAGGGTAGAAGTTGGATGGTTGTGGCTCAGGATAGGGACACTTGGAGAAATGTGGTGCTGCGGTCAAGAACTTTCAAGTTCTGTAGACCCACAGAAATAGATAAATTTTAATCTATTAATATTTTAACATTTATCTCCTTCTTTCGGTAATAATTGATAATTGAATTAAATATATATTATTTTGGTTTTAAATATGTAAATGTACATAAAATCTATCATCTATTAAATTATAAAAAATAATAATAAAAATATATATATATATTAATAAAAAATTATTTTATTAAAAATAAAAGTGTATAAATTTAATCAATAAATAAAAGTATACGTTAACTATGTATTATATATAGAATTTAATATATAAATGTATATATATCTATATACAGATAGATAGATAGATAAGTATAATCTTAACAAAATAGCAATTTTAAATATTATCAACAGGTATATATAAATATAAAATGAGTTTTTTTATTTAACCCCTTGTATAATAATTGTAAATTTGTTTTGTTTTTAAAGCTTTGGTTTGTGGAATGTAACAATTTCATAGGTAAATTTATCTTTATATATATACATATATATATAAAAAGATATATAAAAGATAATTTTATTCTTCGTCGCTATCTCGTTCACATTTTCCAACTTCACAATCTTGATTTAATCTTTTTTCTTTTTTCAATGGAACATCTTCTAAATAAGTAAGCTTGCCTTTGACCAATCTGTGAAATTCAATGATTTAAATTAATATTTGTCAATAAAAATATATATGTTATATTAATATCATATTTTTGTATATATTTTAGATTTATTAATCTTCTAACATAAGTTAATAGTCTCAATTTAAAAAATACTAATTTCAGTCAGAATAATAATTTTAGCTTTCTTATATATTTGTTAAAATATTTAAAAAAGTACAATAAATTAACAATTTTTAAATTCAATTAAAAAGTAAATTTATAATTAATTATTGATTCACAATGGAATATGTTAAAAACCTTTAATAACGAAATAGATTTGTGAAAGGAAATTTAAATAATCCATTGAATGCCAAATTATTAATTCAAAATAAATCACAATATTGAAAGAATTTCATTTGGATATATCTTGTTCGAAATATATTATGCATTAACTAAAATAAATAAATATAGTTAAAAAAATAGGAGAAAAAGTTAAAGTACAAAATTAAGAAGATAAATAATAATATTCAAGTTCATATACATGTAGGAGTAAATATGAAATAAAAAATTAACTTACTTTCCAAATAGTTCGCCTTGTTCAATTGTGTCTGGTAAACGTTTATTTAATGTTTCAGGAAGAACAAGCCCTAAGAAACCTCCTAAAAGTACTAAGCTACCAAGGACAAGAAGTGGCAATGGAGTCCAGTAATCAGACTAAAAATAAAAACATCTCTTAATGTAATAAAAGAAAATAATTAAACATAAATTTAAATTGATTGTGTCGAAACTAACAAACAAAATAAGAAACAATTTTATGGAAAATTATCATTATTTTGGTAATTTTTATTTTTTATTTTAATGTACCAATGTGAGGTGAAAAATTTCCGGCCTGACCAAGAAAAACGATGTTTTTAAATTTTTTTTTTGCTTTATTTTTCAACATTCAAGATAGCTGAGACCTGTACGATGTCAGCTGAATGTGTGCGAAATATTTTGCACAACCATTTGAATATGGAAAGCTGCGTGGAACGTGGGTCCCGCGTTTGCTAACGTTAGACCAAAAAGTGCTTTGAAAAACCATTTCTACCGACATTTTGGCGTAATCCAAACGAATTTTTGCGTCGATTCATAACTGTTGATGAGACTTAAATTAAATTAATTAGAACACCGTTATGAGAAATGTAAAATGTTTCTTGGTCAGGCCGGAAACTTTTCACCCCATACTCGTATAATTAGAGAAATTAATAATATCTTAAGACTTTTTCAATTAATTCCGATGAAAAAGGAATCGAAGAATAATCGTTGATTAATTTTCATTATTCCTACTTGGTTTCCATTTTGTTTTGAAAAATGATCAATTTTTAATTTTTTTTTTTTAATATTTTAAAACCAATAATGAAAAAAAACATCGGTAAAATTTTAAGCTAATGACAAATATTGCCAACAACAAATTTCATTAATGGATACCTGTAATAAGTAGGTAATATATAAATAAATAATACACACACACACACACACACACACATACACACACAAGGTCTGTTCAAAAGAAAAGGTGATTTTTGAATTTTAACGGGATATCTACATTCGATTATAGAAGTTTTTTTTTGTTGTGTTGGTGCACATATATTTCTCATATGTTGACATTATCAGCCAATTTGGATTAGTAGTTGGATTTTGACAACTGAAAGTTTTTTTTTATCATTATTTATATTTACAAGCTGTTACAAGATAACATTAAATAGATTGTTTGTTTATTATTAATAAGTCATGTAGGGAACATCCCAGTGGTTTTGACAAATGAAAAAGTTAGTCACGTTTTTGGGTGTTCTTCGATTTTTTAATGAATTTGTATTAAATTTTGCATTAAAAATGGAATAAAGTGCTCCAACACACTTAAAATGTTGACTGTAATATTCGGCGAGTCTACTTTGTCTCAAAAAAAAAAAAATGATTATAAAAGCACGTCAAGTTGGATCAAATGTGAAGGTTTTGTTCACTGTTTTCTTCGATTATATGACGTGGTGCATCATAAGTTCTTTCCAACAGATCGTGCTGTTAATAGGAATACTACAAGCAGAGGCGGATTAAAGGTCCAGAGCGCCCTAGGCAATCACTTTATCGACGCCCCTGTATCGGCCATAAATGGCCATCATAATACTATAAATTTTAACTAGTTGTTTTTGCGATGACGTTGTATTATCAAACCCTAGATTTTAGTAGACCAGGACCCCTGTACTTACGCAAATACGCGAATGAAATATGACGTTGTAACTGAAGAAATCAAGAGGGACGATAGAACGAACATCGAAATTCATGATTCCTCTCTGTAGATGTAGATATAGATTATGTAAAAGCTTAAATAATTTATTATTATTAATAAATTTTAAAAAAAAAGTTTTGAATTATTTATTGATAAAATTATAAATAGTAAGAGAATAACAAACACAATTTAAAAAAATTAAAAATTTCTGCGTCTACATTTTTGTTTCGCGAAATTGTCAATAACATCGTCGTAGTTTAAAGACAGCAATAAGGTAGATTCAATGTTTAGTATTGCTAACGAATTTAATCTCTTATCTGTCATTGTCACTCTCCTCTCTTTAGGCAGGAAAAACTCCGCTCCCCACTGCAATTACTGACTGCCGTCGATACGCACATTCTTAAGGCTATGTCAATGTTGGGGTAAATTGTTTCAAGCCCTATATTTCTCAGAACCTGTAATACCGCGTTCGTTGTTCGGGGCAGTTCTCCGTCTCGAGCTATCGTTGTTAAATAAGAACGTAGATGGATACATTCGTCAACAAAGCATTTTTCTAAATCATTAAAATACATTGTTACCAACGTACTTGCTCTATTTTGAACTTCTTCGGTGTTTAAATTTGTCAAATTGCATAAAAATGAAAATTTATTGCAAAAATTATTGTACGCTTTTCGTCTCTTTTCAAGTTCAACGACAATTCGGTCTATAATTTCTAGATATACTGTTACCCGTAATGTTTCTCGACCCGATAATGAAGAAGTTATATCTTCAGCAGATTCATCTGCTGTGAGCTTTCTCTTCCGTATCCTCTTTTTGTGCCCTTTTCATATTCTTTTACTAATGACAGTTCCAAGGCTTGCTGTTCATATTTATCAAAATTTCCCCTTTCTGAAGAAATTATGTGAATAATATATACTGTCATACAATTGAACAACAGTACACATATCAATTTCAACGGATTGCAATTTTTTGTTGGTTTTGTTCATGTGAACCAAAATAAAACTCCAAAACACGGT
Source organism: Labia minor (assembly GCA_963082975.1). NCBI lineage: Eukaryota > Metazoa > Arthropoda > Insecta > Dermaptera > Spongiphoridae > Labia > Labia minor. The sequence continues at coordinate 14,503,982 of OY720349.1, read as the reverse complement.
CATGAAGGCAGTTTCTAACCGTTCTAATTTGAACCTTATACCTTTAGCTTCATATACAATAGAACGTTTTTGCGCAGGATTGCTTTCGATAGCAATCAAAGCATCGTGAATTTCTGAAAATGACTCTTTTAAGCTTTTACAAGCATTTGCTCGAGAAGACCAGCGTGTGTCAGATGGATTTTTGACAGTAGATTTATTTTTATTATCATTACATAAACGTATTTGTGATTGTAGAGTTTCCCATCTTTGAGTTGAAGCTGTAAAAAATGTGTAAATTTCTTGAAGGAGATCAAAGAACCAACAAGCTTCTTGAACGCATTCAGCTGCACATTCACCCACTAGGTTCAGTGAATGTGCGGAGCAGGGTATATAATCTGCTAGGGGACATAGATCTTTTATTTTCGCCTGTAATCCATTGTATATGCCAGACATATTTGCAGCGTTATCATACGACTGGCCTCTACAGTCTACTAATATATTAATTTCCAACATGTCTAATTAAATGTTGCATCATTGCATCAATCTGATTAAAATGAATGGAACTCTTAGGGTTATTAGGTATGTTTCTAAGTGCATGAATATTTTTTTTTTTATTGGAAGAATGATAAATATATATCGTAATTTATAATTATAAAATATTATTAAAATATATATTTTTAATTTTATTTCGAAATTAAATAAAAAATTTTAAAATATTTTAAATTTAAAAAAAATATTAATATTTTTTGTATTATTATATTGTATTAATACAATATCCTTTAAAAAAAAGGCGGGAGTCAAATTTCGATATGGATGACATAGTGTCGTTTAGTTCTTAATCGTTAATATGTTATTTTCTTTATTTATTTAAAAATTCTGAGCTCGCGCGCCCCTTGTAACTACGCGCCCCTAGGCACGTGCCTAGTTTGCCTTACGGATAATCCGCCTCTGACTACAAGCAAGTTATGCAACTACTAATCCAAAATGACTGATAAGTTCAACAAAAGATAAATATATGAGTACCAACATAACAACAACAAAAAAATTCGATAATCGAATGTATACAGCCCGCGAAAATTCAAAATTCATCTTTTCTTTTGAACGGACCTCGTATTTTATTTATTTGAAGAAATATATATATAATAATAATAATAAATTAATTATAATCTATTCTCTGAATTTAATTTAAGTTATAAAATATTATTAATTAATTGTTTTTTAATATACTTACCAATAATGTAATATGAGGTGAAAGTATTCCACCCATTCTTGCAAACATGGAAGCTACACCCATACAAACACTTCGAATTAATGTTGGGAATTGTTCTGCAGAGAAAATATAAATTGTTGCATAACTTGCAGTAACAGCTAGTTTACCTAGCATAGCTAATAAAATAATCGCCCATTGACTTTCTATCAAATAAAAAAAAAAATTAATTACTAAAAAGATTAAATAATAATAAATTACAGATGTTTTCTTACCTTTGGGCACAATACTTGTAAGGAGTAAAACAACTCCACCAAATAGCATTGATCCGCAAAAGGTTGGCTTACGCCCATATCGATTTATCGTAAGCAAAATTAGAACATATCCAGGAATTTCTACAATACCGCTTATGAAAAAATTTAAATAATCATTTCCACCGAGATTTGATGTATTCCATGAAAGACCATAATATGCAACACTATTCGCGAACCTTACAAAAACAAAAACAAAACATCTTGATTTAAAATTCTAATAAAAAATAAAATAAACCATTATTCTAATTAAAAAGAAATAATATTTAATTTTAAGAATAATATATTCATTTGTTTTAAATAAGAGATAGAGAAATAAAAGAAAATAAAGCATGTAAATTTTATGATAGATTTGTAAAAGAATATTATATTATTTATTTTGGAAATCCTAAATGTTAGGATTTTTTTATCCACGCCATAAAATAAAACATGATCAATAGGCCGGGGGAAAATTGAAATTAACGTTTCAAAATATACAATTATGAAATATAGGTAAAATATAAATTAACATATTCATTAATTTAAAATATAATATTATTAATTATAATTATTATTATTATAATTAATAAGGAAGGAACACTCAATCTTCCGAAGTATGAATGTTGAAAATGTTGGATATTAGAAGAAAATGATAAAAAAGTGGATAAGAAGAGCTGATATAATGATAAATTATATGAACTCTGTCCAAGTAATTAAAAATGAGCTGTGGCCAGGCTCAGAACAGACTAATGATTTGAAATAAATTAATTTCCAAACAACATTATATATATATATATATATATATGTATGTATATAGAGTATAAAAAATATTTTTAAAACTTGCATTAAAATGACTAAACTATATTATCTTGGTTTTTATTTATATACTCAATTATTAATTACTACTAATATCCGACAATGAATACAAAATTAATAATTTGTAAACTCCCACTTCCGGTTTCTGGATATACACCAAAAGGTGATGAATTAATGCTACTGATGCATTAAGTAAATATACCAAATTTTATCAAAATCCGTTGAGCCGTTCAAGCTATACACGTCTATACAGACACATAATGGACAGACGGACAGACATCATGCTAAAAATACTTTTTTCAGTTAACAATGTGCATGATTCGTGGTGACATGTAAAAATCTTCACATGTGAAATTTGTGGTTAAAACAATACCTTTCCTTCCTATGGTTGTTGGTAAAAATGAAGATTTCAATAGAAATGATTGATAGGAGGGGAAGGGGAAGAGAGATTTATAAAAAAGTTTTTAGAATTTGTGAGAGAGAAAATATATATTTATATATTTATATATATATTTATATATTTATATATATATATATAAATATATCAAAATTAAAATAAATCATTAATAAAAAATTGTAAACATGGTTAAGTGAGAGTAAAAATTTTAAAAATAGGTATTTTTTTAAACAATCTATGATATATTATGTTCTTTGAAAATTAGTCAAGCCTTTTGGTCGATTCTTTCATATTAGTTCAATTTTAATTATTAAATCGAACATTTAAACTTTAATTTCAAATTGATAACATTTAATAATAATATATAATAATAAATATGTTTATTTAAAAAAAAAAAAAAAATTCTTGGACAATAAGTAATGATACTCTTATAAATATTAAATGACATATCAAATAATATTTATTTTATATTCTTTTAAAATTCGAACAACAAATAAAAAAAAATTAAAAATTTTTATTTGAAAGAACAGATACCTTTGGATGTTGAAATTAATTCCTCGAGTCAGTATTTATGTATCTATTATGATTTAGTGATGAAGTTCCTACTTAAAAATCATGACCTTAACTCATCATCTTCACTGGAGATTTCATTCAGGGCCTGACTAGAAGAAATTAAAATACCAGTCTAACTGTACAAACATCTAATCGAAATGTTAGTAGGTCATAAGTCTAGTTTAGTCAATTCCTATATCAATATTCAGAGGAATATTGATTAATTTCTTTTAAATTTTTCCATAATATTTTGATTATTTAACAATATTTTATTAAATTATGAAGTTTTATAATATATCTTAGAATTTCTTTATAAAATTATTAATTACTTTTTATAAATTTATTACACTATGGTAACCAGAATAAAATTTATAATAAATAGAAATATCCATTAAGGTGAATGTACCAGTAGTTGACTCTTTATGAGAAAAATATGATATTTTCTATTTTTTATCAGATATCAATTTGAGTTTTTGGCGATATGATTCACTGGCTAATAATGAAGAATTTACCTGCAAACCAATTCAATTTTTTTATTTTTTATATTTGTTTTCTAACATTAGTTTCTAAAAGCATCAGAGGTTGACATCCCTAAAATTCAAATAATCCAGTAGTTGACAGAAGCGGTACCAGTAATTGACCCTAAATTGATATGAATTCTTGCAACATTATTAAAACAATTTTAATTGTTTTAAAGATCATGATTTTTAAAATTTTTTTGAATATACAATACAAAAATCACCCCATTTTTTGATTAATTATTAATTATTTCCTTCTATACTTTTAAAAGATTAGAACATATTAATTTAAATAAATTAACATAATACCAAATAGAAAAATAATTCTAAATAAATTTTTAAAGGTATCTATATTTTCAAAATTCAATAGTTTTCATCAATTTTACTTATAACATTTAAGGAGTATTTTTGAAGAGAATAATTCTTTGTAGACCAACACTTAAATATATGGTGTTGGACTATTTTGAATAGAAAAATATCAGCAATTTTATAAAACAAATATGAACTTTATTACTTAAAAGTATTTTTATTTTTAATAATTAATTTTTGAAATAAACATTAAAAATAAATTCTAATTTTAATTTTATCAATAAATTATAGAATAAAAATTGGTTCCATTTAAGTATTAAATATTACTTACCAGCAATAAAAAATGTTCATAAGTTTATTTCTTAAATTGGGATATTTTAATACAGCGAAAAAACTCTTAGATGATGGTCCGCGTTGATTATCCTCTTCTTCGGGTTGTAGGGCCTTTTCAAGAAGTTCGGGTGGTACTGTTTTACCATTTGCTTTAGCAGCATATAAAATATTTGTTCGTGCTTCATCCACTCGACCTTGTGATATGAGCCAACGATTTGATTCTGGTACAAGCCTAAAAAAAAATAAAAAAAAATTATCAATCATAAGAATTCAATATTTATTATATTTCCATCAATGTTTAGTAAAAAAATGAAATTATTATTGTTTTTCCTTTTTCTTTTTTGTTGTTAATCTGAATTTTTGTTTTAAAAAATTTTTTAAAAATCAGAAACATCAATTTATGTGAGGAAATAATTTAAAAAAAAATTGATTTTTGAAGAATATTAAAATTGACAGTGACTTGATGTTATGAGATAAACAACTTAGAGATGAGGATTTAACTCACTCGCTTCCAGATTTTCCATGTTCTTTTCTAATAAAGGTATTTTTCTTCTTTATATACATACACGAGATCTGTTCAAAAGAAAAGGAAAACTTTGAATTTTCGCGGGTTGTGTACATTCGATTATCGAATTTATTTTTGTTATGTTGGTACACATATGCTTCTCAAATGTTGGCATTATCAGCCATTTTGGCTTAGTAGTTTGTTTTTGACAACTGAAAAGTTAGTCACGTTTTGTGTTTTCTTCGAATTTTTACTTTAAATAAATAAGGATTACTAGAAGGAAGTTATGCTACATTTGCGTGAACAGACCTCGTTTATTAGTATAAAATGTGCTTCTTTTAAATATATATCCTAGCCATTACCATAAACCAGTGTTTTTCATATTCACGACACACTGCCGAGAATGATCATATTTCTGCGACACTTCAAAAATTAAGAATAACTATATAATTAGATTTTAGTCATGTTACATCCCGCCATCGCTTCAAAAATGTTTCCTAATATAATACCTTCTTAGAGATAAACAGAGTAATTCTAAAACTATATATTTTTTTAAACGTTTTATTAACATTTTATAGAAATGTTACCTTTTCTCGCGACACATCGGTCGGGAGCCACTGCCCACTGCCATAAACCATAGAGACTATCCTGACTAAATCGAATATTTTAAGGGTTTTCTCTCATACCCTTTTCCGCGGTAGGAGACTATTTACAATTTTCATTTATGTTAGCATTTATTTGTAAATATAATTTTATTTATTTTTTAAATAATTGAATATAAAAGAAACGGAAGTTTACTTATAATTTACCAAAATGTTTTTTTTAAGTAAAATATTAAAAATTAATAATAAATTTTTCAATTTTTGTTTTTGTTTTATTTATTTTTAAAAATTGTCTAAATTTTTTAAGATTTTATTTAAAAAGAAACAAAAAAATAAATCACTATTTATTATATATATTTTATATTATATCATTATATTATCACCTTCATTTATAATATACAGTATATTATATAACATTAATATCTAAAAAGAATGCAGAATTATAGATATCTACTTTATGTATACTCATCATATTTCACTTTTTATTCAAATTAATGAGAATTGGTCATAAATTGAAAAATTTTAAAATAAAAAAATTATTTATATAATTCATTTTATTATTTAATAATATTATTTTATAAAATATTTTTAAAAAAGGCTATTTAATTTTTACTATCTCGCCAGAGATAGTATTGCGATCATGAAAATTTTCGATGTTGAGATTTTGATGTTTTTATACGTTTTGAAGGTCCCTGAGTCATTTACACTAAGGTTGAGAAAAATGTGTGTGCGTGTAGGCAAGATTACGCAAAAACGGTTTGAGCTAGAATCATGAAATTTGGTACATGGGTATTATTCAAAATTCGTAGTTTTCTATCAACTTTTGAGAAATGTAGCTCAACCGGAAGAGGGTCATTACCTACAACGTTTTGATTTTTTTTTCATTTAAAGTGACCGTAAAAATAAAGATATATGTTTGATAATTTTTCATATGATTAAAGATTGTATAAAACTACTATAAATAGAATTTCAGCTTGATTTAATGTTATTTAATCCAATTAAAATTGCGAGATAGTCGAATTGAGACACCCCAGCTTATTTATTAATTTTAAAAGTCTTAGAATGTTTATTTTTTATTAACAATTCCAAAAAGTATTTTAAAAAATTTATAGGTATATCAAAAAATGCTTTATATTCAAAAATATATAAAAATTTGAAAAAAAAAAAAATTTATAGAATTTACTTTTGTTTTGCAAGATTTTTTAATATAGTAATCGATTTGAAAAATATCTACATAGATAATATATAATCAAGTTTAGTTTCCATTTATGATAACGGAATTGTAAAGTGAGACCAAAATTTTAATGGCCCTGAAATTCCAAACAATGTCGAAAGAGGACTAACCAACAAACAACTCATCGAGGTCGACAGAGCCTCCGTTTCGTCTCCAGAGAGACGAAGCATTCGGTTGAATCGCCTCCTCTGCACGCTTCGTTGCCAAAGGCTCGAAAAACATCAATGACCCCTGCAGGTTTCCAACTCTCTAACTTCACGAGACATTCCCGACACTGGAAAGAGCATTCATTAGAATCCACACCTAAAATCTACTACAAAAAAAGTTCTACTTTTTTGTTTAATAACAAATAAATTCTTGATTCTTATCGCCAAGAAATATATATATATATAAAACATAAATATTGCATATGTAAATTAGGTCTATTCAGAAGAATAATTGAATTTGGAATTTCCGCGAGCTGTGTACATTCGATTATCGAATTTTTTTTTGTTATGTTGGTACACATATGTTTCTCATATATTGACATTATCAGCAATTTTAGATTAGTACTGAAAAAGTTAGTCACGTTTTTTTTTAAAAAATATGTATTAAATTTTGCGTTAAAAATGGAATAAAGTTCTCCAACGCACTTAAAATGTTGACTGTGGCATTCTCGGCGAGTCTACTTTGTCTCAAAAAAATGTTTATAAGTATTGTATAAGCGCTTTAAAAAAGCACGCCAAGTTCGATTAAATGTGAAGGTTTTGCTCACTGTTTTCTTCGATTACAATGACGTGGTGCATCATGAGTTCTTACCAACAGGTCGTACTGTTAAATAAGGAATACTACAAGGAAGTTATACTACGTTTACGTGCAGCAATACGGCTCAAACGATCGGAATTGTGGAAAAACGATATATAATTCCTTGTTTGTGATTTTTTAGCCAAAAACAACACCGTAATCATGCCTCAACCACCGAATTCACCAGATTTGGCTCCCTGCGACTTTTTCTTATTCTCAAAATTGAAGAGTCCAATGAAAGTAAAGCTTTTTGCCACAATTGAGGAGATAAAGTCGAAATCGAAGGACGAGCTGATGGCCATATCGAAAAGCACATTTCAGAAGTGCTTCGACAATTGGAAGAAGCGCTGGCATAAATGCATTATATCTGGGGAGATTTACTTTGATGGGGTCAAATGGATATTGATGAATAAATAAATACTTTTCGAAATAATTCGAAATAAAATTGCACTATTTGCAAGCGTTGTTCAGGCGTGAGTCTATTCATGATGAATTACCAAACCAAACTGAGAATAAATCACTTGAAAGCTGTTAAATCGGTCGTCAACTTGAATAGTAATGCCAATTTAAAGTTCTATATCTCGAAAAAAAACACCCTTTACTATATTTTGTATAACAATCTAATCTTTTGTAGGATTTTAGGAAACAAATTTTTGATGGGTCATTTTTAGAAAACCCATTTAACAATTGTAATAAATAATTAAAAAATTGTAAATTTTTTAAAGTTTATAATAATAATTTGTATAAATTTAATAAAGGGTCGAGCGATAGCTCGGTGTTCCAGGTACTTTATATTTAAAATACTCAATTAATTTGATTCTTTTTGAAATTTATTTAACATTTTAATATTATTATTATTATTTATATTATACATTTAATTTATTTCATATTATTCTGAATTGAGAAAATAAAATTTCTAAATATGTTAGTAATGGTTGTGACTGAACAAATGGAATTAGGGTCTGACTGAATAACTTGTGTTTTGTGTTAAAACATCGATAATTTAACAAAATAGTATTTTTCTGTATATTTATCACGAAACTAATGTAAAAAAAAAGTTTTTATATAGATAATAATCCTGTCGATTTCTTTCCTGAATAATCGACTGTTGTAATTTCCGTTCTTTTGTGTTAAAACCGGAGATGATTAAAATTTGTTTATTTTATAAGTGGACTAATTATTTATTTTTTTCTTCTTTGGAAGAGGTCACAAAGATTATTAAGTTAATATAATAAAAAAAAGTTAATGTCCACTGATTATTAATATTTATTAATATTTAATAAGGTATTATGATGTAAAAAAAATAAATAAAGAATAAAAAAGTTGTTTTAAAATTGAGAGTAGAAATGGATAGGATAGAATTGAAAAAATAATAGAATAAGCATATTTATTTACTTATTACTATCTTAGTTAATATTGCGATCATGGAAATTTTCGATGTTTTTATACGTTTTGTAGGTCCCTGAGTCATTTTCACCAAGGATGAGAAAAATGTCTTCTCTTTCTCTCTCTCTCTGTGTGTGTGTGTAGGGGGGGGGGGGGTGTAGACAAAATTATGCAAAAACGGTTTGAGCTAGAATAATGAAATTTGGTACGGGTCATTATTCAAAATTCGTAGTTTTCTATCAATTTTTGAGAAATGTAGCTTATCCGGAAGAGGGTCATTACCACGTTTTCATTTTTTTCCCTCTAAACTTACCGTAAAAATAAAGATACATATATATGTTTGATAATTTTTCACATGATTAAAAATTGTATAAAACTGCTATATATAGAATTTCAGCTTGATTGAATCGCTGAAAGTACCGGCATTTAAATTATTAACACTGAAAATCACGCGCCAGCACGTGACGTGGTGCCATCAATAAAGATCCAAACACATGCTGGTTTAATAAATATTATTTATTAATTTTAATTTATAATTTAATTAATTAAATTTAATTTAAATATAATATATGTTATTTAATCCAATACAAATGCGAGATAGTCAAGTGGAGACACTCCAGATTTTTATAAAACGTTGAAATTATTCTTAAATAAATTAAAAGTGAAGTGTTTACTTCAAAAATCTGGAATGTCTGCAAATTTGAATTGGATTAATTAACATATATTATATTAAAAATTAAATTTAATTAATTATATTATAAATTAAGTATAATTAATTAATTAAAATAATTAAAAAAATTTAATTTATAGTATATAGAATATTATTAAATTACAAATTATTTAATTAACATATATTAAATTTAAATTTAAAACTTTTACCTTCATTTTTAAGTCAAAATTTAAAAATTTATTTAATTTTTACGGTAAGTTTAGAGGAAAAACAATGAAAACATGGTAGGTAATGATCCTCTTCCAGATGAGCTACATTTCTCAAAAGTTGATACTAACTACTAACTACGAATTTTGAATAAGGCCCCTGTATCAAATTTCATTATTCTAGTTAAAACCATTTTTTAATAATCTTGTCTACATACACACATACAAACTCACACACACACATTTTTCTCAACCTTTCAAAGTGAAAATCACTCACAGTCAGGGGCCATCAAAATATTGACATCGAAAATTTTCGTGATCGCAATACTAACTCTGGCGAAATATAGTAAAGAAATTACTAAATCTCAAAAAACTTTTATTGAATTTTTTTTTTATTTTTCCACTTAATTAGTGATTAGTGATATTTTGAGGAGACTAATAATATTCTCTTAATGAAAAAAATTCTTTAAATTAATTAAAAATTTTACATTTCTTGAATATTTCAAATTTCTTTTGAAATTTTAGTAGGTAAGTATTTTTTACAGGTAATTTATATATATGTTAATATTCATATATATCTATATTTAGCAATAATGGAGATTAAAATAATAAAACCCCGGGCCTGGCAAGGGAATTTCTCTAGCTTGGATCTATGGGACCGAGTCAACCTAGCCTCCGGGATCAAAATTGAGAAAGCTACTTGATAGCGACTCCGATCAAGTAAATCAAGGTAAAGGTTGATTAGGACCCGTTCTACTGATCATATGAAACCTAATTGATATAACCGACTTGATAAGCGTGGCCCTTGCGTAGGACTTACAAAGTCGGAGGTTTTTTTTTTAAATAATAATTAATCGTTTAAAAATTAATAATATTAATTTAAAAAACTATTACTATACTAATTATAATAAAATTGTTTAAAATTTAAGAATAATAATTTTATCTATAAAAAATCTTTAAAATAATTGTATATTTTGAATTGGGAAATTCAAAAATTAATCAATATATATATATATAGAAAGAGAAAGAGAGAAATCTTTAATAAGATCAATCGATTTCTTACTATTCTAATCATTTCTTAATTCCAATTCATCTTGATCAAATCATGATAGAAAAATATTAGAAAAATATGAATACATTTATTATTTGTGACTTACTTACCACCAGTAACCTAGAAAGAAGACAGCAGATAAAGAAAGAAATCCTTGAAGATATCTCCAGGATCGTATTAAGTAGGCAAACAGGGCAAGGAGAATATAACCAAAAGAAAAAAAACATTGTACCAATACGCCAGCCAACATACGTTTTTTAGCACCAACCAATTCAACACCTGCAAATGAAAAATATATATATAATTAATTAAAAAACACTTAATGAAGAATTAAATTTAAAATCAGTTTTGTTAAAGCTATTGTTATTAAAGAACAATTTGAAATAAAAACTATAGTCTTATTTAATACATTTTTTTATTTATTTAGATATTCCTTATAGATTTTAATTGTATACTAAATATAACTCTATTGAAATGATGATAATTTTCCTTACATTCTTCAGGTGAAATCTAAACATATATATATATGCTACGGTAAATGTAATAAATTCGATGATTATATAATATTACCGGTAATTATATATAATCACCACTGAATTTGGAAATATAATAAATTAATTCATATTTATCAAATTTACGGGTTAGTTTATAAATTCTCAAACTCTTAATGGGGAATGTGATAAAACTTTCTTATTTTTCGAAAATTCGTTCAGTTTGCGCCAATTTTAAAAACGGAATATATACTAGATGGGCTGAAAAGTCCCGGGATTTTTCAATAGATGACGCCACTAGAAAATGAGCATGACTCATTTCGAGAGGCTCATCTGTCACTAGTTTATGTATGAAGTATCATGACATTTCGTCCATTCGTTTACAAGCTACAGTCGTTAGAGTGACGCTACTTTCGCCTTCAAAAGAAAAATGGAAAAACATGAATATCGCGTCTTGATTAAATATTGTTCTCGAAGGAGCATATGTGGCATAACATTCCTGCAACCACTGCAATGATTCTTCACAAGTTTTTCCCATTAAAAAAAAAATGTTTAATCAAGACGCGATATTCCTGTTTTTCTATTTTTCTTATGAAGGCGAAAGTAGCGTCACTCAAACGACAGTAGCTTGTAAAAGGAATGGACGAAATGACATGATACTTCATACATAAACTAGTGACAGATGAGCCTCTCGAAATAAGTCATGCTCATTTTCTAGTGGCGTCATCTATTGAAAAATCCCGAGACTTTTCAGCCCATCTAGTATATATATACCTATATATTACTTTTAGTCAACACTTCACTCTTTGGTTTTTTCGGTTCGGTTTGAATATAGGAAAATTATTAAATTAATTAATTTTTTTAATTCAAACCGAACCTAAAAACCGAAAAGTAGGGTGAGTTGCGATAATACGTAAGTACCCTTTTTAATTGGAAATATATAAAATATTGTAATTCGTGGTCTTTTACGCCATATTGACATATTGTCCAACCAAAAATATCTTTCTGAGTATAGTAACTTCTCAAAAAAACCTACATTTTATTCTAATGGGGACCAAAGAGTCATGATATTTATCACATTTACCATTTGGGATATAACCCAAATTTAGTGGTGATTGTGATGACAAGTGTAAAATATTTTCGTAAAATAAGAAACTTTTATCAAATTCCCAATTAAGAGTTGGGGACTTTATAAAATAACCGGTAAATTTGATAAATATGATATAATTTACCTTATTTACCAAATTCAGTGGTGATTATGTATAATTACCGGTAATTTTATATAATCACCGATTATCATTTTTACTCTAACATATATATATATATATATATATAAGTGTAAGTATATCCTCATTTTATGTAATAATCAGCTAAATATATTATATTCATACTCACAAACAAAACTTAAAGAAATTTGGAAATTTAATTGCCATTTCTTTATTATAATTTAAATGCATACTAGTAAAACAATGATTTTAAATGACAAAAATTCATAAAAGGTTGATCGAGAGAGAAGAAATTGATCCATAATAAGAAATGAAATTTTCATTGTATATAATTAAGCTTTAAATAAGAAATAAAATCTAAATAAGTTCATTATTATATTATAACTTAATTTATTCAAATAATAATAAAGAGAATTAACATTTTTTTTTCAATATTATCAATGAGGTCAAATGTCTGTTGGTAAACGCCAAGTCTCATGTGAGGAGTGGAAGGATTTTCTAAAAATAAATCAAGTTTCTAAAAGCCGTTTTTAACTTTACAAGTACAGCCTTTCCCCACCCCCTAACATTTCTATGATATAAGTCCATCTTTTAATGAACAAGCCAAGTTTAATAATATAAATATTTTAAAACTATCATCTTTAATTTAATTCAAAATAAATATTATATATATATATAATCTATAGGTAAAGGTATTTAATTAAATTTAATTAATTAATCGAATTATTAAAGTATTATAGTATCTAAAAATAATTTCATTAATGAATGTAAATTGATAAAATTATTTTAATCACATGAGAGATTTCATTCATAGAAATTACATGACAGGAAGTGTTTTTAAGTGTAAATAGTATTATATTAGTTTAATATACACGTAGTATTATAAATACTACTATTATAAATAATTAATATTAATAAAAAACAGGTAACTTTATATATGGTACATCTCTAGTGCTATTAGAAATTTAAAATTAATATTAAATTTAATATTAATTAAATTTAACGTTTTAAAAAGTGAATTGAAAAATAAATAAATAAATAATAATAAAATAACCAATATTTTAAAATAATAATAGTTCTAAAAGATAATAGAAAGTCTTATGGATTTGGAAAAAAAATAGAATAAAAGAATCATTTTTTATCGACCGACGATAGGAAGGGAAGGTATTATTTTCACACCAAATTTCACATGTGGAGTTATTTACATATCTCCACGAATCATGCATTTTGTTAGATGTCTGTCCGTCTGTCCATTGTATGTCCGTATGTACAGCTTGAACGGCTCAACGGATTTTGATAAAATTTGGTATATTTACTTAATGCATCAGTAGCATGAATTCTTCAACTTTTGATGTATATCCGGAAACCGGAAGTGGTAGTTTACAAACTATTTATTTTATATTCATTGTCCGAAATTTTTCACTTATAGTAGTAATAATTAATAATTGAGTAATTAAACTAAAAATAAAATAAGTTGACCTGTGGCCAGGTCCGAACCGACCGACGGTTTGAAGTAAATTAATTAGCAGCTACAGAAACAATTTCAAATAATTTTAATATATCTATTAATGTAATAAAAAACAGATATGGATACATAAATAATAAATATAAACATTTTTAATTTTATTTTATTTATAATATATATGCAAGACCAGGCTGTGACGTCATGAATGGCTGGATGACGTCATATAATTTTAATCAAGAAAAAAGTAATAAATATGATTTTCCCGAGGATAAAACCAATACAAAATGCATGATTCGTGGTGATATATAAAAAAATCTCCTCATGTGAAATTTGGTGTGAAAATAACTCTTCCCTTCCTATCGTCGATCGCTAATACTACCACTTCCGGTGTTCGGATTTTCACCAAAAGTTGATCAATTCATCCCAATGATGCATTAAGTAAATATACCAAATTTCATCAAAATCGGTTGAGCCGTTCAGGCTGTACACATCTATACGGACGGACGGACGGACAGACATCATGCTAAAAATACTTTTTTCTGTTAAGAAAATGCATGATTCGTGGAGATATGTAAAAATCTCCACATGTGAAATTTGGTGTGAAAACAATACCTCCCTTACTATCGTCGGTCGGTAAAAAATATAAAAAATAATTTTTAAAAACACGTTTTTATTTAAATGCACTAAAAAAAAAGAAAATAATTTCTCCACACTCACCACGATTTTCTTATAATTAATGCACAAACCTTTCTGTTTTTTTTTTACCCTTTTCCACTATACTTGATAAGTATGTCTATTTGAAGTAGAATTTGCGTTTTTCTCTGCATGTTTGGCCCCACGCTTTCATTTTTTAGATATGATTAATTGTAACGAAATCGTGATGTGTGTGGAGAAATTAATTTTTCCTTTTTAGTGCATTTTAAAAAGTTTTTTTTACATTTTTTTTATTTCCTAATTTTTGGTCTTGAATGAAATTTTGTCCGGTGTATGATTTCAGGTTATAGTGTTAAGAATTAATTAATTTATTAATAATTAATAATAATAATATTATTTATATAATATTATTCTTTGTTAATCATTTGAAATATTTAAATTGTTTTAATTTTATTACAATGAATTTATAATTGGAATTTAATTAAATATTGTTTAAATAAATTTTTTAACTTTTATATTTTTTTTTTTAATTCACAAATTTTAAAAATTCGTAATTTTGAAAAATTCAAAATATTTCTTTTTGATTATTGCAGTGTCATCGACTTTCAATTTACGTTTCAAATTTGAATAGCTCAACTATAGGTGACCTTGCGAGATTTAACACGACGTGAAACTAAAT
The DNA here is from genome assembly GCA_963082975.1 of Labia minor. Classification (NCBI taxonomy): domain Eukaryota; kingdom Metazoa; phylum Arthropoda; class Insecta; order Dermaptera; family Spongiphoridae; genus Labia; species Labia minor. The sequence continues at coordinate 14,488,629 of OY720349.1, read as the reverse complement.
AAAAGCGTGAAATAAAAACAAAGATAATATAATTTAGTCATTTTAATTTAAGTTTTAATTTTTTTTTTGATACTTTATATATATAATGTTGTTTGGACATTAATTTATTTCAAATCGGTCGGTTCTGTGCCTGGCTGTAGCTTATTTTTTAAATTACTCATTTGACCTTAAATATATTATTCTATATTAAATAAATAAAACTGAAATCGAAATTATTTATTATTATTAAATTGAAAAATAAATGAAATTTGAAGACGATTCAAATAAACAAGGATGTCTTTGAATTATTAAGTTTATTAAGTCTATTAGCATAAAATAGAATAAAATAGAATTAAAATTATGACTGTCTCGCTTGCCTAAACAAAAAGCGCAGATGAAGATACCAGAGGCAGTTGACCCAACAATTGCCCGTAAAATTACATATGAGAAATATTCAGGTGCAAAAGCCACAACTCCTCCGAAGATGACCAAAAGTACAATCGTCATAACGAATGAAATCTTCCGCCCATATCTAAAGGACACATAAAACATAGGGAGAAGATTATAATTCGAGATTTTTTACTAATTAGAATATGGGATTCTTCCGTCTGCTCGTTTCTTTAGCCGTCCCCAATCCTTATAAGGTAATTGTTCAGATTAGTTATGTCATGGATTTGGATAAAACTTTACCAGTGGATTCCTTTTTTAATACCAAAGAAAATTTCCTTATGCAATATTTCCCGGTGTCTTCTCGTTTTTGAGATAAAGATTTTTTTAAATTTGACAGATTAGCTGGTTATGAACGTCGAAATGTGCAGCCATGAAGTAATGTTTTATTGACTAATTCACTAATTCTCGGTTTGCTTATAGGGAAATTATTTAATTAATTAATTTTTTTAATTTTTCTTTATCCAATCCGAACTGAACCCCTCCCCAAGAAAATTAGTGGAGCCCTCTGCTGGTCAAATTAATAAAAATGGTAGCTAAATAGAATATCAATGGATTTATATGCAAATTTTAATAATTTTTATCCCGTAAACTAGAAGGGACCCGGAAATATTGCATAAAGAAAGTTTCTTTGGAATTAACAAAGAATCCAGTGGTAAAGTTATATCAAAATCCGAACAATTACCCCTTAATAATTTACTATTGATCCAAATGAATATGAAAAAATAATGGATAGCCAAAAAAAATTGGTGAAAATCCGTTCAGGCTGTACACATCTATACGGACGGACGGACGGACAGACATCATGCTAAAAATACTTTTTTCTGTTAAGAAAATGCATGATTCGTGGAGATATGTAAAAATCTCCACATGTGAAATTTGGTGTGAAAACAATACCTCCCTTACTATCGTCGGTCGGTAAAAAATATAAAAAATAATTTTTAAAAACACGTTTTTATTTAAATGCACTAAAAAAAAAGAAAATAATTTCTCCACACTCACCACGATTTTCTTATAATTAATGCACAAACCTTTCTGTTTTTTTTTTACCCTTTTCCACTATACTTGATAAGTATGTCTATTTGAAGTAGAATTTGCGTTTTTCTCTGCATGTTTGGCCCCACGCTTTCATTTTTTAGATATGATTAATTGTAACGAAATCGTGATGTGTGTGGAGAAATTAATTTTTCCTTTTTAGTGCATTTTAAAAAGTTTTTTTTACATTTTTTTTATTTCCTAATTTTTGGTCTTGAATGAAATTTTGTCCGGTGTATGATTTCAGGTTATAGTGTTAAGAATTAATTAATTTATTAATAATTAATAATAATAATATTATTTATATAATATTATTCTTTGTTAATCATTTGAAATATTTAAATTGTTTTAATTTTATTACAATGAATTTATAATTGGAATTTAATTAAATATTGTTTAAATAAATTTTTTAACTTTTATATTTTTTTTTTTAATTCACAAATTTTAAAAATTCGTAATTTTGAAAAATTCAAAATATTTCTTTTTGATTATTGCAGTGTCATCGACTTTCAATTTACGTTTCAAATTTGAATAGCTCAACTATAGGTGACCTTGCGAGATTTAACACGACGTGAAACTAAATAAAAGCGTGAAATAAAAACAAAGATAATATAATTTAGTCATTTTAATTTAAGTTTTAATTTTTTTTTTGATACTTTATATATATAATGTTGTTTGGACATTAATTTATTTCAAATCGGTCGGTTCTGTGCCTGGCTGTAGCTTATTTTTTAAATTACTCATTTGACCTTAAATATATTATTCTATATTAAATAAATAAAACTGAAATCGAAATTATTTATTATTATTAAATTGAAAAATAAATGAAATTTGAAGACGATTCAAATAAACAAGGATGTCTTTGAATTATTAAGTTTATTAAGTCTATTAGCATAAAATAGAATAAAATAGAATTAAAATTATGACTGTCTCGCTTGCCTAAACAAAAAGCGCAGATGAAGATACCAGAGGCAGTTGACCCAACAATTGCCCGTAAAATTACATATGAGAAATATTCAGGTGCAAAAGCCACAACTCCTCCGAAGATGACCAAAAGTACAATCGTCATAACGAATGAAATCTTCCGCCCATATCTAAAGGACACATAAAACATAGGGAGAAGATTATAATTCGAGATTTTTTACTAATTAGAATATGGGATTCTTCCGTCTGCTCGTTTCTTTAGCCGTCCCCAATCCTTATAAGGTAATTGTTCAGATTAGTTATGTCATGGATTTGGATAAAACTTTACCAGTGGATTCCTTTTTTAATACCAAAGAAAATTTCCTTATGCAATATTTCCCGGTGTCTTCTCGTTTTTGAGATAAAGATTTTTTTAAATTTGACAGATTAGCTGGTTATGAACGTCGAAATGTGCAGCCATGAAGTAATGTTTTATTGACTAATTCACTAATTCTCGGTTTGCTTATAGGGAAATTATTTAATTAATTAATTTTTTTAATTTTTCTTTATCCAATCCGAACTGAACCCCTCCCCAAGAAAATTAGTGGAGCCCTCTGCTGGTCAAATTAATAAAAATGGTAGCTAAATAGAATATCAATGGATTTATATGCAAATTTTAATAATTTTTATCCCGTAAACTAGAAGGGACCCGGAAATATTGCATAAAGAAAGTTTCTTTGGAATTAACAAAGAATCCAGTGGTAAAGTTATATCAAAATCCGAACAATTACCCCTTAATAATTTACTATTGATCCAAATGAATATGAAAAAATAATGGATAGCCAAAAAATAAAATGAAGTGGATATTTATATTAAAAAAAATTCCTATATAATTAATGTTCATTTATTGATTATATATATATTTAATTCTTCAGCATGTTGAAAATAATTATGCGTTGATGTTACTAGTCACGATTTTAAAAATAATTGTTAAAAATGAATATATATTTAAAAATAATTGGCAAGTGAAGCGAGCAGAGGATACTGTGATAATTGATACATATGGAAGGAAGGATAATTAATGTTAATAATTAATTCAAATTAATAAATTATTGAATAACATAAGTATAAATATGATTATTTTTCATTCACTTTAAAGAATTTTTTTCTTTCTATTCCAAGATACCAATTTTCAAACCGAGATAAAAGTTTAATTAAAAATTAAATTAATTTAAATGAATATTTCTAGATAACAAATATCAAATGTGTCAATATTTTTGGGAAGTAAAAATGAGAGAGAAAAGATTAAAAGAAATACATAATTTTTTTATTAGTTAAAATTTTAAAAATCTAGGAGGATACTCAAGTTCTGAAAGCATTAATAAGACAATATCTTCAGTAAATTTATAAAACTTGACATCTTTTCAATATTTAAGATATAATTGGATTTTTTTTCATGTGGTGAATTTAAATATTAAAACTAAATTTAAAAGATATTGATTAAAATAATTTTTATGATGTATTTTAACTATTATTTCAAATGACTATATATCATTAAGTATTAGAGATTATATATATATATACGAGAGTGGGGTGAAAAGTTTCCGGCCTGACCAAGAAAAACGATGTTTTTAAAATTATTTTTTTTTGCTTTATTTTTCAACATAATCTCCATCAACACTGATACATTTCTCATAAAGGTGTTCTAATTCAGTTAATTAATTAATTAATTAATTTATGTCTCATCAACAGTTATGAATCGACGCAAAAATTCATTTGGATTACACCTACAGCGCCAAATTGAGGGTAGAAATGGTTTTTCGAAGCAGTTTTTGGACTAACGTTAGCAAACGCGGCACCCACCTTGCACACAGCTTTTCCATGTTCAAATGGTTGTGCAAAATATTTCGCAGTTGACATCGTACAGGTCTCAGCTATCTTGAGTGTTGAAAAATAAAGGAAAAAAAAAAATTTAAAAACATCGTTTTTCTTGGTCAGGCCGGAAACTTTTCAACCCACCCCCCTCGTGTATATATATATATATAAACTCTTTATTATATTCTATATACAAATTCAAATGATAATAGTAATATTTTATATGGTGAAGATTAAATTAAAAGAAAATTAATAAAAAATATTTATTAAAATAAAATATGAACAAGTAAATTAATGTAAAAACCAAGTAAAGCAAACCTCTGTTTAAAAACAATGATTAAATGAGACTACACATCATGGGAATCTTTATCAGGTAGTATAATCTATTTATCTATCTCTGTGGGTCTATGGAACTCAAAAGTGCTTGGCAGCAGTGGCCATATTTCTCCAAATGTTCCTATCCTGAGCTATAACCCATCCTACTTTCTCTCATCTCTCTCACATCCCCTCCTATTTTTTAATTTCCTAACTAATTTTTGGAATGCACCTGGCTTATATAAGCTACGTACTTTGCATTTCCTAATTTTAATTTGCTCATTTTATTAGTCCCAATCTCTCTGTAAAGTGGTTGTTGGTTCATGATTGAATTTTTTGTGGAGAAGAGAAATCACCTCTTCGTCTAACCTCCAATTGAGGGAACAGCTGTAATGGAGAAAATTTTGGTCTTTTTACATTCAGGTAGTATAATAATAATACAGTAGAACCTCGATAACTCAAACCTCGGTAACTTAAAAACCTCTATAACTTCAAAAAATAATATGTTACCTTCCCATCAGAGCCCAAAACGTCAATAACTTAAAATACGCAACCTCGATAACTTAAATAAGAAATCTTTGTATTGGCCCTCAGAAGCTGAAATCTTGAAGAATCAAGAATCAGGAGAAAGTCTTCAATGTAAAAGACGAAAAATTGCCGAATTCCTTAATTTAGAACAATGTTTGTTTACGTAGTTCAAACAGTGTCGAAACAAAAACATCAGTGTTAGTGGACCCATACTGAAAGAAATAGCTGAAGAGTTCACAGAAAATCAAAAATTTTAAAGCCAGCAAGGGGGCTGGTTAGAGAATTTTAAGAACCGACATGATTTAGCCTTTAAAAAAATGTTATATATATTAACCTATCCGTCTATCCCTAACATAGACCCTTGATAACTTAAAACCTCTATAACTTAAAATATTTTGGGTTTCCCTTGAACTTTAACTTATCGAGGTTCTACTGTAATATTTTATACCTATACCAGGGTTTCTCAAAATTTTTTCAACGTCAACCGCTTTAAAACTTATTTCTCCTTTAATAGACCCCTATTTTTTTGATGCTATATAAAGTTTAACTAAGAACTTTAAGCATTTAATAGAGTATATATTCAACAATTTTACAAAAAAGTAAACATTTGAATTAGTAGTAGTAGAGCTAATATCATTTAATAAAATTTACTATTCATTATTTTATAAATTAATAATTTCATAAATGATAAATATGTAGTAATTCTTAACTAAAAAAAATTAATGTGACGGTTGAGGCTGATATTTTTTGATAATGTTTTTATTATCAGGTTCGAATTTTGATTAATAATAAATTTCACAACTTTCCCATATGATAATATAGCTAATAAATATTATCATATATTTTATTATATAAAAATTATCGGAAAAACTTAATTTGCAAAAAATTAACTCAATAAAAAAACTATTTAAATAAAATGGTATTTTATTTAGATTGAAAATTTAAAACAAAAATTCCAATGTAAAATTTCTTGAAAAAATAACTTAAAATATATATAATATATATATATATATTATAAAAGTGAAATAAATATAATTTAAATAAATACTACTACTATGGGGACTAGCAAGATCCGTTGACAATTGTTCGTATTTAATTTTTATTTCGCAAAAAAATCCTTTATTTTTTTTATAGTAATTGAAAGAGGAAATTTCGTCAAAGACCCCAATAACCCTCAAGATTCTGTCTACCCTATTCAAATCTCTATACAACCCCAAAAGGTTCATCTGGATCCCGTTGGGAATCCCTGATCTATACATTTAGAATCAATCCTCTTAATATTCCAAATATTTAATAATAAATTTAAAATAATAGATATATATAAAAATTTTATTCTTAGTAACGTATAAATTTTATAAATAGATATGATAAAAGTTAATTCAATATTAATTTAATTATTTTTTTCTTTATTAATTAAAAAAAAATAAATAAAACAAGAGAAATTATATTTATAAATATGATTTTTCCATTTATTTATAATTAATAAAATCATTATATAATTTGAATAATAAATATATGAAGATATGAGTAGTTTTTAACTTACTTATCAGAAAATACTCCAAAAATGATTGATCCTAATAATACGCCCATCATGAACACAGAATCTGCAGTTGATGTGAGATAAGTTTTATCACATACTAAATTAAACTGAAAAATAGTGTTACAGTAACATAATTTAATAATTATAATTATTTTTTTAGAAAAAATTTAGGGCTAAATTAATTAATGTTATCATATATTATATGTTTATTAAATTTTCAGAGTATGAATTGAGATTTAAGAATTCAGAAAATTATTTATTTTTTGTTTATTTTAAATTGAGTTTTATTTTAAAATTATATATATATATTTATAAATTAGAATGTAAAGTTATTTAGAAGATAAATGAACAGAACGTTTAATGAATGAATTCGTTAAATCAATCTTATCCGGTGATTATTTTCATTAAATTGGATTGTGAAGCTTCACGATTTCAAAAATATTTTAAAAAAAGTAATAGAAATTATAAAATATAATGAAATGAATAATTTGAAAATAAATCTAAATTTAATTAATAGAATATCCTATTGATATTTGTCCTTGGTAGACAGAGGGAAGAAAAATTAAAATAAAATATATAAATACAGGTCCGTCTAAAAGAAAAGGTGAATTTTGGATTTTCGCGGGCTATGTACGTTCGATTATCGAATTTTTTTTTTTTGTTATACTGATACACATATGTTTCTCATACATTGACATTTTGGATTACTAGTTTGGTTTTGACAACAAAAAGTTAGTCACGTTTTGTGTGTTGTTCGATTTTTTACTTAAAAAAAATAAAATAAAGAATACTACAAGGAAGTTATGCAACGTTTGCGTGAAGCAATACGGCTCAAACGATCAGAATTGTGAAAAAACAAATCATGGATAATGCACCAGCTAAAACATCATTGCTTGTTTGTGATTTTTCTGGCCAAAAACAACATACCTCAAACACCGCATTCTCCAGATTTGGCTCCCTGCGACTTTTTCCTATTCCCAAAACTGAAGAGACCAATGAAAGAAAAGCGTTTTGCCACAATTGATGAGATAAGTAAAAAATCGAAGAACACACAAAATGTGACTAACTTTTTCATTTGTCAAAAAGGCTGATAATTTCAACATATGAGAGACATGTATACCAATATAACAAAATTCAAAATTCACCTTTTCTTTTGAACAGACCTCGTAACAAAATATCTTATAATATAAACTATGGTACTGGCGAATGAAGATTAAAAATAATTTTCAATTGATTTTCTTTACTTATAATAAAAGCTGGTACTATAGCTGCCCTCTCCTCTATCTATAAGTATATCAATATACTTATTATTAAAAATATAAGTTATATATAAAAGCTATTTTAAGAATCTTTCAGTTTTAAATATTTAAATGTATAATATAGTCTGTTTATATTTGTGTAAAGTGTAGCTCAAAAGCGAAAAGGTGTTCCATCAATGCAAGAAAGAATTTCTTTCATACCGTGAAAATAAAACTTCACGTACTGTTTTATGACATTTGACCTTCTTTCAGATGATCATTTCCTGTATCATTCCCATGATATTCAGTCAATCAGAAAAGGTTTGGAGACTAACATTTAGCCTTTCTGTTATTTGTTGAAATTGCTTATCGTCTTCAACCAACAGTGCTTTCCAATCCAGGTCGAATTAATATCATCTTTTTTTAATCTTCTAAACCAGGAAAGGCGAACTTTTTTCAATGTCCGTGCCACAAAATTATAAAAAATCTTTTTGAAATAACTAACGTGCCATGATTTTTTTTTCTCCACCACCTGTACCCCATTTAGCTTGAAAATACGATGGCAATTCACAAAGTAGGTTACGTTTTGGAATTAGAACTAGTACAGGGAAATTGTTTTTATTATATACATTTGAAAGAGCAACTAAAATACTATTTTTCTGCATAATCGCCAAAAAAGTTGAGACATTTATTGTAGCGATGAACGAGCTTCCTCATAGAAATCCGCCGCCTGAGTGTTGAGCCAATCAGCAAACTTAAACCCATAGAAATTTATCGGTAAATGTCTGAAGTTTATGGGAACAACGTGATCAGTGAAAGTGGCGTTCGCCAATGGTACATACGTTTCAAGAATGGACGAAGTAATGTTCACGATGAAGAGAAGAGTAGGCGGTCAAGCATTGTGACCGATGAACCGGTGGAAAAGATCAATGAAAAAATAAGAGGAAACCCTCATTTCATCATAACCGAACTTCAGTTTTCCGCAAATTTCATGGACTTTATTGTACGAAATTGTTTCTCAACTGACTGACTGGCTCAACACTCAGGCGGCGGATTTCTATGAGGAAGGAATTTAGAAACTCGTTCGTCGCTAAGATAAATGTCTCAACTTTTTTGGCGATTATGTAGAATAATAGTAATTTAGTTGCTTTTTGCAATGTATATAATAAAAAAACATTTTCCTGTACTAGTTTTGTCTTAATTCCTAAACGTAACCTACTTTGTGAATTGCCATCGTATAATCGAATATTTTTGTATAATTTCTAACTATCTTGTATAAAAGTGTTATAATTTTAAATATTAAACTTTATACCAAAAAATAAAAATGAATAATAAATGTGTTTGTATATATATATACGTTTGCATATATACCTATACATCCGTCGATATTCTATAATATTTAGCTACCTACTATATTTGATTACCAGAGGGCTCCACTAATTTTCAGTTTTTATAAGTTCGGTTTGGATAAAATTAATTAATTAAATAATTTTCCTATATACAAACCCAACCTATAAAAACCGAAAATTAGTGGATAAGTCAATAAAACATTAAATGGCTACTCATTCATAACTAGTTTATATGCAAACTTTAATAATTTCAACTAGTAAACTAGAAGTGTACGCCATTATTATTATTATTTAAGGAAAGTCCGTTTTGAATCAAAAAAGGAATATTCTGGTAAAGTTTTATCCAAATCCATGATACATCGGTTAGACTGAACAATTATCAAAGTTACTTTTTCAGGGTTTTTTATCTTCTCTTATGTCTAAACACTCATTAAAAACTAATGATTTATTATGGGATTATGGCACGGTTCTACAATTTAATGATAAATGTGACTGAGTTAAATATAATTACTAATTTCAACTATAAAAATGTTTATATGTATATAATTCAGAATAAATGTTTATATGAAAAATCATTTTACAAAGAATATCATTGTCAAAGTGATCTAATGTGGAGCTCAATTCCCTTTAATCACCTCTCCACCGCCCCCATCTAAAAATTTATGTATATACCTATACTTATACCCTGATTCTATTTTTTAGCATTTATCATGTGATTTTTTTATAATATTTATATGTTAATTAAAAAATGGTGGGCATCATATCATTAAATTGAAAAAATATAATATAAGAAACTTACCTCAGTCAATACACTATCTAAATACTGGCTTTTATCATAGACCCAAGAGTCACACTTAATAGTTTCAATAACATCTTCGCCCCCTCCACCAGTTAATGTTGTATTTGAATAACGTCTACATTGACTAAATGTATCTGTTTGATCTTCTTTCGGGAAATATTCATGGTATTTAGAGAGAGGGATATCTTCGAAAATAGCATCTTCACCCTCTCCAGGTAAACGGCAACTAAAATCAATCAAATAAATGTAATATATATAAAAAAATAAAATAAAATAAAAAATAAAAACAATAATAAATAAATAATAAAATTCTTAAAAAAAAAAATATATTAATTATAATACTTTTCAAAATATCTAACTTATTTTCAAATAATGATAAATAATTTAAAATATGAATTACAATATCTAGGATAATAAATAAAACGAAATAATTAAAAAGTGGAGATAAAATTATAAGATATTTTATTATTATAATAAAAATAAGCTGGAGTGTCTCCACTCGAGTATCTCGCAATATGAATTGGATTAATTAACATATCTTATATTTAAATTAAATTAAATTAATTATAAATTAAAATTAATAAATAATATTTATTTTAATCAGCGCATGTTTGGTTCTTTGTTGATGGCACCACGTCACGTGTTGGCGCGTGAGTTGTAGGGTTCAAAAATTAATTCCGGTACTTTCAGCGATTCAATCAAGCTGAAATACTAAATATATCAGTTTTATACAATTTTTAATCATGTGAAAAACGGTCACTTTAGAGAAAAAAAAATCAAAACGTTGTAGGTAATGACCCTCTTCAGGTTGAGCTAAATTTCTCAAAAGTTGATAGAAAACTACGAATTTTGAATAATGCCTGTGTACCAAATTTTATGATTCTAGCTCAAACCGTTTTTACGTACACATACACATACACACAGATACACAGACATTTTTCTCAACCTTAGTGAATATGACTCAGCGACCTTCAAAACGTATAAAAACATCAAAATCTCGACATCGAAAATTTTCATGATCGCAATACTATCCCTGGCGAGATAGTAAAAAAGAATTAGATTATATTGAGTAATCAATAAAAAAATAAGTTGACCTGTGGCCAGGTCCGAACCGACCGACGGTTTGAAGTAAATTAATTTCCAGCTACAGAAACAATTTCAAATAATTTTCATATATCTATTAATGTAATAAAAAACAAATAGGCATATAACATAAATATTTTTAATTTTATTTTATTTATAATATAAATGTAAGACCAGACTGTGACGTCATGAATGGCTGGATGACGTCATATAATTTTAAATCAAGAAAAAACTAATAAATATTATTTTCCCGAGGTTAAAACCAATACAAAGTGTATGATTCGTGGTGATATATAAAAAAATCTCCTCATGTGAAATTTGGTGTGAAAATAACCCTTCCCTTCCTATCGTCGATCGCTAATACTACCACTTCCGGTTTCCGGATTTGCACCAAAAGTTGATCAATTCATCCCAGTGATGCATTAAGTAAATATACCAAATTTCATCAAAATCGGTTGAGCCGTTCAGGCTGTACACATCTATACGGACGGACAGACGGACAGACGGACGGACAGACGGACGGACAGACATCATGCTAAAAATACTTTTTTCTGTTTAGAAAATGCATGATTCGTGGAGATATGTAAAAATCTCCACATGTGAAATTTGGTGTGAAAACAATACCTCCCTTACTATCGTCGGTCGGTAAAAAATGAGTTGTGACCAGGCACAGAACCGACAGACGATATGAAGTGGACCACTCGCAAAATTTCGAATATTTTAATTTTAATTAATAGTTCGACCTTAAAACCTTATTTATTCAATAGTAATAGGTTTTGTACATGAACGAATATTGAATGCAACAATTTATTATTTAATATTAAAGAAAAAATAAATTAAATTAATTAAATAAATTTAAATTTAAAGACAATGTTTTTCTTTTTTGACTCCAATTTCATTTTATTGATATTGGAAACCATTAGCATTAGTTTTTATTTAACCAAAGTACTAGACAGCTTGTTAAAATGCCTTTAAGAAGACTTACTGCTGAAGAATTAGGTAGGGCTTTGGCTCTTTTAGAGTTAGGTCATTCTCAACGTGAAGTTGGCCATAGGCTTGGTTGCTCTCACACAGTAATCGGCAGAGCATGGACACGATACCAGAAAACCGGTACAGCTCAATACACCCATGGAGGAGGCCGATTTCGGAAAACTACCCTTCAACAAGACCGATATTTAAAAATTCAGATCACTAGACAACCAGGTTCAACAGCTCGACAACTGCAAAGTTCTTTACAGCACGCAACAGGGGTTCGTATTTCAACTCAAACAGTTAGAAACCGTCTCCACGAAATCGGCTTGAGGGCAAGAAGGCCAGCGCCAAAGGTTGTTTTAACGAGTCTCCAATGGGCTTGTGAACATGTTAGTTGGACTGATGAATATTGGGACCGCTGTTTATTTACTGATGAATGAAATTTGTTCTCCAACATCATGATCGTCGTTCAAGAGTGTGGAGAGAGAAAAACCAGCGATTTAACGATGGTATGACTGCGCCAGTACGAGCTTTTGGAGGAGGTTCAATAATGGTCTGGGCAGGGATATCGAGTAATCGAAAAACCCAGCTGATATTGTTCCGGAATGAACATGTGAACGCACAAATGTACCTGGACAAAGTCCTCAGGCCTGTTATTGTTCCTTTGGCTCAAAAAATTGGGGAAAACTTCATTCTTGTTGATGATAATGGTCGTCCTCATAGAGCCAAGGTGGTTAATCTTTATTTACAGGAGCGAGGAATCACGCGCATGAACTGGCCTGCTTGTTCACCCGATATGAATCCTATTGAGCATGTTTGGGATAAACTCCACCGTCAGTTACACATGCGTTTATCTTGTCCAGATAACTTGGAGCAACTTGCAGAGGCATTAACTGAGGAATGGGCTTCCCTGCCTCAACATTTCATATTGAGCCTTATAAGGAGTATGAAACGTCGGTGTGAATCTTTAATTCGGAGCAGCGGAGGCCCAACATCCTATTAAGTGGTCAAATTTCATTTAATTGACTTCCAATTTCATTAAAATGATTTTCTAGACAAAAAAGAAAAACATTCTCTTTAACGTTAAATGTAATTTATATTTTCTTTAATATTAAATAATAAATTGTTGTATTTAATATTCATTCATGTGTTTTTATTTTTAGCACAAAACCTATTACTATTGAATAAATAAGGTTTTAAGGTCGAACTATTAATTAAAATTAAAATATTCGAATTTTTGCGAGTGGTCCACTTCAAATTGTGAGCAGTATATATAAAGTATCAAAAAAAAAATATTTTTAAAACTTAAATTAAAATGGCTAAATTATATTATCTTGGTATACTATATTTTAAGTGAAAAATTTCCTACAATGAATATAAACACGTGTTAGTTTAATAAATATTATTTATTAATATTAATTGATAATTTAATTAATTAAATTTAATTTAAATATAATATATGTTAATTAATCAAATTCAAATTTGCGAGATAGTCGATTTGAGATTTTTTTTTTATTCAAATCATTAAGAGCTGGTTCTATACTCTTAACTTTATTTATATAAATACATCTGTAAGCATATAATTATTATTTAATGGCATTAAATAAATTTAAATCCATTGATAAAAAAAGTAAGATAAAAATTTACAAATTTGAAATCATTTTTTCAATAAAAATTCACAAATAAATAATTTAAGAAATCATTTTAAAAAAACATCATACTTATAAAAATGTTTTAAAAAATTTCGAATTATTATAGTACTTTTGTTCTATAAAACACCTTTAAAATGGAGAATGTAATATTCTTTACCCTTATAGTTAAAGAAAAAGAAATAATAGGCAGGTGTTTTTTTAATGTCTCATTAAAGGATGCATATAACTATAATAGTATATTTATTAGTTTATTTATTTAACAAATAAGAGTTTGAATATTTAAAAAAAAATAAGCTGTGGCCAGACACAAAACCTCAATTGATTATTATATTTTAATTTTAGTAAATAAAAATATATTATGTTATATGAAAATTAAATAAGTCTTTGATTTGATAAATATGATAAAGTATTTATTGGACTTTTGTTAATCTTTTTGGTTCCTAGCATCACATCTATTTATTTTTTTGTACTTTAATACTACTATGATTAGAATTATATATAATATAAAATATTATAAATATTATATTATATTATATAATATTATAATATACAAATTAAAAAATTTTTTTTATATATAAAAGTTAAAATTATTATATAAATAATAACAAAAAGATTTACCAAAAATTGACAGACAGAAATTTAAAAAAAAAAATTTTCATTTCCATAATAACAAATTGTTAATTAAATTTTTCTAATTTTATTATTAATTTTCATTTATTTGTCTCATTTTCATGGAAATCCTCTTTTAGCCAAAAAAATATTTTCTAAATTTAGATTATAAGATCGTTAGAATATTTATAACTATTACTATTTTCTTCATTGAATATGGATTTTGTGTTCAATAAATAGAATTAAATAGTAAAAATGTTCTAAAAATAATCTTTTCAATTATTTAATGTTGAATTATTTATAAATAGAGTCAAGAGGAAGTATTTAATAAAATTGTGTAATCGAATGTAAGTTTAATTAAGTGTATTTTATTATTTAATTTCAATAAAAGAAAAATAAATAAAAAATACGATAGAAATTAGGATTTGTAATTAATAAATGAGGTTTAAAAAATATATATCAATTTTAATAAAGACTATATTCAAATGGTTTTTGTATTGAAGGATATTGATTCAAATTATCCATCGACATGAATACATGAATAATTTTAAAGATGTATTCTTTGAAAGAGTTCATATCACGTGATAGTAAGAAAGGTCAATTCCAGAATTCCTCAGGTTCTTTATTTTGACAAAAAAATTTAGTCTGGAATTAATGTTCTCGGATAATAATGGAATAGTCTACTCAAACGATGAATCTAATTATTGGTTAATGCTAATTATTTAATTTAAGCATATAACTTATTATGATTTTTATAGTTTTGTTTAATCGAATCACTAAAAGATATTTTGATTATTATAATAAAAATTAAAATTAATTACTATTTATTAATTAATTATTGTTTAATTTATATTTTAGGAGGCCTTTTTAATGGTGAATTTCATAATATCTATAGATTCATATATATCTTTATATCTACGAGTTCTAAAGAAAAGATGAATTTTGAATTTTCTCGGGCTGTGAACATTCGATTATCGAAATTTTGTTTTGTTATGTTGGTACACATATGTTTCTCATTTGTTGAAATTATCAGCCTTTTTGGATTAGTAGTTTGTTTTTGACAAATGAAAAAGTTAGTCATGTTTTGTGTGTTTTTCAATTTTTTACTATTAATATTTAATTAAATAATTAATAAATTTTACTTTATCCAAACGGAATTATAAAAACCGAAAATTACTGAATGAATTAATAGTGAATTAGTCAATAAAACATTATTTAATGGCTGCTTATTCATAACTAGTTTATGCGCAAACTTCAATAATTTTTATCTCATAAACTAGAAGCGACCGCCACATTCTTCTTAAGGGAAGTTTGTTTTGAATCAAAAAAGGAATCTACTGATAAAATTTTATCAAAATCCATCTTACATCGGTTAGACTAAACAATTACCGATATATATTAATAACAGGAAAAATGGTTATCTACAATTTTTAAAAAAATGATGAGAACAAAATTAATTAATTTCCAATATTTTTTTATTAAAATAATTTCTATTCTATAATCTCAAGTAAGTTAATTAATTATGTTTGTACATGTATCTTTAGATAAAGAAATTTTAAGTTTAATATAGGTACATATATATAAATAATAAATTATATGTTAATATATTTAAAACATACAAATTACAACATATAAAAATATAAAAAAAATAGCCCTTACCCCAAATATTTATATATTACTTACTAGATACATTCCACCAAACTTGGCTGCAAAGCGAAAAGCCGTATAAGGAATTAATTATTCTAGTACATATCCATACAAATTCAATAGGGCCGGTGTTCTAAATTGTTTAAACATTGTTTTCATTCAAAATTTGTCCCTTTTTATTGCATTTAAATTAATAATAGATGACATAAAATAATAACCAACTCCAAAAATCTACGATAATTTATAAACAAAAGGCTGGAGTGTCTTCACTCGACTACCTCGCAATTTGAATTGGATTAATTAACATAATATTTTATATTTAAATTAAATTTAATTAATTAAATTATAAATTAAAATCAATAAATAATATTTATTAAACTACCGCGTGTTTGGCTATTTGTTGATGATACCACGACACGTGCTGGCGCGTGAAATTTGCAGAGTTAAAAAATTAATTCTGGTACTTTCAGCGATTCAATCAAGCTGAAATTCTATATATAGCAGTTTTATACAATTTTTCATCATGTGAAAAATTATCAAACCTATATCTTTATTTTTACGGTCACTTTAGAGGAAAAAAAATCAAAACGTGGTAGGTAATTACCCTCTTCCGGTTGAGCTACATTTTTCAAAAGTTGAGAGAAAACTAGAAATTTTGAATAATGCTCGTATACCAAATTTCATGATTCTAGCTCAAGACGTTTTTGCGTAATCTTGTCTACATACACACATACACTCATACACATAAACACAGACATTATTCAAAACCTTAGTGAGTGAAAATGATTCAGGAACCTTCAAAACGTATAAAAACATCAAAATCTCGACATCGAAAATTTTCATGATCGCAATACTATCTATGGAAAGATAGTAAAAATGAAACAACTTCATATTACATAAATATGTGTATATATAATTTTTTTTAATGGGTTTAATCTGAAATGATTTTTGAACCAATCCTCAAAAGTAACTTTAGTCTCCATATGATAGACAATTGATTTTTTAGTCCTTTAAAAATATTTAAAGTGGTTTTAGCTTCACTTAAATGCATCACACAAGCAGTAAAGTTAATCGTTCTTTACACACCTTAAACCAGGCGCAAATTTTTCGGTTTTTGAAATGAACGTGCGAACAGGCATTTGCTTCCAATAAAACCCTGTTTCGTACACGTTAAATACTTGTTCAGGTTTATAACCAACTGAGCACACAGTGAACTGAATAACGGAATAAAAATAATGGAAATAGAAAAAAGTATTCATCGAGATTGCGCAAGATTTGACATTTGCCGTTATAGAGAAACATTTTAGGCCGTAAATCGAAAACCTGGCTTAATTGAAGAGGGTAGTTATAACAAAATGCTGTATAAAGAACGGCCGTATAGCGAGGTATTTATTTTTTTCCTAAAAACGGGACATTTTTTAATTTTCGGTAATAGTTTGGGGAGGCTATGAAGATAATGTATATTTTCCATTATTTCTGTTTATAATAATGAAAATAACTGAAAACTATAG
The DNA here is from genome assembly GCA_963082975.1 of Labia minor. NCBI lineage: Eukaryota > Metazoa > Arthropoda > Insecta > Dermaptera > Spongiphoridae > Labia > Labia minor. The sequence continues at coordinate 14,471,147 of OY720349.1, read as the reverse complement.
TAAATAATATAACAAAAGCAAAATGTGCAGCATCGTACACGTGGCGGAAGTGAAACTTCTTACAATCTAGAGAATAAGATAAATTTTAGTTGAGAGTGTGAGTGAGAGAGAAATAGAGAAAAATAAAGGGATCATTTCGAAAGACATATAACAGTATAAAATTTTCGTAACAAATATTCGCTTTATTATTATTATTATCTACTCTATCATCATATCTACATTGCCTGTACTATTGTCGGTTGGTGCTTCAATTGGTAATACTGATATTAATGGCTTGTGATAACTAAAATAAGATATATATGTTCGTGATTCGATATTTTCTATATAACGTGTAAAAACAGCATCTATTGTAGTTCCAGATTTTGTTGTTGATTCCTTGGGATCGTTATTTATAAGCAGACCAAATGTTTCTCGAAGAAAGTTGATCAACGGCAACGAATCATCAGATCCAAAATTTACATTAAAATCTCCCCCGAGAATTAGAGGGATTTTATCTTCGCCTCGTTCAAGTGCATTAGCACCTGTGTGGCTATAAACCAGTAGTGAACGGTGTATGAAATAAATAATATCGTCTAAATTTTGGTCGTTATTTTTTTTCGGCATAGTGAAATCTGTGGAGTAGAGAAAAGCAGTTTTAAATGCAATAATAATTTTAAATTGATTTAGTAGTGTTAAAGTAATGTTGAGATTCGGATAAATAACGTGAATGGTCATCGACGCACATAACTGTATGTGTTGGCGTGTGAATCGCCGACCATGTTCACACACACAATTACATGCGTCGGTATGCGTGCACGCTGTATATTTGACTTGAGAATTTTAATTATTTCACGATATATATCTTATCTTATTATGCTAGCTAAAATTGTATATATCTATCTATTTATCTATAACCATTGGTTCTCAAAAACCGCTCTAACGATTTTTTTCAAATTCACACTAGATATAGTATTTATAAAGAAAAATTGAGTTTTATTGATTACATCTCTTGAAACTTACAGCTTCATTATTAATTTCTTAATTGAAAATTATATATGGGTGACGTAAATGGCATCCATTTTGAAATTTTACTCCCGCCTTTTTTTAATTTTGTATTAATATTTTTTTTATATTTAAAATATTTTAAAATTTATTATTTAATTTCGAAATAAAATTAAAAATATTTATATTTAATAAAATATATATATATATTTATTAATCCCGCTTTTTTTTTAAATGATATTGTATTAACATTTTTTTATATTTAAAATATTTTAAAATTCATTATTTAATTTCGAAATTTTATATTTAAAATATTTTAAAATTTATTATTTAATTTCGAAATAAAATTAAAAATATTTATTTTTTAATAAAATATATATATATATTTATTAATCCCGCTTTTTTTTTAAATGATATTGTATTAACATTTTTTTATATTTAAAATATTTTAAAATTCATTATTTAATTTCGAAATTTTATATTTAAAATATTTTAAAATTTATTATTTAATTTCGAAATAAAATTAAAAATATTTATTTTTAATAAAATATATATATATATTTATTAATCCCGCTTTTTTTTTAAATGATATTGTATTAACATTTTTTTATATTTAAAATATTTTAAAATTCATTATTTAATTTCGAAATAAAATTAAAAATATTTATTTTTAATAAAATATATATATATTTATTAATCTCTCTCAAAAAATATGAAATACGTTTAATATTAAAAATAAATAAATATACATATGAAATTTGTTATTTTTTAATATTAAAAAATATTTAATTTGAGATTAATTATATAAAAAATTCAAAAAAACTTAGCTATAATATTTGACATATGATAAGGTTAATTACAATTTTTTAATAGACATCCTTAATAAATAGAAAAATAATAATTTTTAAAAAAAGCAAAATGTGCAGCATCGTACACGTGGCGGAAGTGAAACTTCTTACAATCTAGAGAATAAGATAAATTTTAGTTGAGAGTGTGAGTGAGAGAGAAATAGAGAAAAATAAAGGGATCATTTCGAAAGACATATAACAGTATAAAATTTTCGTAACAAATATTCGCTTTATTATTATTATTATCTACTCTATCATCATATCTACATTGCCTGTACTATTGTCGGTTGGTGCTTCAATTGGTAATACTGATATTAATGGCTTGTGATAACTAAAATAAGATATATATGTTCGTGATTCGACATTTTCTATATAACGTGTAAAAACAGCATCTATTGTAGTTCCAGATTTTGTTGTTGATTCCTTGGGATCGTTATTTATAAGCAGACCAAATGTTTCTTGAAGAAAGTTGATCAACGGCAACGAATCATCAGATCCAAAATTTACATTAAAATCTCCCCCGAGAATTAGAGGGATTTTATCTTCGCCTCGTTCAAGTGCATTAGCACCTGTGTGGCTATAAACCAGTAGTGAACGGTGTATGAAATAAATAATATCGTCTAAATTTTGGTCGTTATTTTTTTTCGGCATAGTGAAATCTGTGGAGTAGAGAAAAGCAGTTTTAAATGCAATAATAATTTTAAATCGATTTAGTAGTGTTAAAGTAATGTTGAGATTCGGATAAATAACGTGAATGGTCATCGACGCACATAACTGTATGTGTTGGCGTGTGAATCGCCGACCATGTTCACACACACAATTACATGCGTCGGTATGCGTGCACGCTGTATATTTGACTTGAGAATTTTAATTATTTCACGATATATATATATATATATATATAAATATCAATTTTTACTATCTCGCCAGAGATAGTATTGCGATCACGAAAATTTTCGATGTTGAGATTTTGATGTTTTATACGTTTTGAAGGTTCCTGAATCATTTTCACTAAGGTTGAGAAAAATGTCTGTATGTGTGTGTGTGTGTGTGTGTGTGTGTGTGTGTGTGTGTGTGTGTGTGTGTGTGTGTGTGTGTGTGTGTGTGTGTGTGTGTGTATGTATGTAGGCAAGATTACGCAAAAACGGTTTGAGCTAGATTGATGAAATTTGGTACATGGACATTATTCAAAATTCATAGTTTTCTATCAACTTTTGAGAAATGTAGGTCAACCGGAAGAGGGTCATTACCTACAACGTTTTGATTTTTTTTCCTCTAAAGTGACCGTAAAAATAAAGATATATGTTTGATAATTTTTCACATGATTAATAATTGTATAAAACTGCTATATATAGAATTTCAGCTTGATTGATTCGCTAAAATTACCAGAATTAATTTTTTAACACTGCAAATCTCACGCGCCAACACGTAACGTGGTGCCATCAACAAAAAGCCAAACATGCGCTGATTTAATATTTATTATTTATTATTTATAATTTATAATTAATTAAATTTAATTTAAATATAATATATTATATTATTTAATCCAATTCTCAAATTGCGAGATAGTCGAGTGGAGACACTCCAGCTAATTATATATGACTTAACTAGCGCGCATGCGCGCCATGGACTTTGGACCTAGCGAGAGGGTATTAGAACGAAAGACAGCACAAAAGCAACACGCAGATAGCCTCTTTCTCAAAGACGAAAGACCGGACAAAAGAAAGACCCAGATAGCCTCTCTCTCAAGAACGAAACACCGCACAAAAGAGAGACGGAGATAGAGGCTATCTCATTCTCACTCGTTATACCTATATCTTTTTTCTCTCTTGCGTTTCGTAACGCGTTACGAAATTTCAATTTTTCAATTCACTCTCCATTCTCAACCAAATGTCAGGACGCCGCTAAAGAAGTTTCACTTCAATAATATAAATAATATTTAATTATAATCTAATCAAAGAAAATAAAAGTTTGAATCTATTTGATAGTTGATCTTTTTACATATAATTAATCTCAAATTAAATATTTTTTAATATTAAAAAAAGCAAAATGTGCAGCATCGTACACGTGGCGGAAGTGAAACTTCTTACAATCTAGAGAATAAGATAAATTTTAGTTGAGAGTGTGAGTGAGAGAGAAATAGAGAAAAATAAAGGGATCATTTCGAAAGACATATAACAGTATAAAATTTTCGTAACAAATATTCGCTTTATTATTATTATTATCTACTCTATCATCATATCTACATTGCCTGTACTATTGTCGGTTGGTGCTTCAATTGGTAATACTGATATTAATGGCTTGTGATAACTAAAATAAGATATATATGTTCGTGATTCGATATTTTCTATATAACGTGTAAAAACAGCATCTATTGTAGTTCCAGATTTTGTTGTTGATTCCTTGGGATCGTTATTTATAAGCAGACCAAATGTTTCTCGAAGAAAGTTGATCAACGGCAACGAATCATCAGATCCAAAATTTACATTAAAATCTCCCCCGAGAATTAGAGGGATTTTATCTTCGCCTCGTTCAAGTGCATTAGCACCTGTGTGGCTATAAACCAGTAGTGAAAGGTGTATGAAATAAATAATATCGTCTAAATTTTGGTCGTTATTTTTTTTCGGCATAGTGAAATCTGTGGAGTAGAGAAAAGCAGTTTTAAATGCAATAATAATTTTAAATTGATTTAGTAGTGTTAAAGTAATGTTGAGATTCGGATAAATAACGTGAATGGTCATCGACGCACATAACTGTATGTGTTGGCGTGTGAATCGCCGACCATGTTCACACACACAATTACATGCGTCGGTATGCGTGCACGCTGTATATTTGACTTGAGAATTTTAATTATTTCACGATATATATCTTATCTTATTATGCTAGCTAAAATTGTATATATCTATCTATTTATCTATAACCATTGGTTCTCAAAAACCGCTCTAACGATTTTTTTCAAATTCACACTAGATATAGTATTTATAAAGAAAAATTGAGTTTTATTGATTACATCTCTTGAAACTTACAGCTTCATTATTAATTTCTTAATTGAAAATTATATATGGGTGACGTAAATGGCATCCATTTTGAAATTTTACTCCCGCCTTTTTTTAATTTTGTATTAATATTTTTTTTATATTTAAAATATTTTAAAATTTATAATTTAATTTCGAAATAAAATTAAAAATATTTATTTTTAATAAAATATATATATATATTTATTAATCCCGCTTTTTTTTTAAATGATATTGTATTAACATTTTTTTATATTTAAAATATTTTAAAATTCATTATTTAATTTCGAAATTTTATATTTAAAATATTTTAAAATTTATTATTTAATTTCGAAATAAAATTAAAAATATTTATTTTTAATAAAATATATATATATATATTTATTAATCCCGCTTTTTTTTTAAATGATATTGTATTAACATTTTTTTATATTTAAAATATTTTAAAATTCATTATTTAATTTCGAAATAAAATTAAAAATATTTATTTTTAATAAAATATATATATATTTATTAATCTCTCTCAAAAAAAAAACAACAAAACAAATAAATGTCTTTGAAAGATGGTAAAAATATCTTTGTAATTATCAAAATATCATAGACCAGCAGTAAGAACAATTGTTTTTACTCCCCGAGTTCGAAGGATCGAAACTCGCCGCGTGCATTTTTTTTTTATCTATTTTCGTGATTTATTTATTCATTGTTCTTTTATTAATTAAGTTTTAGATAGTTTTATAATTTTTAATATTTTTTCAATAAAATATTATTTAATACATTTAATAATTGTAATAAATAATTAAAGAATTGTATATCAATATTTTTTAAAGGGCAGAGCGAGCTCGGTGTCTCAGGTATTAATATTACCAGCCAAATCCAATAATAATGAATCATTTTTTACTATCTCGCCAGAGATAGTATTGCGATCACGAAAATTTTCGATGTTGAGATTTTGATGTTTTTATACTTTTTGAAGGTTCCTGAATCATTTTCACTAAGGTTGAGAAAAATGTCTGTGTGTGTTTGTCTGTGTGTGTGTGTGTGTGTGTGTGTGTGTGTATGTAGGCAAGATTACGCAAAAACGGTTTGAGCTAGAATGATGAAATTTGGTACATGGACATTATTCAAAATTCATAGTTTTCTATCAACTTTTGAGAAATGTAGCTCAACCGGAAGAGGGTCATTACCTACAACGTTTTGATTTTTTTTTCCTCTAAAGTGACCGTAAAAATAAAGATATATGTTTGATAATTTTTCACATAATTAATAATTGTATAAAACTGCTATATATAGAATTTCAGCTTGATTGATTAGCTGAAATTACCAGAATTAATTTTTTAACACTGCAAATCTCACGCGCCAACACGTGACGTGGTGCCATCAACAAAAAGCCAAACATGCGCTGGTTTAATATTTATTATTTATTATTTATAATTTATAATTAATTAAATTTAATAATAATTTTTAAATAATATAAATAATATTTAATTATAATCTAATCAAAGAAAATAAAAGTTTGAATCTATTTGATAGTTGATCTTTTTACATATAATTAATCTCAAATTAAATATTTTTTAATATTAAAAAAAAATAACAAATTTCATATGTATATTTATTTTTATAAATGTTTAGGCAAATTTTGAAATTAATATATATTTAAATTCAAATTGTATTTAATTGCGATATCTACTGGACAAGGTGGAGATCTCGCCCTCTTTTGATCATAAGTCGTACTAATTTTTATTCTTTGACCCAGTAGAAGCTGAGAAATATTATTCCGCGTCAACGTACTACCGCGCATGCGCGCCGTGGACTTTGGACCTAGCGAGAGCGTAGTAGAACGAAAGACAGCACAAAACGAAGAGGCAGATAGCCTCTTTCTCAAAGACGAAAGACCGGACAAAAGAAAGACCCAGATAGCCTCTCTCTCAAAAACGAAACACCGCACAAAAGAGAGTCGGAGATAGAGGCTATCTCATTCTCACTCGTTATATCTATATCTTTTTTCTCTCTTGCGTTTCGTAACGCGTTACGAAATTTCAATTTTTCAATTCACTCTCCATTCTCAACCAAATGTCAGGACGCCGCTAAAGAAGTTTCACTTCAAAAAAATAACAAATTTCATATGTATATTTATTTTTATAAATGTTTAGGCAAATTTTGAAATTAATATATATTTAAATTCAAATTGTATTTAATTGCGATATCTACTGGACAAGGTGGAGATCTCGCCCTCTTTTGATCATAAGTCATACTAATTTTTATTCTTTGACCCAGTAGAAGCTGAGAAATATTATTCCGGGTCAACGTACTCGCGCGCATGCGCACCATGGACTTTGGACCTAGCGTAACGTAACGCGTTACGAAATTTCAATTTTTCAATTCACTCTCCATTCTCAACCAAATGTCAGGACGCCGCTAAAGAAGTTTCACTTCAATAACTTAGTATAATAATATAATAATAAATTTAAAATAAGGGACAAGCTACCTGAAAACAGGACTGTCCCGCTATTTTATAATAAAACGGGACGTATTGTCACTTTAGGTATGAGTCATTTTTTACCGACCGATGATAGGAAAAAGGTATTGTTTTCACACCAAATTTCACATATGGAGAATTTAACATACAACGAATCATGCATTTTGTTAACAGAAAAAAGTATTTTTAGCATCATGCCTGTCCGTCTGTCTGTCCGTTGTGTGTCCGTATAGACGTGTATAGCTTGAATAGCTCAATGCATTTTGATAAAATTAGGTATATTTATGCATCAGTAGCATGAATTCATCAACTTTTGGTGTGTCCTGAAACTGGAAGTGGTAGTTTACAAAGTATTAATTTTATATTCATTGTCAGAAAATTTTTGACTTAAAATATAATAGTAATTAAACTGAAAATAAAAACCAAGATAATATAATTTAGTCATTTTAATTCAAGTTTTAAAAATATTTTTTTTTATACTTTATATATTATATATATAATGTTGTTTGGAAATTAATTTATTTCAAATCGCCGGTCGGTTCTGTGCCTAGCTACAGCTATTTTTACACACTTTTATTTAACTTACACCCGTTTCCGTGTCGTCAAATCTTGCAACGTTAATTTGACCCAGTTCCCAATGTTCGAATGAGGTGAAATTTCGCATACATATGTAACTCCGGGGTACTATATTTATCAATAAGTAATAATATTGAAAAATAGTAATTAAATATTAATATAATATTAATTTAAATCATGTTTAATTATTTTGTAAAAATATTTTTTAATTTAAATGAATATCAATTAAAGTTATGGCGATGTTTTTGAAAAGATATATGTATATATAAACCAATAATCTAATAATAATAATAATAATAAACAGCCCTCAACAACCGATTTGATCTATAGTATTTTGAGTTGAGTTCTTTCATTCACATTATAACCTCAAATAAAAAACCGGGCGAAATTTCTATCAAGACTAAAAATTAGGAAATAAAAAAATATAAAAAAAAAACTTTTTAAAAACACGCTTTTATTTAAATGCACAAAAAAAGGAAAAAATAATTTCTCCACACACACCACAATTTCCTTACAATTAATCATATCTAAAAAATTGAAAGCGTGGGCACCAAACATGCAGGGGAAAACGTAAATTCTACTTCAAATAGACATGCTTATCAAGTATAGTGGAAAAGGGTAAAAAAATAAACAGAAAGGTTTGTGCATATACAATGAAATGTCCTTCGTATTCTTTTCCTTTCCCTGCATGTTTGGCGTCCACGCTTTCATTTTTTAGATATGATTAATTGTAAGGAAATTGTGATGTGTGTGGAGAAATTATTTTCTCCTTTTTAGTGCATTTAAATAAAAGCGTGTTTTTAAAAAGTTTTTTTTTATATTTTTTTATTTTAAATATTCAAACTCTTATTTGTTAAATAAATAAACTAATAAATATACTATTATAGTTATATACATCCTTTAATGAGACATTGAAAAAACACCTGCCTATTATTTCTTTTTCTTTAACTATAAGGGTAAAGAATATTACATTCTCCATTTTAAAGGTGTTTTATAGAACAAAAGTACTATAATAATTCGAAATTTTTTAAAACATACTCTGGCGAGATAGTAATAATTATATTTGATTTTGATTTTGTTTTTAATTTATTGAACACAAATCAATACTTATTTGGCTATCATATACATATATATATATAATTATATTCTTTTAGATTTAATTAGAAGATTCAATTCAACATCATTGGGCCAATCTTGTTCAAACTTGATCGTATAGGATAGTGGGGGTAACTTGTTTATTGCTTTCAAGGACTTCTAGTGATTCTTACTACAGTTTTCCTCTATTCACTGTTTAATATATCATTAAATTTATATCACCATCGAATTATAAATTCTAATCAATTCACTTTCTTCGAAATTAAAATGTTTTTTAATCGTTCTTTGAATGATAATGTTCAATCTTCTGAAATATTTCATTTTTGAAATCCTTTTTAATATAATTTAAACCTTTTAATGACAAACTTGATTTCGATTATATATATATATATATTAATATTAAATTATTTTTATGATAATTTATGAATGATTCAATACCACTTAAGGAGTACCATAATGATTTTTTGTATTATACCAAAACCAAATGAGATTTTAACAATAAAATATTATTAAATTATTTCTGAAATTACTATTTAGGATTGATAATAATTTATTTATTTATTTTTATTTTTTATTTATAATTTAAAGTTTAAAATTAAATAATTTACCTTGTAATTATATTAATAAGATATGATACGACCAGTGTAATGTGTTTAAATTTAAAAGAACATAAATTAAAAAAATAATCATAAAACATACAGCCCTTATTAATGCACTATGCTCTGAAAGACAAAAGAATGGTCTGTGGATATTACATAATATATATTTCGTAATTCGATTAAAAAATATTAAAATAAATATTTTTAATTTTAATTTTTTTATAATATTTTGTATTTAAGGAAGAGCTGGCTGACATAGTTGATGATGTCATTTAAATTTAAATTAAAAATTACTAATAAAGATGATTTTTCCCAAGGATGAAACCAATACAGATCGATTTTTCATTATAAAAATTATCTATGGTATGAATTTCAAAAAAATCCATCGAGCGGTTTAATATTTCAAAAATACAAATATATATGTCTGTATATATAAGTATACTACTTTCAACCCTATACTTAATTGAGGCCAAAAGAATTTAACCTGTTGTTTTCAGTATAAAGAGTTTAAGTTTATTCCTGAAGTAAATAAAAATAAATTATTTGATAAAATAAAAAAAAACTGACATTTTTACGCCCTACGCAAGGACAACGCCTATCAAGTCGGTTTTATCAATCAGGTGTCCTCTGATCAGTAGAACGGGTCCTCTCAACTTTTACCTTGATTTATTTGATCGGAGGCGCTATCACGTAGCTTTCTCAAATTTGATCCCGGAGGCTGGGTTGACTCCGTCCCATTTAACTAGAGAAATTGACTTGTCAGGCCTGGGACTTGAACCCGGGACCACGAGAATGTAAGCCAGCTACGCTACTTTTAAAAATAGTGTTTATTTCCCAGAAATATTTACAGTATTTATACTATTATAATCCCTAAACACAATGGGATTTCAGACTTATATTCTAAATAATTTAACAACATTATATTATTATTATCCTTGTATATTCGTTATTATTCTTATAATTTATACTTATTTATACATAGTACATAGATTATATTTGTATTTAATTAAATAATTATTGTTTATACGAGGGTCATTCAACAAGTACTTAGCCTCACCGCCCGATGGCGCTGCTAACACACAAAAGAGTTTTACCATCATGTAGTACATTCTTTTATTAGCCAACTGTCAAAGTTTCAGTCAATTCCCTTCACTAGTTTTGTTTTGACAGCCTTTGGAAGCGAGCGTGTCGATCAGTTGTACAAAAATGGAAAAGGAACAATATCGTTCGGTGATTAGATTCTCATTTTTGGAAGGGAAAACGCGCAGCGAAATCAAAGATCCCTTGGATGCTGTTCTTCTCCTTCGATGGCGACCGTCAAAAATTAGTTCTGTACAACAAAAAATGGTTTTTGTACAACTCGCTTCCAAAGGCTGTCAAAACAAAACTAGTGAAGGGAATTGACTGAAACTTTGACAGTAGGCTAATAAAAGAATGTACTACATGATGGTAAAACTCTTTTGTAATAGCAGCGCCATCGGTTGGTGTGGCTAAGTACTTGTTGAATGACCCTCGTATTAATAGTTCTTCAGGAAACTGGCTCAAATCCTCAAAATACATTTTTTAAATTTTTAAATATCCTATAACTAATTTTTATTTTTCTAAATAAAGAAAAGAAATAAAAATTTACAATAGTTTGTTGAAATTTACAATTTTGTTAATTATTGAGCCACCAATAGACTTTATTATTTAGGTAGTTTTTCTATTTTATCTCTTTCAGAGAATACTCTGTTATATCTATATAATCTCTGTTTTGATCCTATCCATCTAGAAAAGGATCATATTTGATTCTTTTATCATTATTTTTTGTATATATGTGTTAAATTATTGGTATATTATTAGTGTCCTCTATATATCCCTGAGAATCAAAGACAGCTTCGCTACTTCTCACCCTGTGGCGCCCCTTGATAAAATAAAAGTAATCATAATTGTGCCCATAATTATGGAAGTGGTCTAAGTCATATATTTTTTGTTTTGAGATATTTAATGAATTTCATTTGAATAAATTAAAAAATATTTTTATATTATGCGACATTTTAAATTATAATTTTCTTAGTTTTGATTATGTTGGAAATTTATTATGAATATGAAATTTTGTGTGAATTTCTCATGAAAATGTTTTTAAAGCTTGAATTAACTTAGGTTACTTTCATAATTATGAGCATAATTATTGTTAGTAATGATGTTAGTGTTTTTTGTAACTTTGAAGTGTTTTCAATAATGATTTGGTTAATAAATTCATTTTAAATTAGTTATTAATGAATTTTTAATTAATAAAATTAAAAAAAAATAACATTTAAAGTGAGATAAGAGAAAATCTATATATATTAAATAGATTTACACAATTTATATATATAATGTTAGAACGTACCGGAATTCGGGTCTTGCATGTAAGAAAACACTGGCCAATTTGTGGAAACCGCAGGAGATTGCAGGTAAACAAAGGAGAAAAAAAATTTTCTTTTGATATTTGCCGAACTCTCCGAGATGCTCGAGAACCTGATCGTAGCTCATTATTAATACAGATTGCTACTTTTCTTACAAGATTATTAAAAAGGCTGGAGATCACAACGAGGAGACGGCGTCAATTCTTTCCATGGACGACCTCGAAGGAAATGCGCGGCTCGGGTCTCAGGGCTGACAGGTGACACAAAACATAAGCAAACACACGCACAAATCATTATTCACCAACGAGTATAAATTACCAACATATTTCATAGGTATATTATAAATATTTAATCGAAAGGGGGGGTTAATGAACAATCAATAAATAATAATTGGCAGTAAATAAATAGAAATAGAAATGCAAGAATTACAAATTTTTTTTTTTTTAATTAATTAACTAACAAGAAGAAAAGCATTAATTACTATCTCGCCAGAGATAGTATTGCGATCACGAAAATTTTAGATGTTGAGATTTTGATGTTTTTATACGTTTTGAAGGTTCCTGGATCATTTTCACTAAGGTTAAGAAAAATAAATGTCTGTGTATGTATGTGTATGTAGACAAGATTACGCAAAAACGGTTTGAGCTAGAATCATGAAATTTGGTACATGGGCATTATTCAAAATTCGTAGTTTTCTCTCAACTTTTGAAAAATGTAGCTCAAACGGAAGAGGGTCATTACCCACAACGTTTTTATTTTTTTTTCCTCTAAAGTGACCGTAAAATTAAAGATATATGTTTGATAATTTTTCACAATATTAAAAATTGTATAAAACTACTATATATAGAATTTCAGTTTGATTCAATCGCTGAAAGTACCAGAATTAATTTTTTAACTCTGCAAATCTCACGCGCCAACACGTGACGTGGTGCCATCAACAAAGTGTCAAACATGTGCTGGTTTAATAAATAAATAATTATTTATTAATTTTAATTTATAATTAATTAAATTTAATTTAAATTTAATATATTATGTTATTTAATCCAATTCAAATTGCGAGATAGTCGAGTGGAGACACTCCAGCTAATTTTTTAGAGAAAATAAAGCAGGTAAATCTTATAATTTATTATCTCTTTCAATTTTTAAAATTTCATATTTATCCATATCTTTTTTATTAAGGAAAAAAAGGTAATTTTTTAAATCTTTGATATATATATATATATATAGATATAGATATAGATATAAATGGATATATGTACATATATTTATGTCAAAGAACTATGGGAGAGGGGAAGGGCTTAGAAAAGCAATAAAGTTATACTGATAAAAATTCTATCTAACTAGGAGATGTAGAAACACAAATGTAAATAAAAATAAAGTTTAAATATGTTTAAAATTGAATGAATATTGATTTTACAGAGTAAAATATTATTTTTGTTTTTTTTTTGGATATAAATATTGTATAATCTTTACTCCAGTCAATATTTAAACCTTTTTTAAATTTTTGTTTACATTCTATTTTCTTTCAATCTGGAATTCGTTAAGAAATAATATAAAAGAAACATTTAAAAAATTTGTGTAGGAAAAAAATAATTGAATTAATAGATGAAATTAATTTTTTAAAAAAATCTGGAGTGTCTCCACTCGCAAATTTGAAATGGATTAATTAACATATATAATATTTTTAATTTAGATTTAATTAATTAAATTATAAATTAAGTATAACTGAATTGGATTAATTAATTATAAAATTTAAATTTACAGTATAGTATTTTTATTAAATTAAATTAATTAGTTAATATATATTAAATTTATATTTAATTAAAAACCTTTACCTTCATTTTCAAGTCAAAATTTAAAAATTAATTCTGGTACTTTCAGCGATTCAATTAAGCTGAAATTCTATATATAGCAGTTTTATACAATTTTTAATGATGTGAAAAACTATCAAACATATATCTTTATTTTTTACGGTCAGTTTAGAGGAAAATAAAAATAAAAACGTGGTAGATAATTGTTCTCTTCCGAATGAGTTATATTTCTCAAAAGGTGATAAAAACTACAAATTTTGAATAATATCCGTGTACCTAAATTATTCTGCTCAAACCGTTTTTGGGTAATCTTTTCTACGATTTATCCACACACACAGACATTTTTCAACCTTAGTGAAAATGACTCAGGGGCCTTCAAAACGTATAAAAACATCAAAATCTCGACAATAAAAATTTTCATGATCGCAATACTGGCGAGGTAGTAAAAACAGACATTTGCGCGAAATAATATTGACTTTTTTTGACCATTAAACTTTAGAACAGCGGTTTCCAATCTATATGCTAAAAAAAATTACCGTGCCTCCCCATATATATATATTTTTTTAATAGATATAATAATATAAACACAATTTAAATAAATTTCATTTTGAACTATCGCATGATAGTTTTATTAATTTTTTCTTTTTAATGGTAGTCAGTCTAAATACGTCATCTTCATTATAAACAAATGAATTCTGTGCTCATAAAAACTGATAGAAATCAAAATCTTTGAAATAATTTAATAAATGCAGCATTACTATATAAAATTTTATTTATTTGTGCATAGAATGGTATAAAAATGAAGTTTTTAATAAAAAATTTTTGGCGCCTTCCTTAATCCGTGCCTCCCTAAAGAGACGCGCCAACCAGTTTGGAAACTGCTTTAGAATGTATTATTTGAGAAAAGTGATCCAACTGCAGAACTTTGTGTAATTTTTAAAATTTATTAAGAGATCAATTACCTATACAAGATTAAAATACAGGATGAAAATTTTATTTTCACCCATATTATAAAATTTAATTAAATGTAATTGATTAATTTCAATATAGTTTTTCAATTATAATAAAATATAATAAAAATATATATTAATTTTAATTCAATTTGTTGTGAGTATAATCCAATTAGTTAAAACCGGATGTGTAAAATATAAATATATCACCAAACCCACGCGTTTGAAGCGATTATAATAATTTAGCAAATGATATTTCCTTTAACATTAGTTTTAATAATTCCTTGTCCAAACCTGGTAATATTATACGGAAAGCAACATTTTTTAAAATATTCAAACATCGAAACCTGCTTTGTCAAAAATAGAAGATTATTACGAATATCAGTCAATTTTCATTTACCTAATAATGTAAAATAGTCAAATATGTAAAAATGATGTATAATTAATTATGGTAGTAAAATAAATATTTTTTTTAAAATAATTCTCTGTCATAAATATATATCATATACGAATGCATCATTCAGGATGTAGTCTTTACTTGCTTGGCTGTGCTCCAGCAAAGACGGCTTTATAATCATTGAAGGTTTTCTTTTATAAGAATCAGAATAAATGAAAATAGATCAGAAAGAGAAGGAACGTAATAAGATGGATCGTAAGATGCCTTGACATTTAACAATAATAATAATGAATAAATTTTAAGGTAAAAAATTATGCCTCCTTAGAAGCCTTCAAAATGGATAGGTATAATTTTCTGAGTATAAAATACAACTATAGTTTTTTAAAGGTATTATATAGAATTTAATCGATTTAATTACAAGGTAAATTATTTTACCCTTAACATACGAGGTCTGTTGAAAGAAAAGGTGATATTTTGAATTTTCTCGGGCTGTACATTACATTACACTACATTCGATTATCGATTTTTTTTTTGTTATGTTGGTACACATATGTTTCTCACATCATATGTTGACATTATCAGTCAATTTGGATTAGTAATTTGTTTTTGACAACTGAAAAAGTTAGTCACTTTTTGTATGTTCTTCGATTTTTTACTTTAAAAAAAATAAGGAACACTACGAGGAAGTTATGCAATGTTTGCGTGAAGCTATACGACTCAAACTATCGGAATTGTGGAAAAACAAATCATGGATTCTGCATCACGATAATGCACTAGCTCACACATCATTGCTTGTTTGCGATTTTTTGGCCAAAAACAACACCGTAATGATGCCTCAGCCACCGTGTTCACCAGATTTGGCTCCCTGCGACATTTTCCTATTCCCAAAACTGAAGAGACCAGTGAAATGCCACAATTGATGAGATAGTCGGAATCGGAGAACGAGCTGATGGTCATGTCGAATTTCAGAAGTGTAATTCGAAATAATTCAAAATCAAGAGAAATATCTTGTGGAATAGCCATCTAAATAAAAACATTAATTCAATGGTATTTATAAACTTTTTCATTCTTGAACCTGATCACCGCTCTCTGCTATAATTATGTTTTTGGGCTGATGGGTTCTAAAAATGTATATGTTAATTGAAAGTGTTGATTACCTTGATGACAGTTAAATAAATTAAAACATTATTTTTTTCTTATTTTTTTAAATTATAAATTTTTCTTAGAAATTAAAACCTTAATGTTATCACCATCAATGATTATTGGAAAAATGATCTCATATCATATATACATATGTTATTCATTTTAGATTATTAAGGAAAGTTTATATGTAGTTATATGCTAAAAACAAATTATTTATTATCATATATCCCAATGAAGGCTAGACAAGATGAATAAAAGTGAAGGTCTGAGATTTCCCACTTACATTCTAAATATAAATAAATACAAATAACAGGTTCATCGTGTTGAAGGGATTTTAAACAAATTTGTGATTTTTAATATATTCACAAAAAAAAAATTGTAGATTTTTTAAAAATATTTTTGTAATTACATTTAAAAATTTTATTATTTATTAATATTTATTATTTATTTTTAATGAATACTATGTAGGAAGATGGAAATGGAATTTCAAAATATGTATTATTAACTCGATTTTATATAAAATATTTAATAACGTTAAAATCAATAGATTTAAAAGATATATTCGTATACAATATATTACAACTATTTCAAATTAGTTTCGTAATTGTGTTTTTCTTATTGTTTCATACAAATCATATCCTACCATTAAAAAAATCCTTGGTTTTTTTTTGTCAAGACAAAACACATTTTATTCTTTCAATCCAAACTTTTTACAATCTTGCCAGAGATAGTATTGCGATCATGAAAATTTTCGATGTCGAGATTTTGATGTTTTTATACGTTTTGAAGGTTCCTTAATCATTTTCACTAAGGTTGAGAAAAATGTCTGCATATGTGTGTGTATGTATACAAGATTACGCAAAAACGGTTTGAGCTAGAATCATGAAATTTGGTATACGAGCATTATTCAAAATTTATAGTTTTCTCACAACTTTTGAGAAATGTAGTTCAACCGGAAGAGGGTCATTACCTACCACGTTTGGATTTTTTTTCCTCTAAAGTGACCGTAAATTTGATAATTTTTCCACATTATTAAAATTTGTATAAAACTGCTATAAATAGAATTTCAGCTTGATTGAATCGCTGAAAGTACCAGAATTAATTTTTTAATTCTGCAAATCTCACGCGGCAACACGTGACGTGGTGCCATCAACAAAGAGCTGGTTTAATAAATATTATATTTTAATTTTAATTTATAATTAATTAAATTTAATTTAAATATACTTAATTTTTTATGTTATTTAATCCAATTCAAATAGCGAGATAGTGGAGTGGAGACACTCCAGCTTATTCTACATGTCTTCTAGAAAGTCAATATGGATCTTTCAGACTTACAATTTCCAATTTCTATTAACGAGTCTTCCTTTATTTAGTTAAAATCTATTCCAGCACACCTCACACTCAAAGACAAAAAAAATTTTTCTTACATAAACAAATGTTTTGTATTTTATAATCTTCCTGTTTGTTTGATTGATATTATATAAAGGTCCATTAAGTATTAAGTATTTACAAGTAGAGTGATACATTATAATATTATTAAATATGTGTATATACTTTGTTTGATAAAATGTACTGATAGGCAGATTTAAAATAAATTTAAAATATCGTGCAAGAAATTCAACCTCCTGATGGTTATACAGCCTTATCGTCTTATAAGACTATTATTCATCTACAATAAATCAAATAAAAAGATTTGAAACTTAAGTTCTTTTCTATCTGGTCATGCCTTTTTTATATTTATATAAAAAAAATCAAAATTTAAAATACCAGGGCAATTCACAAAGTAGGTTACGTTTTGGAATTAAGACAAAACTAGTACATGAAAATGTTTTTTATTATTTACATTTGTAAGAGCAACTAAAATACTATTTTTCTACATAATCGTTAAAAAAGTTGAGATATTTATCGTAGCGATGAACGAGCTTCGAAATTCCTTCCTCATAGAAATCCGCCGCCAGGGAGAATGTGTGTGCCCCCAGGCCATAGACTGCAATTTTGTCTCACCCGTCACGTGTTTCACCCAAGTCTCGTCTTCCGTTACGATTCGATCAAGGAATGAATCACCGTGGTACTCGTAGGCCTCTAAAAATGACAAAGAGGCATCCCAACGACGACTATCTCCGTGCGGCCATGACTGACTGGCTCAACACTCAGGCGGCGGATTTCTATGAGGAAGGAATTCGAAGCTCGTTCATCGCTACGATATATGTCTCAACTTTTTTGGCGATTTTGTAGATAAATAGTATTTTAGTTGCCCTTTCAAATGTAAATAATAAAAAACATTTTCCTGTATTAGTTTAGTTTTTGTGCTTTAGAGAATCATCCATCGGATAAGATAAATTTTATTTATCTCCAAGCAATCCCTACAGAATTTCATCTTCTTCGCCAGAACACAGCCAGGCAAACAGTAATTTACTGAATCCTGACCGATTCCATTGTGTCAGACTCAACGATCCCCTCATTTGGAAAGAATGAATTTTCCTTTTACACCAAAAACAATCTATTCAATAAATAACTAATCAATAAATACAAAATTCAATAAATAAATAAATAGTTGAATAAATAATAAAAAAAAAATAAAAAAAAAACGTTTTTGGGACTAGGCTCTTAAACATTTCTGGCTTTTTTCTTAATTTTTTCAATAAATAAAACAAAAAATGGTAAACCGTTTTTGGGACCATTTTTTTTAATATGGTAAATTTTTACACTTATCTTTTTCTTTGTGTGCCGCCAAATTTTTAAACCGTTAAAAGTGTGCCGCGGTAAAAAAAAAAGGTTGAGAATTACTGGACTAAGGGGTCACAACAAATTTTTTCAAAAAAATGGGGGTCGCAAATGATGATAGGTTTGCGCACCAATGAAATATGGGACTGTAGACTGTTAAGTCCCCATTGAACATGACTAGAATATAATAATAAAAACAAAAATAATAAACTATGCAAAAAAATAATAACAACAAAAACAACAATTTATATTTACAAATAAATAAATACTATATTTTGTATAACAATCTAATCCTATGCAGAAATCTAAACAAATTTTCAAAATTTTCAATCTTTCCCAATAGATCTCTGATATTCAAATTTTCAATTTTACATGACCTTCTTGCAGATGCGTACGAAAAAATAAATATTTAATTTGTACACATAATAAATATATAGAAATATATATTTATTAATCCTCTATTGTATACATATAAAATATATGAACTTGAAAAATATCCTAAATTTTAACAAATATTTAGAAAATTCATAATATTTCCCAATTTCAATCATAATAAACTGTTTTGTTTTTGTCTGTACAGGACCGAAAGTTATTTTGTTAAACAAAATTTTTTATATCTAAATAAACTATTTAATAATAAATATTTTCAAAAGACGTTTAAAATATTAATAAAATAATTCATGGTCATTTAAGGTATCATAATTCCTTACAAAACATTCTAAGATTTAGTAGGCGGAATGAGCAAATGTATTTGATTCCTAAAAGAGATATTATCGTCCCTGCATTCCAGAGATACAATTTAATATATATATATATATATATATATATATATATATATATATTTGTTTCTCTTTTTTCTATTTACATTTGAAAAATATTAAAAGGAATTTCAATGTTTAAATTTCATAATATATAAATAAAACTGACGCGTGTTTTGTTTTTATGGTTCTTGTTAATCAGTAATGCAAAATTAGCGGACTTATCTGTATTTCTTTTACCTAAATAAATATAACAAGGTCCTGGAAGCGAGAAATAGTCATGCTAGTCTTAATTCGGGCCAAATCCAAGTGTTGTTTTAATAAAAAGTAACTGATATTTTAATATATATATTTATATATATATATATTAAAATTTGTTATAATATAAGTATATTAAAGCTCACAGAAAGATCTAGAGCAGAGGTGGCCAACCCAAATGTTCTTGCGGGCCACTTTGGAAATCCATCATAACTTCGCGGGCCTCATATAAAATTATACATAACCATATTAGATTTAGACCCATTATAAATATTGTTTGGTGTGACAAATTGAAAAATAAGGAATTTTTATTATGTTTACTATTATTTTTACATATAAACATATATAATATTATAATAATGATACTGAATGCACATTGGTAAAAATATATAATACTAAAAATAAAAAAAGAAACAAAGAAATAAAAATAAATGAAATCATATTTATTTCACTAGTGCGATATTTATTTCATGAGGGCGCAGAATATAAAAGTGTAATGAATCTCGCGGGCCGCAAAAATATTTACGGCGGGCCGCATGCGGCCCGCGGGCCACGGGTTGGCCACCCCTGATCTAGAGCATGCTTGTCTAAAGTGCGGCCCAAACGCATATTATGAAAATATTAGTCTGCTCATTTCTACTAAAAAAAATTAATGTTTGCAATATTTTTCATGTTCATTTATAATTTTATACATCTATCTAATTCAAATAAAAAAATTATAATAAAAAGAAGTTATTTTATTTTAATAAAACAAGATATACAGTAAAACCTCTCTATAAGGACATTCCAAAACACTGTTAAAAACAATGTTTATTGTGAATTTAAAAATTACCTGGAGTGCCTCCACTCAACTATCTCGCAATTTGAGAATTGGATTAAATAACATAATATATTACATTTAAATTAAATTTAATTAATTATAAATTAAAATTAATAGATAATATTTATTAAAGCAGCGCATGTTTGGCTCTTTGTTGATGGCACCACGTCACTTGTTGGTGCGTGAGATTTGCAAAGTTAAAAAATTAATTCTGGTACTTTCAGCGATTAAATCAAACTGAAATTCTATATATAGCAGTTTTATACAATTTTTAATCATGTGAAAAATTATCAAACATATATCTTTATTTTTACGGTCACTTTAGAAGAAAAAAATCAAAACGTGGTAGGTAATGACCTTCTTCCGGTTGAACTACATTTCTCAAAAGTTGATAGAAAACTACGAATTTTGAATAATGTCCGTATACCAAAATTCATTATTCTAGTTCAAACTGTTTTTGTGTAATCTTTTCTACACACACACACACACACACACACACACACACACATATATATATATAGACATTTTTATTAACCTTAGTGAGTGAAAATGATTCAGGAACCTTCAAAACGTATAAAAACATCAAAATCTCGACATCGAAAAATTTCGTGATCTCAATACTATCTCTGGGTAGATAGTAAAAATAATAAATAAATCAGTTACAATCTTGGATTATGTGAAGAGTTGTCTCATTTTGGATTTTCAACATAACAAAATAAATCAATTAATATAAAATGAATGTCAATGGTAAATAAATTGCATTAAATTGTAATTTTCATTTTATAATTTAATTAACCTCCAATATCATTCAAGTTAAGATTTTTTTTTATTTTGAAACTAAAATTAAAACATTTTTTTCAAAGACATTACTTTAATGAAAAATTTATTATTATTAAAAAAATTTATGAAATTATCATTTAATTTCTTTGAATGAATAAATTAATAATAAAATTAATTTTTTAAAGTCAAAAATTATTTGTATTTTATTTCAAAGGATTAAAAGTTGGTAAAAGTATCGGAATAAATAGAATTATAATTTACATTATATAGATCGATTGAGGAGTTTTTTTTATGACTTACTAAATTCTAACTCAATCGGATAAAGCTCGTTATCGTGTTCACATTTACTCATGGCCTCTTGGCTCCCTCATTCATACTTTGCTTTATGTATTCTTAAAAAAAATGAGCTGTGGTCAGGCACAGTGCTGTCCGACGATTTGAAATAAATTAATTTCCAAATAACTTTACATATATATATATATATATATATATATAATATATATAAAGTATAAAAAAAAGATATTTTTAAATCTTGAATTAAAATGACTAATTTATATTATCTTGGTTTTTATTTTTAGTTCAATTACTCAATTATGAATTACTACTATATTTTAAGTCAAAAATTTTCCGAAAAAATTAATACTTTGTAAACACCCACTTCCGGTTTCCCGATATACACCAAAAGTTGATGAATTCATGGTACTGATGCATTAAGTAAATATACCAAATTTTAGCAAAATCCGTTTTGACGTTCAAGCTGAACACGTTAATACCGCCACACAACGAATAGACAGACGGACAGACATGATGCTAAAAATACTTTTTCCTGTTAAAAAAAAATGCATGATTCGTTGTGATATTCAAAAATCTCCACATTTGAAATTTGGTGTGAAAGCAATACGCTCCCTTACTATCGTCGGTCGGTAAAAAAAAAATAAAAATTTCATATAAGACAATTTTTAATAAGGAATTGTGTGAATATTTTTATAAAATATTAAAAAATAATTTTTATTTTGATATTATTTTTTTGTTTTTGAACAATCAAGTATTATAAAATTAACCATGTTGTGAATCCTGATGGTGATTAAATAAAAGGTTTATTATAATTAATAAAAAGATTAAATATACGATGATAAGAGGATAATCTTTATAAAGTTTTTTTCATTTGCTCTATATAAAGAATAGATATTCTAGAATATAAAAATATGAGCAAAACTATATTAAGATTATAAAATTACTGATTAAAAAAAAATGGTAAAGATTAAGCATGAAAATAAATTAAAATTAAATAAACAGGAAAAAATAAGGCGGTTTTTAGATATAAAAATTTGTAATTATACGAAAATTTTTGAATAATATTTCTTTATTAATATTAGTATTATAATTTTTTATAAAAATATTGTGAAAAATAAGAATCGATTTATTATAAGGATTTATTAAACTGAAAAATTCTTAATAGCAGCAACCACATGCCATCAACTATTTTATCCAATTCATATTCTCACATAATAGCCTTATATTTAATTTAATCTTTCTATACTCCATTCTTCATATAATTATAATTTAGGAAATAATTACTTCAAATTACCTATTGTTTTTCAATTAAATAATGGCTTCAAGTCACAACCATTTAGCCACCACAAATATAATATATTATCTAACATTTTAATAAATTATATATATATAGATTATTTATTATCTCTCTCTATATATATATAAAAATAATATATAATATATATAAATATATATAAAATAAATACAAAATATTTAAAAATTTAGCAAAAGATGTGGAAGATGTTAAAGTTGATTTTATATTAATTTCAGTTAAGATTCGGTTTTAATTAATTTTCGCGCAATTACCTTTGCAAGGCCGTCTCTTATCGACCAATAGCAACGATTATATATATATACCTATATATATATATCATAGGTATCATGAGAATATATATATAATTCAATAAATTCTGAAGTATAAACTTAAGCAATTATTATTATTTCTATATATAGTTTTGTTCGATATTTTCTTTGTTATAAAATATTTGATATCAGGATAAAATAAAAATTAGGCATAAGGAATACATCCTAGTTTCGCTTAAGTTTATGTTTCAGAATTTATTGAATTAGTACCTGGTTCACCGAGGCGCCGCTCAGTCATTAAAACCATTATTCCTTATTCTTGGATTTGGTTGGTAAAATTAATACCTGGTTCACCACAAGCCGCCGTTCAAATCATTTAAAAGAACATAAATTAAAAAAATAAATAGTCATAAACCATACATTTCTTAAACGTGCACTGAAAGACAGAAAAGTATGGCCTGTGGATATAACATAATATATATTTTTGTAATTTGATTTGATTTATATTTATAATATTTTGTATTTAAGCGCTGTGTGTTGTAGTTGCTGACGTCATTTAAATTTACTACTTTAAATTAAGAAAAAACTAACAAAAATGATTTTTCCCGAGGCTGAAACCAATACAGATGGATTTTTTTTATAAAAATTATCTATGGCGTGAATTTAAAAAAATCCTTCTAGCGGTTTAATATTTAAAAAATACAAATATATATAAATATATCAATACGATTTTCCTACTATAATAAGATAATATATATGCAAAATTAGGATATATTTCTTTTATTTAATTCTATTTTATCCTGATATCAAATATTTTATAACAAAATAAATATCGAAAAAAACCTTATATACTATAATAATAATTATACGAAAAAAATATAATAATATAATCATTTGATAATTAAAGTGATTATTGTAATAATAAGTAGATTAATTATAATTTTGGTGCAAATACCTTAGCATTTTAAAATCAATATCAAAGAGCCATTTAAAGAGTATAGAATATCTTGTGGATAAAGCATGGCTATATTTTATAATTTTACTCTTTATATATCTATATCTATCTATCTATATATATATATATGAATAAATAGTGAAGAAATAATACAAATAATTAAAGTATAAGCACTTTGAAAAAAAAAATGAAAAAATATTAATATCTGAAGGTTAGAAATAGTGCAGTTCACGAAATTAGACCAGGGATCAATGCTAATATACATGGGGAGTAAGTAATGCGTCATGTGATTTTAAAGGTGCAGTGTAATAAGTTCAAATTTAAGAAAATAATTAAAAATAAGTTTAATTATATTAGACAAAATTGTTTGATTTAATTTTTTTTTTATTAGAATTCAAATTAAAGAAAATTAATTATTTACAATAAAAATAAATAAAATATAATTATATATATTTTTATTAATACAATCAATTTTTTATTATATAATTTATTAATAATAAAAAATATATTTTAGTCATTCTACATATGACTTTTCATTTCAC
The DNA here is from genome assembly GCA_963082975.1 of Labia minor. Taxonomy (NCBI): domain Eukaryota; kingdom Metazoa; phylum Arthropoda; class Insecta; order Dermaptera; family Spongiphoridae; genus Labia; species Labia minor. Next base: position 14,446,176 of record OY720349.1, on the reverse strand, counting down.
TTATCATTTAATTAAGATAGAATAATATATTAATTACAATCAGATATATAAAAAATATTTTTTTTAATGGTGATTATTTAGTCTAACCGATGTATCATGTGTGGATTTGGATAAAACTTTACCAAACAAACTTTCCTTAAGCAGTATGTGGCGGTCGCTTCTGGTTTACGAGATAAAAATTATTAAAGTTTGCATATAAATCCATTGATATTCTATTTAGCTATCATGTTTTATTATTTGACCGCCAGAGGGCTCTAATTTTTTTTTTTTTTTGGGGGGGGGGGTTATATGTTCGGTTTGGATATAAGAAATTAAAAAATTAATTAATGAAATAATTTTCCTTAGTGAATAATTAGAGAATTAGTCAATAAAACATTATTAAAAGGGTACTCATTCATAACCAGTTTATATCTGTAAAGTTTTATCGAAATCCATCATACATCGGTTAGACTAGTGACTAGCGATGGGGCGATTATTTGACTATACGATTTTTTTTTTGGGAGGGGGGCCCGAAATCATTTTCAACTCTAAAAAAAAGATAAGATGATTTTGCGATCAGGTTCTGAAACTCGATTTTTCAATATGGCTCTAAGTATCACCAAGTGTACCTACCTACCTTATATTAGGGATTATCATGCAATTTTTATCTGTTAAAATTTATAGGGGGGCGAATTATGAAACCGGCCTTACGAAGTGGGCGTTTGGTCCAAAAAGGTTGACAACCACTAGGTTAGACCATAGGTTCCCAAACTTTTTTGTGTCGTAAACCTCATGTTTTTCGGTTTTGGGTAGACCCCCTAAATTGATTTTGATTGATTACGATTGACCTTTTTTTTAAGAGACATGAAAAATGTTTCAAAAGTCATGTCGGAAAAACGATTTACCTTTTTTTAGAGCCGGGACACTTGAACCCCCATAGACCACCATTTTCATTTCATGAACCCCCAAATTTTTTATTCGCTACTGTAGACAGCTTGGAGGTTGAAATAGACCCCAGGGGTCTATATAGACCACTTTGGGAACCTATGGGTTAAACTAAACAATTAACTTTTTAATTTATAAGTTAAAAAAATATATTTATAATTTGATCATAAAATTCAGAAAACTTATTTAAAAACTATCCACCCTTAGAATAAGTTGACCTGTGGCCAGGTCCGAACCGCCCGACGGTTTGAAATAAATTAATTTCCAGCTATAGAAATAATTTCAAATAATTTTAATGTATCTATTAATGTAATAAAAAACAGATATGGATATAACATAAATATTTTAAATTTTATTTTATTTATAATATATAGCTGAAGTAGCCGGCGTTGCCCGTGATCATAATAAGTGACGCCATGAAGGGCTGGGTGACGTCATATAATTTTAAATTAAGAAAAACATAATGAAGATGATTTTTCCCGAGGATAAAACCAATACATTCTCCTCATGTGAAATTTGGTGTGAAAATAACCCTTCCCTTCCTATCGTCGATCGCTAATACTACCACTTCTGGTTTCCGGATTTGCACCAAAAGTTGATCAATTCATCTCACTGATGCATTAAGTAAATATACCAAATTTCATCAAAATCCGTTGAGACGTTCAGGCTGTACACATCTATACGGACGGACAGACATCATGCTAAAAATACTTTTTTCTGTTAAGAAAATGCATGATTCGTGGAGATATGTAAAAATCTCCACATGTGAAATTTGGTGTGAAAACAATACCTCCCTTACTATCGTCGGTCGGTAAAAAAAAGAGAAATTATACCTTAATACAGAAAAATATTCGACTTTTAATGTTTAAATAAGAAAATAAAATGTATATTATAAACTTTAAAATTGAAAAGTATTTGTGTATACTGTATAGCATAGGTTCCCAAAGTGTTCTATTTGGACCCCTGGAGGTCCACGGTAGCGAATAACAAATTTGGGGGTCCATAAAATGAAAGTGGGGGTCTACGGAGGTCTAGGGGGTCCACGTATTTCCCGATTTTTTGAATATGTCTCTAAAAAAAAATCGTTTTTCCGACATGGCTTTTAACACATTTTTTGATTTTTTCCAATGTCTCTAAAAAAAAAAAAAAAAAGTAAATCGTTTATAAAAGATCAAAATCAAATTTAGGGGGTCTATCCAAAACCGAAAAACATGCCAAGGGGTCCACGACAAAAAAAAGTTTCGGTATTGATTAATATGAATACGTCTAGTTTAATTTTTGTTTATAAATTAAAATTCAAAAATTTTCTTAATTAACAATTCTAAAAACATATGTAGGTTTGTAGTACAAAATAAAAAGATCAAAAGTAAAAATGAATAAATCCTTCAATATTTTAGAATATAATTTAATATATATTTATAAAAAGATAGATTAAGTATTAACCTGAAAATCGTTATAGTATAATAAAGCATTTGCCCTGGATTAAAAAGCTTCAGGTAGATGATAAACAAGTTCTTGTAATATCAGATCAATAGCCTTGGCATAATACAGACACGTGAATTAATGATCTTAATAGTTAAGCAAAAGCGAATAGTTTAAGTGATTTGTAACATTGCCTCATGAAATTAAAATGCTTTAATTTCACTCACAAAAATACAGAATATTTTATTATTATTATAATTTTAATATAAAAATAGATGTATATATCATTCATTTCTTATATATTTTTAAATAAATAAAATATTCATATATAATAGAATATATTATCTCCTATAAATAATTTGATTTTTAGGTCAGGTATAAAATATAGATGTATAAATAATTTATATGTATGTAGGTATATAAATACATTTAATAAAAATAAACTAAAAAAATCATAATTATAAAATAAAATAATTAAATCAAATGAAAAATAATTACATGTTCAAATTCATATTTATTAATGGAATTATATTTAATTTTATTTTTCGAAAAAGTTACAAATATATACTGTATATACTCGAGTATATTAAATATATATATATATATATATACACACACGAGGTCTGATCAAAATAAAAGGTTAATTTTGAATTTTTGCGGGCTGTGTACATTCGATTGTTGAATTTTTATTTTTTTTTTTTGTTATGTTGGTATACATATGTTTCTCATATGTTAACATTATCAGTCAATTTGGATTAGTAATTTGTTTTTGACAACTGAAAAAGTTAGTCACTTTTTGTATGTTCTTCGATTTTTTACTTTAAAAAAAATAAGGAACACAACGAGGAAGTTATACAACGTTTGCGTGAAGCTATACGACTCAAACTATCGGAATTGTGGAAAAACAAATCATGGATTCTGCATCACGATAATGCAACAGCTCACAGATCGTTGCTTGTTCGTGATTTTTTGGCCAAAAACAACACCGTAATCATGCCTCAAACACCATATTCACCAGATTTGGCTCCCTGCGACTTTTACTTATTTCCAAAACTGAAGAGACCAATGAAAGGGAAACGTTTTGTCAAAATTGATGAGATAAAGTCGGAATCGAAAATCGAGCTGATGGCTATATCGAAAAGCGCATTTCAGAAGTGCTTCGACGATTGGAAGGAGTGCTGGTATAAGTGCATTATATCTGAGGGAAATTACTTTGAAGGGGACAAAATGGATATTGATGAATAAATACTTTTCGAAATAATACAAAATTCACCTTTTCTTTTGAACAAACCTCGTGTATATATTATATATGTTCATTTAGGTTTTCGTGAAAATGTTTATTATGAAAAGTTATTTCCGGGTTATTTTCAGGTTTTTTTGTGAGATTTGAGTCTCGACGCTTTGGAACAAATTTCAAAATCATTTTTTTATGAGGGAATATTTGAGAATGTAAGATTAGTCTGTGGGACCAAGATTCATTGGATTTTAGGTTGAATGAGAGGGTAATCTTTGTATTACTAAGTTCTCAAGCTCTGAAGAATTTTCGGCACTAGGACTTACACTAAAACACGTCTTCCTCGTACCACACCCAAGCCTCACAATAAAACGTATAAACAGCCCAAAAAGAACTTTTCATAATATATACATGTATATCAACTAGAGACTAGAGCTACATATTGTGTTTTCTGGGCAAAATCTTTGATAGTGAGAATTATTTTTTTGGCCCAGTAGAGAGTGTGTGTGTGTGTTTCGTTAAAGTAATTAATAATGTGAAAAAAGAGCAATGAGTATTCATTATGCCATTTAGAATTTTTTTTAAATTAAATCAAAAATTAAAACTTTCCAATTTCGAATTTACAAATTTCCCCCTGAAAAATTTAGAATTTTTTTTTAAATAAAATCAAAAATTAAAACTTTCAAATTTCGAATTTACAAATTTCCCTTTATAAATATACAAATATTAAAATAAAAGTGTTTCTCATATTTTCTCTTCTTAAATCCAAATTAGTAAAATTAGTAAAATAATTATAATTTTATAAAGGAAATTTTATTTTTTTTTTAAATTATACATTTAAATTTTTCTATTACTTTTGTCGAATTCATTTATCATAGTATAATTAATAATTTTTTTAAAAATTGAATTACTCACACAAACAAAACATTTTAAATTAATTTAATTTACATTTCAACAAGGATCATCAATGCATATAAATTTAATAAAGTGAGAAATTTTCTGTTGGTAAAGAGTGATTAGATTAATTTATAGTTTTCTCGAAGTAAACCTATCTTCAAACCAAAATAAAAATTGCAATTATAAACAATTTCAATTGCAAATAAAAAAAATGCTGATTCTACCTCATTTTAGAGAAGTATATTCACTACTGCTATGAATATTAATCCTAACAATATTATAAACTGATAATTATTGATAAAAGAAAAAGTAAAAGTTGAAAATAAATAATTAAATATTGATTATGTTATTTTTCTTGGATATTATGATGATGGCTGTTATTATTATATTCTTTGATTGTAATGATTTTATTTAAATAATATTGGATTATTAATATTAATAATAAAATTTGTTGAATTAACAATTTAAATCTTTTGTTCTAATTTGGTATTGCCTAAAAAATGAAAATTTTAGAAAATAATATTATTAAATTACTTTTGAGAAAATATTTTAGATAATAATTATAATGCTATAAATAAATAAATATTTCGCTCTAGGATTTGGAAATTCTCTACATGGTTTAATAAAAAAAAGTATTCAAGTCAAGTGTTATCATAATAATAAATTCAAATAATAAGTAATAAATATAATTATTATTTGTTGTGTAAATATTCGTTGAAATTTTTTGGTATTCTAGAAAATTTTGATATAAAATTATATTCTTTTTCTCTCTCTATCTCTTTCTATCTATCTCCCTCTCTCTTTCTCTCGTGATTCTTGTGATTTCCAAGAAAAAGCATATTTTATTATTAAAATGATTGACAAATCATATAATTATTTTTATTGGACTTTCAGGATCTAATTTTAGCCCACATAATATTATTATTAAATTTTAAAATAATTAAATTTGACGAGGATTGATCTATCGACCTCAAGTTTTGAGAATTTAATGAAACAAAATAATAAAATGAAAAAGTTACAAATCATCCATGAATTAAGATTATAAGGGAATTTTGTAAATAAAACCACATATTGATATTTTTTATTGTAAATTTAGTCGCTTGGTAACGATTGCAGAAGTAGCAATCGAAACGTTGTGTATATGTTTGTATTTTTTGAATAAATTTACAATAAAAAATATCAATATGTGGTTTTATTTACAAAATTCCCTTATAAATAAAAACAACCACCAAAGCTTTAATAATTTAATATCTACGAATTAAGATTATATTGAAGAAAATAACTTTGGAGGGTTTAAAGAAATCTATAGTAATAATAAATTAATATATTAATCTATGATATAGGTAATTGTTGTTGAAAAAAATTTCTCGCTTTGCTTATATGTACAGTTGGATTTTCTTTAATGAATAATAAAGAAATAATTTTAACTTTATTGGTAATTCCATTAAACAGGTATTATTGACCTGTTTATTTTATCATTATGAATAAGAGATATATTGTATAATAACCAGGTGAAATATTTCCTTAGTGATTATTTAGACATGCTTTTCACCTGTTTATACATCAGTCAAACATAATCCAATCATATTATAATTAATTATGTTCTGAAAATCATATTCCAACAAAGGTGAATTTTGAATTTTCTCGGGCTGTACACATTCGATTATCGAATTTTTTTTTTTTTTGTTATGTTGGTACACATATGTTTCTCAAATGTTGACATTATCAGTCATTTTGGATTAGTAGTTTATTTATAATAACTGAAAAAGTTAGTCACGTTTTTGTGTGTTCTTCGATTTTTTACTTAAAAAAAATAATAAGGAATACTACAAGTTATGCAACGTTTGCGTGAAGCAATACGGATCAAACGATCGGAATTGTGGAAAAACAAATCATGGATAATGCACCAGGTCACACATCATTGCTTGTTTGTGATTTTTTGGTCAAAAACAACACCGTAATCATGCTTTAACCACCGTATTCACCAGATTTGGCTCTCTGCTACTTTTTCCTATTCCCAAAGCTGAAGAGATCAATGAAAGGAAAGCGTTTTGCCACAATGGATGAGATAAAGTCGGAAACGAAGAACGAGCTGATGGCCATACCGAAAAGCGAATTTCAGAAGTGCTGTATTCAGAAGTGTATATTATATATATGTATATGTATATAATTATTTAAATTACTAAAATTATGAATATTTTTTTTTATTTACTAAATATCTTTTGAATAGCAAAATTGCAATACAATTGTATTGAAATGAAAAATGCGTATATATAATTAATTTTATTCCGAGTTTCCAGTTGATTGATAGGCTCGATTTAACAAATTGTCGTGAAGTGTCAACTTTTATTATATTGAAAATTTGCCCTATATACATAATAAATAATATATATATCCACCAATAATATCTTTTCTTTTTTTTTTTGAATAAAAATAGTCCATTTGTTAAGCGAAAAATAATTAATGAAAGATTCAAAGGTGATATTATATATCTTATAAATAAAAATGACTTTTGTAATTGCATCACTCAATAACGCCTGGACCAATTTTGACAATTCTTTTTTTAAAATGTTCGTTGAAGTCCAAGGATGGTTTTTCCGGCGAGAAAAAATCGAATAATTGTCGGGAAAACCCTAAAAACAGCCCTTTTCTTTACACCTTCTTATTGATGACGTCACAGCTAGGGAGGACGAACATTTGGAATAAAAGTTGTCGCTTATCTGACCTCCCTACCTCCCCGAGAAATTCTCACTAAAAATGTTTATAATATTTTTATTTATTAAATCAAACTAAATATTATTTTTTATTTCAATATTTTTTTAATGTTAATACAATAATTTTTATTTTATAATCTATAAAATAATTTAATTATTTTAAAAAACGGCGGTCTTCATTTTTTTTACTCTCTACTGACTGTGACTGTAAGGATGATCTGTGCTGTGAATCCCTTCCTTCTCAGTGTCGAATAGAAATAGATGATATTACTTGGATAAATTTTTAAGATAATTAATTAATTTTATCAAATAAATATCTAATTATTTTCAGGTAATTTTATATATATTTTAATATTATTATTATAGTTTTAATTTTTTTAAGTAATTTCTTTTTATTTTAATTTTTATATTTAAGCTTTAATATTTTTTAAATTTATTAATTTAATTAAATACATTTGTTTAAAATTGTTTTTCATAATATCAAATAGTTTGAATTTCTATTTAAAACGTTTTATTTATTTAATTTAATTTTATTTATTTTTTGATCATTTTATTTGTATTTTTATATTAATAATTGTTTTTTTTTAGATAATTTAAAACATTTCGATTGCCTTTTTTACCGACCGACGATAGTAAGGGAGGTATTGTTTTCACACCAAATTTCACATGAGGAGATTTTTTTACATATCACCACGAATGTATTGGTTTTATCCTCGGGAAAAATCATCTTCATTATGTTTTTCATAATTTAAAATTATTTGACGTCACCCAGCCCTTCATGACGTCACAGCCTCCTTATTATAATCACGGGCAACGCCGGCTACTTCAGCTATATATTATAAATAAAATAAAATTAAAAATATTTATGTTCTATCCATATCTGTTTTTTATTACATTAATAGATATATTAAAATTATTTGAAATTGTTTCTGTAGCTGGAAATTAATTTATTTCAAACCGTCGGTCGGTTCAGACCTGGCTACAGGTCAACTTATTACTTGATTAATTTTGAATTTTGATTTTATTTATTTATTTACTTAAAAATTTAATTTTATTAAATAAATATCTAATTATTTTCAGGTAAGTTTATATATTTTTTATTTTTTAATCTCATTATGCTAGCTAAAATTGTTTGTTTGTATTAATGGTTTCGAGGCAGGTTTGTATTAATGGTTTCGAGAAAGGAAAAGTGATGGGGTTTGAAATTAATAGTGATAATGCAAAATAAATAGTATTAGAGCGAATAATATTTGCAAAGAATTTAAATCGAGGTTGCAATCGGGAAATTATTATCAAAGGGGATCAAAATTAAAATATATGAAACAATTATTTTTTCTGTTGTATTATATGGGTGGGAGGCATGGTCTATAACCCTGGGAGATGAGAGTAGATTCAGAGTATTTGAGAAAAGGATTCTTCCCAAGATTTATGGGCCAAAGAAAGATGAGGACACCGGGGAATAGCGGAGACTGCATAACAAGGAATTGCATGACCTCTATGCATCTCTAGATATAGGTTATAAAATAGAGAAGGCTGGGTTCGGCAGGGCACATGGCTAGAATGGGAGAGGAAAAATATATTGGTGGGGAGTTCGATTGGAAAACGTCCGTGTGGAAGACCAAATGTGAACAGGGAGGACATTGTAGGAAGGAACGTGAGAGAAATGGGACAGGGTAGGAGTTAGATGGTTATAAATCAGAATAGGGACACTCGGGGGGGTACAGGGGGCGGAGCCCCCGTCTAGGTGTGGAGAGCGCCGAAGGCGTTCGGAGCAGCTAGTTAAAAAATATAAATACCAATATTAAAAATAAATAAAAATCAAATATAATTATGAATATCTCTATTTGAGTTTTTAAAATTAGTCAATGAATTAAAATTTGTATTTAAATTCAGAAAAGTTCAGATAATTTGAAGAAAGAAATTATTTTTTTTTCTGATATGAAAGTAATTCAAGAAATAAATCAGATATTGATTAAATTGTATAAATATATATTTTTTTTAAATTAAAAAATATATTTTTACAATTATTGTTTTTTATTTGGAAGATAATCTATTTTATTAATGATGAGAGCCGGTAGCAATAATTAATTTTTTTTTAAAAAATTATTTTTTAAGTAAACAATGATTTGTTTACTGTTCATATTTATGGAAAAAATTATATTTATAGAGAGAAGGTTGTTGCAATTTAAAATGGGAATATAAAAAAAAAAAGGAAAAAACATACCGTGAGTGAATGAATAGGTGTATATACGAATATAACTGATGACTATGGGTCGACTGACTGCCGTCCAGACGGACGGCCGCTTCGTTCTATAAGCCCGCCTCCAGTGACGTCATCAGCACTAGTCAACTAAACATTTCGAAAAATCAAATAATCTCATTCATTTCCATTCATACTAACGTGAAATTAATTCTTATTAATAATTCGATTAATTTTCATTTTTGTTTTAATATTTTTTTGATTCAATTAAATGTTCATTTGTGTGAATTAATCAGGATCAATAGCACACGAAAACTCGGCGCCTGTGCTCTGACTGTATTTGACGTCCCACTTTACTCCCAATTGACTTTGGCAGAAATTGTCAAATCTCGGCCTTCTTGTATGTAATTTTTTTCTCTACAAATGAAAGTATTTATCATATCGAATGCAGTGAATTCAAGCAACATGCTTTAGATATTAAATTAATATTAAATACCAATCTGTAAGTAGAATCTTTTCAATTCTATTGATTTTTCCAACTACCCTACACTCATTATTTGCCATGGCAAAAGTAAATGTCATTTCATTAACCTTAAGGAAAAAAAATTGATAATATAAATATACATAATAACTAATGAAATTATATATTTTGTTAAAATGATTTATATTTAAATAATACTTAAAAATAATTGAAGAATATGTTAAAATAATTCATTTTTTTTCCCAAAGTATTGAGCCATTTAAGTCTGTGATTTCAATTAGATTTAAATGACTCTCATCAAATATTTATTATCCCTTGATATATTTAGATATGATAATAAGACCATATATTCTTATGTTTTAAAAAGTTAAATATATATATTTACAAATTATAAGTTTAATTAAAGTAGATTTTTTGGAATTATATATATATATATATATATATAAATTATAACCTTATTTAATTCTTATAAATTTATAGAAAGTTAATGAATATCTCAAGAAATTTTATTAATTTATATAAAAACTTTTTTTAAGCTATCTTCAATAATATTTATTCAAAAAATTTGTCATTTCAAAGATAAATAATTAAAAAGTAGAAAATATATATATATGAAAAAATCTTAGCAACTTACTTACTTCATTGTAATAAATTATTAAATAATAATTTAATTTAATAAATATTTAATATTATATATATATTTATTTATTTATTTATTATGTAGTATTGTTAATTGTTCGACCTTTTATTATTACTTATTAATAATTTTATTATTTATTTATTTTTAAATCTTAGAATTATGACTGCAGTCCAAGGATCCCCCGATCCATGGGTGATTCAGCCCCGGGAACGTGCCCGTTATGAAGATCAATTTCAATCATTAAGACCAGTCAATGGTGTTGTAACAGGAGATCAGGCCAAAGGATTCTTCTTGCAATCTCAATTACCACTTCCAATTCTTGGACAAATATGGTAAGCTTATATATTATACATTTAATTTTGGAATATATTATCTTTAACATTTAATTAACTATTCAGTAATTTTAATTAAAAGTGATGCAAAAATTTCTTTAAAAAATAATTAAAAATCAGGTAATATTTTATTCATTGTTTCTATTTTAATCTCTAAAACAGTGTTTCCCAACCTTTTTTTATGCCATGCCCCACCAAAACTTCTAAAAACTTAAAATGTCCTTCAAGTTTACTTATGCATAATTTTTAATTTTTCATAAAGTAGCTTAAATGATGGACTTCTGATCGCTCATCAATTTTTTTCATTCACTGACAGTCAAATTGTGTGTACGTTCCACGTTGGGAACTACTGCTCTATAAACTGGTTCATGGATCCTCTCCTCGGTTTTTGAAAAATATATTCTTTACAATTTAAGAATATTGTTTTAAGAATTTATCAAGTCTATTTGGGGATAATAATTACATTCTGCTATTCGTTTATAATTATACATCAATTAATTTATTATTTCAAAATGCTAGAAATTATTTTTTGGTATAAAACCATTGATAATAATTTATATTATTATTAAAATTGTTAAAATATAATATTCGTACATTTTAATTTTAAATTAAATTTAAATTATTTAATTTATTAAAAAAATTTCTTTTTATTAATTAATTGGATATTATTAGATTATATTGATTGAATATTTTAGTTATAATTAGATATTCTCTCATTTATTATGATTTTAAATTAATATCAATTAATGAAATAGATTGTTTTTTAAAAAAAATAATATATGTGTAGATTAAACATTAAGTCTTAATAATAATAATAATAATAATAATAATTATATATATATATATATATTATATATACGTATGTTTTTCAAATTTTAAAATCACAAAAACATAAATATATACATACATAGATAGATATATTATATTCAATTTTAGCTATCAAATTATATAGATAGATAAATAGATTTGATAGATATCTTAAAAGTATTTTTTTATTTTATGTATAATAAAAGACTATATATATAACTGCCTCTACATCTTCACATCACTTAATAATTAACTATTTTATTGGTGTATTTTAACAAAATAATTATCAAAATTTTAGATCAATATACCCTTTATTATTGTGAAAGGTTGGGTTATTTTTTTTCAATAAAATTTATACAAAAAATTTGTCATTTCCTTAGATAAATAATTAACTTAAAAATATATTAGAACAAAAATCTTATATAGTTTTAATGTTCCATTAATTATATTTAAAAAGTATCACAATCGAATAGGATTCTAGTATACCATGTATATAAAAAGATATCAGAATATAAGAATAAATTAGACAGTATAATGTTTTATAGTATAGTTAAATACCAATTTCAAAATTTATAATTACATTTAAATTTAGCTAAGGCAAATAAATGAGAAAAAAAAAATTAAGAAAGTTGTATTAGGTTTCATGAAGGTTGTTAAAGAGACATTTCAGACAAATAATAAAATGTTCTTTAGAAGACCCTGAATGCACCCTGGTCCAATATCAAGAATAAGGTTTCACCCTCTTTAAGGGTTGAAATAAGATTTAGGGACAAAATAAATTTCATATTAGTATAACTTTGCTTTCAAACTAGTCTAGTTATATTATTGATCATGAAAATGACACTCTCTTCATCTTTATAATAAAAATACTTATTTTAATTAGAAGTGGGGATGGGGTACCCATGAAGACCTTCTCTCCCTTTTCTTAGATAAACCCATATTTTCTTAAATATTAGAAAAAATATACAATAATTTGGAAGTTAATTTTTTTAAACAAAATCACGTGTTATTGTATAAACATTTGCTTATATCTTTTTTGTCAAGTGAATTTTTAATTTTAATCTATTTATTTATTTTATTTTTTTATTTTATTATTTATTAGTTCTTTATATCCTCTTCTCTAGAATTCTAGAGTTTTCAAATACATTTTAGCTCCTTACAATATAATATTTATATTATTTATTTATAATTTTATAATTAATCACTTTTACACTTTTTGGTTCTTTAACACTATCATTTGGAAATAATCTAAAAAATTAATCAATTTTTTCATTAGATTATTTGAAATTTTGCGAAATATATTACTGTGATTGACCTCAGAAATGTTTGTAGAAAAAATATTAAAAAGGGTGTATTATTAATGATATATAGAGTAATACATTTCAGTCAACCAGATTTGAAAAATAGTTATTAGATAAAGTCATATAGGAAAGGCTCTGTATTGAATCACTGATAAGAAATCTGTCATCATGATAATTATATATAGAATTTTCAAATCAAAGGAATATTTTATAAACATATAAAATTTTTATAGTTATATTTATTATTATTTATATTTATTATGAAATATTTTAAGTTTTTGAATTTAATATACTTTTTTCCCTATTTTTTTAATTTAATCATAAAATCTATTCAGTCATAAAAATTAATTAAAACTATTTTTTTTCTATATTTCTTAATGAATATTAAAAAAAATATTCTCAATTATTTAAGGACTCATCATTAAGTTAAGGTCAAATGATAAATCATTGGTCAATCATCTCGATTGGTCGGGATATTATATTTACTATATTAAGTCTTTGCTCACAAACAACCTCATCAACAAGAACTATTTTAGAATCCCAATACAGTACCCCAAGGGTTTCAATGAACACCTTACGTAATTCTTAAAGCACAACTTAAGATAAATGTTTGAAATTTATTAAAAAAATCAAATACAAATTTTTTTATTTAATTTTATCAAATGGAATTATAATACTATTAAGAATTTTTATAGTTAAATTCATTAAATATAAATAGTTACTGTTAATTTTTATATTATTATATAAAATTTCACTTTGGAAAAAAATCTGTGGCCTTTTCCTTTCTTCAAGTATTTAAAGATACCAAAGCTAATTTTTAAATACTTGGAGTAATATATCACAAGGATTTGTTTTATAATTATTTATATTATAATTTCTTCTTTTTTCTTGTAAAAAATATTTTTTCATATTAATAAATAGTAGGTTTCCTCAAAAAATTAATAATTATTTAACAAATTTATAACAACATTTTGTAATCGTAGATAAAAAAGATAATCATTTTAAAATTTTATTGTGCTATTTTAATTTTTATTATTTTTAATTTATTTATTTTTTGATATAAAGCATTATTTCTACTCTTTACTATCTAAACACATAACATAAATCAGAAAACATTACTACATAGTTTTTAAGATTATGCTGTAGATGTTCTCAAATATATTTATTATATTTAATATTTTCTTGTTTTGCTTAGGTCATTGGCAGATACAGATTCTGATGGAAAAATGAATATTGATGAATTTAGTATTGCCTGCAAATTAATAAATTTGAAACTTCGAAATTTCGAGCTTCCTAAGACATTGCCACCTAGTCTTCTAAAAATGCCTGTTGCAAGCAATGGTATTTTTAAATTAATTTTTATCTAATCAGTATTATTTGACTTCAGAATTTCAACTATATACTAATATGTTTTTTCATTCTCTATGTTTATTAAATTAATTTTGTTTTTTAATTTAACATGAAAGCATTCATATTTATATTTATTCTCTAATTAACATCAAAATGTTTAAGAGTTAGCAACAAACTTTAGAAAATATTAAATCTTGATTTTTAAATTAAAATGGGTTGATTTTATATTAGTTTTTCTATTAATTTTTAAATTCTTTTTTAAAAAACATATAGAAAAATCACACATATTTTAAATCATTGTAAAAAATTTTCTTGAATTTAGATCATAGGTTCCCAAACATTTTTGTATCGTAGACCTCTTGCCATGTTTTTCGGTTTTGGGTAGGCCCCCTAAATTGATTTTGAGCCTTATTGAAAAATCAAAAATGTTTTAAAAGCCATGTCGGAAAAACAATTTACCTTTTTTTAGAGCCATATTGAATTTAATTATAAGATAGTATAATTAGGCTTGAGATCCACTATCGTAGACCCCCATTTTCATTTCATGCACCCCCAAATTTTTTATTCGCTCCCGTAGACCCCTTGTAGGTTGCCATAGACCCCTGGGGGTCGACATAGACCACTTTGGGAACCTCTGATCTAGATAATTAAAATTTATAAACTTTTCATTTACTAATATTATCATTATTTATTATTAATAATTATAAAAAATTAATTAAATTATTTTAGGGATTGGAGGTCCAACATTGATTCAGTCACCTCCTCAGATTCCTTCGAATGTTCCTCAAGTTCCATTAGTACCAGCAGCCATGCCAACTGTTACCCCAGTGCCTGCAGCTCCAATGAGACCAGCTATTCCTCCAATGTCTCAACCAATGCATCCACTCGTAGGGGGCATTGCACCTATTCCACCAAGTGCTGCCCCTCTCATACCACCCACTTCTGCAACAATTCCTATGGTTCCTGGTTCAGGCATTGCGGGAGTTATGCCAGTGGCTGCCACTGTCCCAAATGTTTTACCACCCACTGTACCAAATACCATACTACCAATTACCTCAAATGGAACATCTCAAGCTGCACCACCCCCAAGACCACCTCCAGGTAAAATGAAACTAGCGTAATTATGTATTTAATTTATTTAAATTGTATAATTTTAATAATAATATTAAACTTACATATTTCTAGTTGGTAATCTTCCTGCAGCACCTTCATTAGAACGTATAGGTTCTCTTGAATCACCGTACGTTTATATTTTTATAAAAATAATTAAATTGAAATTTTCTAATTTTTTTTTCTTAAAATTATTTATAGACATTCAGTCGGATCCCCAGTAATTGAATGGGCAGTACCTCATCAAACTAAATTAAAATATACTCAAGTTTTTAATACAACTGATCGTTCTCGTTCGGGATATTTAAGTGGTCCCCAGGCCAGAAATATAATGGTACAGAGTGCTTTACCTCAGGCGATTCTAGCACAAATATGGTAAAAATAAAATACAAAAATGATTATAATATTCCAAAAAAGAAAAGAGGATTAAATAAAATATTGTTTATATTTTAGGGCCTTAGCTGATATGGATTCAGACGGCCGTCTCTCTTGTGAAGAATTTGTTTTAGCTCTTCATTTATGTGACATGGCAAAATCGGGAGAAAAGATTCCTACTCAATTACCTATAGAACTTATTCCTCCTACATTCCGTCGTCAACGACAGGGTAGTGTGCCTGGAGCTGCTGTGGTTGCAACTGTGGGATCAACCACTTCTTCAGTTGGAATTCCATCATCAGGAAGCATAGAATTAATGGATAAAGATGTTGCTTCTAGTCTTATCACAGGTACATATTTTATTTTATTTTTTTTTTTATTTTAAATAACAATAAAATTAATTATATATATTATTCATATTAAAGCTACATTTGAAGATAAAAGGAAAGAAAATTTCGAAAAAGGTCAAGCTGAATTAGAAAGAAGAAGAAAAGCACTTTTAGAAATTCAAAGAAAGGAACAAGAGGAAAGAGAGAGAAAAGAAAAAGAAGAACAAGAAAAAAGAGAAAGAATAAGGTATTTATTAATGGAGTAAATTTTATCACTAAAAATAATATAATAAATATCTTTTTATACAATATATTTATATATATATATTCTTAAAGACAAGAACAAGAACGTCGCCGTCAAGCTGAGCTTGAAAAGCAGCTCCAAAGACAGAGAGAACTTGAACAAGAACGTGAAGAACAGAGACGTCGTGCCCAAGAACAACGCGAAGCAGCGCGCCGAGAAATGGAAAGACAAAGACAACTCGAATGGGAAAAACAAAGATCACAAGAACTTCAACAGCAACGTCAACGTGAACAAGAGAAAGTTCTTAAACTAAAAGCACAAAATCAAAACCTCACCATTGAATTATCTCAATTGGTAAATTTTTTTTATTTTTATATTTTTTATATTCATTTTTTAAATAGATATATCAATTCCAAATATCAGTATATGAGGTCTTGCTATTTATTTAAATTTATAATATTCATTTATTTCAGAATGATAAGGTAAAAGAACTTTCTCAGAAAATTAGTGAAACAAGAATAGGAGTTTCAGGAGTAAAAACCACCATCGATGGAATGCGAACTACAAGAGACACTCAAATGTCAGAAATGACAGCTCTTAAAGCAAAACTTAAAGAACAGAATCAACGTCTCTTAGCCCTTAGTCAAGAAAAGGTAAAATTTAGCAAACATTATAAATACGTATATAATATACTCGAATAATAATGAAGGAATGAAAAATAATTTTACAAATAATTCTCATTGGATTAATTTTTATTAATTTAAAGTAAAATTTATTCTATATTTTAGGCAAGATTGGAAGCTAAAAATAAAGCAAATGCTGGTGGCACGGATGCTGCATCCCAAGAACAAGCTAAAATTGCTTTTTCAAATAAACAAATAACGCTCAAACAATTAAGAGATAGAATTGAGGATTTGCAAAAAGAGGTAATATATTATTTTAAAACATTGTTATTTTCATATATTTATAAATTTCTAATTTATTTAATTAAATATATATTTAGATATCTGTGAAATTAGAGGATATTGAAAATAATAATACTCAACTTAGTGATCTTAGAACACAACTTTCATCTCTCATTCAAGAATGCGAAAAACTATACACAATATATGAACAGAAAAAAGAAAAGGTAAGAAAAAAACTAAATCTAATCAAAATTTATTAAATATTAATTGATTGATAATGATAGTTGGTTTAAGAAAGTTTTTTTTTTAATTTTAATATATTATTATTATTATTATTATTGTAGATCTTAGAAATTAAGGGAGTTTCAAAAACTCGAGATTCCACAAATTTTTCTTCATCATGGGGAGATTCTGCATGGGGTGGTCCTCCAGCTGCTACTACAGGGGGATGGGGTGAGCCTGAAGCTCCAATATCAAATTGGCCTGCTGAGGAATCTGCTCCAGTAGCAACATCTGAAAATGCAAACTTTGTTAAATATAGAGCTATTTATGAATTTGTAGCAAGAAATAATGATGAACTTTCTTTTCAACCTGGGGACATTATTATGGTAATTTAATAAAATAAAATAAATTAAATTAAATTAATCAATAATCAATAATAAAATTATACATACATGCCCATTCTTTTAGAAATGAAAATGTATATTTTTTTAAATATTATTTACAGGTACCATTAACACAAAATGCAGAACCAGGATGGCTTGCTGGTGAATTAAGAGGCCATACAGGCTGGTTTCCAGAAACTTATGTAGAACTAGCTGATTCTCCAACACTTAATGAAAATATTGAAGTTCCAAATAATACGGCAACAACAAATGGAATTGTGTTTCCACCAGATATCATTATGTCAGACAAAAGACAACTTGAGTAAGTTTAACGTTTTATTATGATTTTACCAAATTTTTAGAATGTAAAAAAAATAACTATTTATATAAATATTTTTTTATATGTTAAATAATATCAATTTTTTTTTTAGAGGAATTGCTGAAGTTCCTGAAAATCTTAGTGATAATGGTTCATTTCCTGAAGGGGAAATGGGTCCTCCTGTTTCAGATGAACTTAGTAGCCCTATTTTTGGACAGGTATGTTTTTATAATAATAAGTTTATAAATTTAATCATATTCACTCGTTGAAATATTTTATTTTGTAAAAATATTTAATAATATTAATAATAATAATGATATATTAAATTTAAACTAGAATTTATTTCAGATTAGTTTTGTTTTATTTTTTATTTGGTAAATACTTATTTTATTTAATTTAATTTCTTTTTTAATATCTTTTAGGGTCAATCAATTAACATTCAAGCACAAGCTCTTTATTCATGGCGAGCACGTAAATCATCTCAAATTTCCTTTAATCGTAACGATACTATTTTGGTTTCTGAACAACAAGACCAATGGTGTTTCGGTGAAATAAATAACACTAAAGGATGGTTTCCAAAGTCTTATGTGAAAAATTTGGAAACAGACTCTCAACCAAAGGGTAAATTCTTTTTCATTATCAATATAATTTCAACTTCAATATGATTCTTAATATTTTCCAAAGTTTATATTTAAACTATTATTCATAATATACTACTATTTTTAATTAAATATTTAAAATTTATATATATATTATATTATTTATTTTTCTTTAATTTATATTTTAATTTTTTTTTAAATATATTATCCATTTACTATTTACAGAATATTATGAAGCAATTTATCCATATGAATCAGGCGAAATAGGTGATTTAACATTCCAACAAGGTGAAATCGTTTTAGTAATTAAAAAGGAAGGAGATTGGTGGACCGGCGTTATCGAGGACCGTCAAGGCATCTTTCCGTCCAATTATGTTCAACCTGCTCAAATAGAGGTATTATTTAGGAATTTATCTTTAAATTTTGTACTATTGAAAATTTTATTTAGTTAATGATAATTCTTATTATTTTAAATTTAAAATTATATAATAATGTTTAATGGTTAAACAATTGAAAAACTGGCTGGAGATCAATAACAAATTAAAGGAAATTCAAACTGGATTTAGAAAAGGGAGGGATTATCTGGAAAATTTATTTATACTGAATCCAATCAAAATATGATGTATCAAAGTTTTCAAGGAAAAAATATCCAGTATTCGACTCCTTAGATAGAAAACTCCTCTTGGAAAAAAAAATGGAAAGAAATTTTTAAAATGATAACAAACATCGATATTATTATCTATATTAATATTTATAATTTTTAATGTTTTTTGTTAATATAGCCTGAAATAACAAAGACAACTGATGCATTACAAGAGACATTAACTGCAGCTGAAACTCATCGTCAACAATTATCTTCTACTCAGCCCGTAGTAATAGAACCAGCTGTTGAAGCAGAGGTAGCTGCTGTATCACAAGCTCAACCTCCTGTAAATATTATATTTGATACATTTACATATTTTAAATGTACTATATATTCATTATTTTAATGAGAGTTAAAAATTGAAATTTGAACTTTGAAAACAAATTATTTATCTAATTTAAATTAATTTATATATATGGTTGATTGTTTTTAATAAATTTATTCAAATAACATTAATCATTTGCAGGTAACAAAAGAAAGAACTCCAAGTACTCCAGATGCTCTTGGACAAGGACAGGTAAACAAAATATTAAAAATAAATATATATATGAAATGCATTATAAATATTTAGTATTATAGAAATAACTTCAAATATTTGCTTTCACTTTATATAGATTTTCTGTATCCAGAAAATTTAATTTTTAGAATTATTATCTTATATATATTTTCATTGTCCTTCTTTTGAATTTTATTTTTTTTAAAAAATAAATATTAACTTTCCAATTTTTGATTTAAAAAAAACTAAAATTGAATTCCAAGAAATTATTTTTTATATTATATAATGTGAAAGCTCTATGTATCGTTGTTTTCAATGTTGCATTAATATACCTATTATGTACATTATGTAAACCTTTTTGTTTGATTTTTGTTTTTTGATTTCTTATTTGTTTGTTTTTTATATATTCACATATTTACACACCACACAACACTTGTAGGAAGAAGAATTAGTAGAAGAAAATGAAGATACAATTTTGCCAAAGGTACACACTTTATAAATAAATGAACTCGTAAATTTTATTAACTAGCACTTATTTTATTACAGTGCTTAAATTATACTATTTTCTCTTTAAAAGGTTATTTAATAATTTAAATATATTTACTCCTTTTTTCAATTATGATAAAAAATATTTTCTTTTTCATCATTACTATTAAAATTTTATTCCACTTAAGAGGTTTTCATTATTATATTACGGAATAGAAATAAATAAATGATAGTTATAATTCTATTAAGATTTTTTTTAAACAATATCCAGATTTTTGTACATTTTAAAATAAGAAGAAATCTTGATATTACTATTAAAAAACGTTTTAATTATTTAACTATAAAACCTATAGGGATTATTAATTAAGTTGGTTTATACAAATGGGACATCTATTCCACTTTTTTTTTTATTTTCAATGCATGAACAGTATATGTGCATGAATTTCACAATACTTTGATCTAAATGCTATTTGATTACAAATTATATATTTTTAAAAAAATTATTATATAAATTTAATTTTTTTTTTTATTTAAATCTATCAATAAAACCTAAATTGAATTAATCAAATCTTATTGAGATCAACGTTATTGTTGTACTAATTTGTATGTTGTGTTTCTGCTTCAAACCTAACACTTCTATTATGCTGGACATTTTTAGCGGCAAACTCCAGATTTCTTACGCTCTCCTAAGGTATATTTGTTAATCATTCATAAAACAATAAAAAAAATTTAAATAAATATTCAAATCACTTGCAAACTAACATTAATGAATTTTTAAATAAAGTCATTAGAAAATGCTCAATTCTTATGATTAATAACTTATGTTATAATGATAATAAAAACAAAATATAATATGTTTTCATAGGGAAAAGGAAAGAAACCAGAAGTAGCCACTGTAATTGCCCCTTATCAAGCTACAAGTGAAGAACAATTATCTCTCCAACGAGGACAATTGGTGATGGTAAGACAAAAATCTTCAACTGGATGGTGGGAAGGAGAATTACAAACAAAAGGGAAGAAAAGACAAATTGGATGGTTTCCTGCTTCATATGTCAAAGTTATTGGAGGCCAAAGTGGCAGTGCTAGAAGTACTCCAATCTCTCACAAACATCAAGAAGAGCTTCAACAAAAGCAACAACAACCTGTTTCTCCTTCGCCTATCACTAAAGACGAACCGGCACTAGGTAAAGATTTATCTTTTAAATAAAAAAGATAATTCATGATAATTCATAATAATTAATAACGAAAAATGATTCTGATTATGAATTAAAATTTAAGTAAATATTATTTCTTAGTTCTAAATAAATAATTCTGCTACTCTTACAAAACCCCATTATATTTTAATAAAATTAATTAATAATCAAAAGTTAATTTTTGAGTATTTTAACTAATAGTGAAATTAGTTATATTTATAAAATTATGTTTAAAAAGAATGAAGAATTTTAATTGTTTATAATTAACAAAGGAAAAAATATTCTTAGTCGGTATTAGCAATTGACCATAATTTTTAAAATATGTATAGAAAAAATAAAATTATTATCAAATAAATATTTCAACAATCCCAAATAATAAACTTACGACAAGTTTGGAAGGGTTAGATCAGTGTTTCTCAACCTTTTTGGACCAAACGCCCCCCTTTGTAAGACCTGCTTCTTAATTCGCCCCCCCCCCCCCCTATAGATTTTTACAGATAAAAATTTCATGATAATCCCTAATATAAGGTAGGTACACTAGGTGATACTTAGAGCCATATTGAAAAATCGAGTTTCAGAACATGATTGCAAAATCATCTGACCTTTTTTTTATTTTTATTTTTAAGAACCATATTGAAAAAAATTGAAAAAAGAGGAAATGTTTAAAAAGTCTGTTCGCAAAATCATCTTACCTTTTTTTAGAGTTGAAAATGATTTCGCCCCCCAAAAATAACTTATCGCCCCCCAAAATCATACAATCAAATAATCGCCCCCTTTAAGATGTCGATCGCCCCCCAGGGGGCGATATCGCCCAGGTTGAGAATCACTGGGTTAGATTATAACTTACAAGTTAATATTTATTAAATAAAATATATTAAAATTAAAAATTAAATTAAATTAAATAAATTTTAATTATGGAATATTTCAAAATTCGGAATTTTCTTTATATATGGAATTGACAAAAATTTATAGTAGATAAATGTATATTTTCATAAATTATACATTTTATTTATATTTAAAATTAATATAACAAATTTTGAACAATTTGTCATAATAATTATAAAAATAAAATATCAAATTTCAAACATATTAAATATATAATTTAGTTTCTTTTTACATTTAAAAGTTAAACTTCGAACAATAATTTTTCAAATCTGTGTAAAAATAATATTTTGCACAACGTCCATTTTGTTTTATACGTCATTTGTTGTAGAATAGGAAAACATCTAAAAATTATAATCAATTTAGGGGGGAAATATTTTAATATATTCACATTGAAATGCCTAAATCGAAACAGAAAAGAAATTATCTATCTTCTGAAGATGATGTTAATTTACCTGTTGATATACGAAATAATAGTCGTAAAAAACAAAATAATTTATTAAAAAGAGAACCAATTCTTGCCCTGCCATCCGAAATCTCCAATATTCCGGAGATGGTTAAATTTATTGATAAGACTTTAAATGAAAATTTACAGAAAAAAACAGAAACATTTAATAATTTTGCAAACGGTTTGTACATTTCTAATGATATTTTAACATAGCAATATTACATTTAATATTTTTTTTTTATTTTTTTCAATAGAATATTTAAAAAAATGCAAATCTAACACAGATAATTATTTTAAATATTTTTCAACAAATAATCCATTAACCATTTCCAAACAAAAATTTAAAGAATTTAAAAATGATTTTATTAATTTGGATAATAAGGTATATTAGATTTATGGATTTATATATTTCAAATTATAATAAATTATTAGTTTTATAAAATATATATATCTAGAAATATATCTATGTTATTCTCATATTATTTCAATTCTTTTTATATAAGTGGAAAGAAATATCCAAATCCATTGAAAAGGAATTTAATGATTTAGGCAAATCTATGATTGATATCAATCGTTCTTTAGAATCTTTTCAAGACTATTTATTAATAAATGAGGTATTTAAAATTATATCATTCATTATGTAAAAGTGAATTATTAATTAGTATAACATTTTTTTTAGCGAAATGATATTAAATATAAAGAAGAATTGATGAAGAATATGGAAAATGATATTACAAATATTAATAATGATTTTTTTCTAAATTAATTTAGATAATTATTGATTTGTTAATATGATTTGTTTAAATTATTTAAATTAATATAATTTTTAGAAATAGTTTCATTTATATCATTCATTTTTTTATTGATTTAAATAATTTTATAAGACATTAAATTATATTTTTCTTTTTAAAAACACTTGAAAATAAATGATAAATTGAAATTAATATTATATGTATTCATTACTCTTTCAAAGAGTTTTATATAATATGATTTATATTATAATTAGTTTTCAGAGAGAAGCAGAACTATTTATAAATATTAATTATTATTTATGATCATTTATTGGAAAATAATGTTTAAATTATAATTTTTTAACTTTTGATAACAATTAAAATATTTATAACTAAATTGTTTAAAAATCCATGTCAAGTATTTTGGATGTAAAACGATAACTAGCTGTACCTCTTTAAATAAATATTACTGAAATTTATTTTGATATATTTTAATATAGAAGCAATGATATCGAAATCAACAATTTTTAAAATGTTTATTTAAAAATTAAATTATTTTTTTTTATCTAATTTTTAGAAAAAGTACGTGCTCTCTATTCATATCAAGCACTTAATGACGACGAACTTAGTTTCGAAAAAGGTGATGTGATTACGCTTTTAGTTAAAGAAGAAGAAGCCTGGTGGAGGGGTGATCTAAATGGAGTATCTGGACTCTTTCCCAAAAATTACGTTGAAATTATCTGTAAGTAATAATTTTCCATTTTTTTTTTTAAATAAATCTATCATAAATATGATGTGTTTAATTGATATTATCTTTGTTAAAAATACAGGATTCCCTTGATTATTTTGGTCTTTTTTTAAATGATCCTTTAACACATAGTTATGTATATTTGAATTTGATTAGAATATATTGAAAATTAACATCTAAATTAGTAATCCTCTTCCCCTGAATATTAACTAGTCTATATGATTGAAATATAGATACCTTCAGACGTTTTTCTAATTTAAATAACAATCTTTAAATATAGATAATTTTTTCTTATTAATACTTTTCTTGTTAATAAATAAAAACTCTCCCTTATCTTTTTATAGGATCGAGCGATGCATCGGCTTCTGGCTAGGCGGACCCACCCACCAACGGCGAAGACGATGGTTCAACATTCGAATAAGCCTTCAACAACCCCCTTTTAAAATTTTCTTCTTAACCCATTTTCTTATTTCCACTTCTTAAAATCTGCAGTAGGCTATTTTAGCAAATTTAGCATCTATAGACACGAAACTCACGTATGTAGCGGAAAAAACTAAACTCAACGACTAACATGAGTGCCTCTTTTGTGAAAAAATACAATAACATATTAAGTATATTATTATAAATATGTGGCATGAACAATTATCCTTTTCATCACTTCCCCATTTATTCCTATTTGCTATCAATTTGTTTCATTTTTTTAGCATGTTGGTAGTGGGTCCATGCCAACGCCAGAAGTAAGCATGAATCGTTATGATTGTTTGTTAATTTTTGTTTAAATTTCATAAAATTATTTATAAATGTGGCATGGAGCCTCTCCAATAAAATTTCTTTTTCTATATATTATCTGCCATTTCATGCCACGTGTTTTGAACAAATACTCATTTCATTAATTGTATAATCCTTTTCTTTAGTTAGAAAATTTTGGCCAATTGAAACTTAAAACTCATTCATTATATATATATATATATTATATATATATATTTACCTTTTTTAAATTATATTTCTTTAGGAAGTTCCTAAATATTTTTAAAATCTTTTCTAATATAAATGTATGTATGTTGAGTCAATTTTATTTAAATCGCAAATTTAAGAAAATATTTTATTATCTGTTATATTTATTATATTCATTTTAATTAAATTCTTTGTAAAAATCACTTAATTTATTTGAGAGCGATCTTTTTTGAAATATATTTTATTTTATATAATTTAGAAAAAAATGTAAACTATTAATATCTAATGTTAAAAGTGTATTTAAGTTTATATCTTGACTGTTGTTATAATCAGTAAAAATTAGATTAAATATTAATTAGACCATTTTCAATGAAGCTTTGCCCTAAATACACTAGTATAATATATAATATAGAAAACATGAATTTTGAAATATTATAATCAAGCGAAATTAAATGTTAATTTGGTTATAAATGTTTAAAAATATATTATCATGATTAAACGTTGATTATTAATGTTTATTATTTTTTTCTTCCATATTCCTTTACCTTTTAAGGGTCATGAAATAGTATAAAAACAAATTAGGAAAAATTAATTCCAATTCCAAGGCAAATTTTTCTTTAATTTAGTCAGAAAATATAGAAATATTTTTTATTAAGTTAAATGTTATAATTAAAAATAATAGGTTTGGATTATTTTTAATATTTACTAGATTTCTTTTGGTATTTCCCATTGCAGCAAGTATACAATTATCCCCAATGGAAAAAAAGCGTCAAGATTATATAATGGAATTAATTACAACGGAACAATCTTATATTGATGATATGTCTATCGTTCATGAGGTATAAAATCTAGCTAATACATAATGAAGGTGATTTTTCAAAATTTTATTTACCAACTTTTAGGTTTTTGAAAAACCACTTATTCAAAGTAATGTTTTAACTCCTGAAGAAATAGAAAGAATTTTTGTCAATTGGAAAGACATAATTGTTTGTAATTATACATTTTTAAGGTTTGTTAATTTTTATATTTTTCTTAATAATTGTAATTGAAAATGTAATGTGATCTACCATTTCATTTTTTTAATATATCTTTGTTAATTTCAAATTAAATATACTTATTGAATGTCCATTTTTATCATATCAAATAATTTTAATGATAATTTTTTAATTAAAAGAATAATTTTTTTCGTTGTAAATTAAAACTATTGGTTATCCAAAATTGAATAACCAATTCAATTTCGAATATTCTCTGAATAATAAAAATATAAAAATAGTGATTTAAAATTTGGCTAGTTAGATAATAATAATATCAATAAGAATTTTAGAACTTTTTTATTTTGATTATATATAATTTTCCTATGGTTTAAGATATTTAATCACTCTATTCTGAATTATTAGTAAACTAACTTTCCGTCATAAATTTACAGAGCTTTAAGAATTAGAAGAGATAATAGTGAAATGGGATGTATTCGAATGATTGGTGATATTCTTTGTGAAAATGTGAGTTATAATTGACATTATTTTTTATTCTTATACAAATTTTTTTTTCTTGGTCATTCTTAATTTATTTTTATTCTTACTAAATTATATTATTAAAAAATAAAATATAACAATTTTTTAAACAGTTACCCCGAATGAGCGCTTATGTACGTTTCTGTAGTTGTCAATTGAGAGCAGCTACATTTCTTCAACAACTTCATGAAACCTCGCCACAATTTCATGCCTTGGTAAAACAATGTCAAGTTGATCCTCGAACTCAAGGTCTCCCTCTTAGTTCGTTTCTTATTAAACCTATGCAAAGAATTACGAAATATCCACTTCTTATCAAAAAAGTAATATTAACAAATTCATTATAATTACATATATGTGAAATATATTTACATATAATTTTATAATTTTCTTAGATCTTAGAAAATACTCCTGATGATCATCCAGATTTTCAAAATATTCAAGAAGCTCTTTATAAAGCTGAAGAATTTTGTTTTCAAGTTAATGAAGGTGTTCGAGAAAAAGAGAATTCTGAACGTTTAGAATGGCTACAAAGACATGTTAACTCAGAAGGCTTAGAAGAAAGACTTGTCTTTAATTCATTAACCAATTCCTTGGGTCCAAGAAAGTTACTACATTATGGATTACTTAATAAAGTAAATAAAGTAATTTAATATTTAAACACACTTAATAATTATAAATGATTTTCTAAAAATTTACTTTAAAATATAAAATTATATCTTAATTTTGTTTCAAGGCAAAGAGTGGTAAAGAGTTGGCAGGATTTCTTTTCAATGATTTTTTCCTATTGGTTCAACCAAATAAATCAATACATCATAATCATCTTTTTTCTATTGATCCAACTTTAAATATATCATTCAAAATATATAAGAAGGTATTTCTATTTATTTACATAAATTTATAGAAAGATTTAATGATTATGCATTATTCTTTTTGTTATAATTAGCCAATGTTTTTGAGTGAATGGTGTGTCGATATGGTGGGTCCTTCGCCTCCACCCGGTTCTATTGTTCCTCCTAGTGAAGCAACTGATTCCCCTAGGCTTTTAAGAATGCTTCATCTAGCAAATAAAACTTATTTATCGTTATTAGCACCTACCGCTAAAGATCGAATTACCTGGTTAAAACACCTTGATCAAACACGGAGAGAATGCCTCGAGCTTGAAAAAAGTCATCAACAATTAGTACAAACAAGTGGGTATTATAATTTAAAAATATGCATATTTAAACATTGATTTATTATTACTCCATCCAAAAACTTCAATATTTATCAGATATATTTTTTTAAATAATGAATATTCACATTAATATGGCGCCTCAAAATATTATAACTTATTTATTAAAGTAATTATTTAATAAGTACACTTTTTAAATTTAAAATTATTTTGAAATTCTATTTTATTTAAATGAAAATATGAATCACATACTTATGAGAGGCATATATAAGAAGAAAACAACATTATCTCATTAAAATATTTATATAAAATGTGTTTTATTAATATATTAAATATTAATTTTAATTGAAAAATTTGAATTTTGAGGGTATTTAATTGTTTTTTTGGCAATATAACATTTTTGTATTTTTTTATTTAGAAAAAGCTCAATTTGGAGCTTGTGGAAGAATTCTAGTTGGCGTTACCGAAGGCATCGGTCTTAGATCTGCCTCTGGTGAGCCAAAATCAAGATTAATTTTATATAATATTTTCTTTAGGTGAATATTTGATTCTTCTTGCTACTTTTCAACATTAGATGTGCGCCTTTCTTTATCTTTTCATAATTATTAATCTTTTAATTAGTTTAATATAATTTATGCATGAAAAGGTTTTTCTTAAGATACTTTAATTAGGGGTATAATTACAGAAATGTTAGTAGAAAATTTATGTATTTTAATATATAAAATTAAGTTGCTTATATGATAAAACAACATTAAAAACTTGAGAAAAGCTAAGGCATGTTGTTCTATTTGTGTTTAATTAAGCAATTGTATGCATGGATGCTAATTATTAATTAATTGTATTTGTGTATTTATGTATAATACACCTAATAATGCTTGCTGAGCTTATTCCCTCAATTGCATGCTTTAGCCCGATATCCGGCAGATCCTATAGGAGGGCTTCTTCTCAGCTTAATAAGAGGATATTCTCTTACACCTCGAAAATTGTCAGGTAAAATAAAACTCTTAAAATATTTTTTGATTTCATCGTTATAGTATAAAATAAAAAATTATCAAAATTTTATTTAAAAGTGTACAACGAGAAGAGATTTAATATCAATTTTTTATAACTTTAGCCGCAAATAATTAAAAATTGATTATAACAAAATATAATTACTATTATAATTACAATATATAATTAGAATTTATATAAGAAGAAAACAACATTATATAAATATATATAAATATTATTATATATATATAAATATTTTACTATTTAAATTTGTTAAAATAAAGATTTATGTAATATATAAATTATCTCTTGTGTTTGAATTAAAATAAGTCTGTCTAAATTTCTTAGGTATTTCAGTATAGATTTTTTAATTAATTTATCTTTATTAAAATTTTTCCAGTTATCAACTTAAAATTTAACTTTTAAGATCATTGGTATATTAAAGTCTATGAATGTT
Source organism: Labia minor (assembly GCA_963082975.1). NCBI lineage: Eukaryota > Metazoa > Arthropoda > Insecta > Dermaptera > Spongiphoridae > Labia > Labia minor. Next base: position 14,416,678 of record OY720349.1, on the reverse strand, counting down.
TTTTCTTTTATTTATTTGACACATTAATTTTATTATATCTAGAACGCACGATATGAATTTCTTAAGCATGCTCTAGTAACTCTCAAGAATAATATTTTCTATATTAGGTTTTTAGAATTTGTCAATGGTATATATTTATATTATATTATTTAATTTTTCTATTTTTTTAAAAAGAATTATGAACATAATCCTTGTTTTGTATGAGTATATAAAAAACAAAAGTAAAGGTATAAATATTCTGAGTTAATTTAAAAATTAAAATTTGAATATTTGAAACATTTTTTACTTTAAACCAAACTAAAATGGGTTATGATGGTCATATTTGTATATAATGAAGGATACTTTAAAAGATATAATGATACGAGGTTTGTTCAAAAGAAAATGTGAATTTTGAATTATTTCGAAAAGTATTTATTTATTCAACAATATCCATTTTGTCCCCTTCAAAGTAATTGCCCTCAGATATAATGCACTTATGCCAGCGCTTCTTTCAATCGTCGAGGCACTTCTGAATGGCCATCAACTCGTTCTTCGATTCCGACTTCATCAATTATGGTAAAAGGCTTTACTTTATTTGGACTCTTCAGTTTTGGGAATAGGAAAAAGTCGCAGGGAGCCAAATCTGGTGAATTCGGTGGTTGAGGCATGATTACGGTGTTGTTTTTGTCCAAAAAATCACAAACAAGCAATGATCTACTGTGATGCAGAATCCATGATTTGTTTTTCCACAATTCTGATCGTTTGATCCGTATTGCTTCACACAAACGTTGCATAACTTCCTTGTAATATTCCTTATTAACAGTACGACCTGTTGGCAAGAACTCATGCACCACGCAATTGTAATCGCAGAAAACAGTGAGTAAAACCTTCACATTTGATCGAATTCGCGTGCTTTTTTCGGTCTTTTGTCTCCACTTATAAACATTTTTTTGACAAACTAGACTCGCCTAATGCCACAGTCAACCTTTTAAGTGCGTTGGAGCACTTTATTCCATTTTAACGCAAAATTTAATTCAGTTTCTTTAAATAATTGAAGAACACACAAAACATGACTAACTTTTTCATTCACCTTTTCTTTTGAACAGACCTTGTATATTAAAATTAGATAATATAATTGAATTTATATTTAATTAGTTATTATTAATTGTTAAGAACTCAAGGCACCAGCTAGTATATTTGTTTTTATAGTGGCTTTTAAATTTTATTAGAAATGTATTTTCGTTATGTATTTATTAAAGCTTTTGTGGTTATTTTGATAATTATTAAGAGAATTTTTATTAAAAGACCACATTATTTGTATAAAATTATTTATTAAATTAAAATAATTGTACAACGCTTGAATCGGAGCAAGCGTACGGTTACTTGAAAACGACTGCAGAATAAGCAGTTGAAACGTTGTACAATTATTTTAATTTAATAAATAATTTTATACAAATAATGTGGTCTTTTAATAAAAATTCTCTTAATAATTATTTTCGTTATTTTATTATTATCTAATTTCCTACTAAACAATTGTAGTAAAGAATTTGTATTTAATAAATCTTAGGGAAATGTGATGCCTTCTGCGAAGTTTCAATGGGTTCACAAGAACATCGGACCAAAGTATATCCAGGAAGCTGTGATCCAAAATGGAATTCTTCAATGCAATTTTTAGTTAAAGATGTGCGGGAAGATGTCCTTTGTATAACAGTATTTGATCAAGGATACTTTTCACCTAATGGTAATTTAAGTTTTTATTAATATCCAATAGAATATACTTAATAATAATTTTAATTTTTGAAATTTTCTAGAGTTCCTTGGACGTACCGAAGTACGTGTATGTGATATTTTACGAGATACCCAAACGACACCCGGGCCGATTATAAAAAAATTAAGTTTACATGAATGTGAAAGAGGAGAAATTATTATAAAACTAGATTTACGATTATTCGGTAATGCTTTTGAAATGATGCAAATGCAACGATAATCATTCATTTTTCCATAATGTGACATTCCATTTTTAATATATATAATATCACATTTTATATTTTTACAATTCTATTATTATTAAATACTTTAATATTTATTTGATTCTAATTTTAGATATATTTTTTTTTAAAAAAAACAAATAATTTATTTCAATTTCTATTAGACACTAAAATGTCAGATCCTTCTCAAAAAAGAATTTTTATCAAAGTAAAAACATAATTTCAACATATTTTATTAGAAATATCTATTAATCGTTGAAATTTTCAAAGATAAATTGATATTATTTAAATTTTGACCATTGTATGTTTGGTATGTTGTATATAATAAATTATATGGATATATTATATAATGAGATAAATATGGGATTAAGAGAAATTGTTCCTTTGATTAAATTAAGTAAATAGTCATTTTTCCCCTCAAATTAAATTATAGTTAAAAGATGTTTTATAATTTTTGATGGCTATTACAAAACTTAATGTCAATGAATTAGTATTGCTTAATTTATTTTATAAGGGTTTTCAACAAATTAATTGCTAATTAGGTTTCCAATTAGAAGAATATCTTAATAATACATATTTAGATGAAGTTAAATTAAGCAATTTTAATCTTCGAACAATTTAACATGCATGTTATACCCACAACTTAGCATAAGCTTTACATTTATTTATTAAAATTAAAAATTATATACATATATTATTTAAATCACATGTTTTTTATTAAGGGCGTGCAATATTAGCAGCAAAATTAATTTAGATCCTTGAAACTCAAATCTGAAATTTTAAAATTTTTAAAAGTAATAAATATATAATAGGATCTGAAATGTTTTGTATCTAATAGGAAAAAAAATAATTTAATTTTTATAAATACACGCGAAACAATCAACCACTAAATACATTGAATGAGTCTATTTTATTTTAAAAGAATTCAGACATATATTTTATTCATTTTCTAATTATTATTAATTTTATATTAAGTCATTCCTTTTTCTAATAGTGATGTTTTACTGTGGTAGTATATTAAAAAGGTAATTGTTTAGTCTAACCGATGTATGATAGATTTTGATAAAACTTTAGCAGTAGATTCCTTTTTTGATTCCAAACCAACTTTCCTTAAGAAGTATGTTGCGGTCGCTTCTAGTTTACGAGATAAATATTATTAAAGTTTGCATATAAATCCATTGATATTCTATTTAGCTTCTGAACTTATAAAAAAACAAAACAGAAAATTAGTGGAACCCTCTGGTGGTCAAATAATAAAATACGGTAGCTAAATAGAATATCAATGGATTTATATGCAACTTTAATAATTTTTATCTCGTAAACCAGAAGCGACCGCCACATACTGCTTAAGAAAAGTTTGTTTGGAATCAAAAAAGGAATCTACTGCTAAAGTTTTATCAAAATCTATCATACATCGGTTAGACTAAACAATTACTACTAAAAATAACTATGTATATAAATATATAGAATAATAATTAAATATATCATTAAGTATACTTTAGACATGAAAAAAGAAATGTAATGTTGATATTTTCCTTCATTATTCTTTATCTTTTTTACCGCAGTTTAATCTGCAGCAATATTTAAAGATAACAAAAGTTATTTATTAATGAACAAATAAAATATTTTCAAGATGCTAATCTTTCGAAACTATTTTTACTGGAATCAATTTACTAATACTGTAAATATTTTCTAATTTGGTAAATGGTGGTATTTGAGAATTTAGAAAAATTCTATACACGCTCATCCGATAATATTTTATTTATTTATAAATTTTTTTGTATGTTATATAAGGATTAATAGTTCATTTTTAAACTATTAATTTATTTTTATTTAAATATAACCCCTATATTTGCTTTAATTAAGTTGAATATTATTTTTTTTTGTTAAAAGATATATTTTTTATTTCCATTTATGACATAATGTTAATAATAACATTCAACTATTAATTTCAACAATTTATCTGAATTTGATTTTAGTTTATTTATAACAGTATTTTAAATTTTTTGTTCAGAATATTATTATTTTTCAAACTTTTCAGATTCAACCATGTACCAATTTCTTTAGTTTATATACCTACATTAAAAATAATTATGATTATTATTTATTGAATTATGAGGAAACATTATATTTACAATATAAGTTAAATAAAACATAATTTAATTATAGTAATAGATTTTTTTAAATTGATATAAAAACATTTAATATTAAAGGAAAATATGTTTTATATATGTTTTATATATATGAATTTACGAATTTTTAATATAAAAAGGCATATCACTAAGGTAAATGTTCAGTTAAGAGAAATAATGTTATTTAGATAGGCAGAATTGTGTGTTAAATTATGTTATAATTTGTATTATATTGAATATGCCTACTTTTCTAATTGCGAAGTTAGTGAATTGGTTAGCTTTAAAGTAAATAAAGTTGAAAGTGAGTGTTTTTATATGGGTTATACATCTTTTTTCAAAAATTAATCATATATATATATATACTGTTCTTACACACACACATGTGCCCATAATTATGTTAGTGGTCTAAATTATATATTTCTTGTTTCGAAATATCTAATGATTTGCATTTGAATAAATTAAAAAAATATTTAGCCTAGAAACAAGAAGAACAAGAAGAAGAAGAAAAAAATATTTTTATATTAAGCGACATTTAAGTTATAATTTTCTTACTTTTGATTAATGGAAATTTATTATGAATATGAAATTAAGAAAGTTTTTAAAGCTTAATTGACTTAGACCACTTTCATAAATATGGGCACACATATAATTTATATATATATATAGATGTTCTTAGTTACAACTTTAGTGGTAGATCAAAATTTATCTATTTATAATAAAATAGACTAATTTTTGAAAAAAGAAGTTTTCCCCAAACTATGTGGACACTGATAGAGAAAATACTGCATTAAAATTATGAAAAATTGTTTTTTTTGATTTTAAAATTGGATTTATTCTTTTATGAAGATTATGTGCTTAACAGAAAAAGGATTGGAAATAATATTAAATTAAATTTATTCAATACATTTCTCTCTTTTGAATATTATTAAAAAGAAAGAAAATAATTGCCATATAAAAAAGAGGAATTCAAAGAATACATATACAAATAAAAGTACAAATTCAATTCAAATTAAATATTCCAACATAAAGTGTTCACAATCAAAATATTAAAACAATGCCTTAATTTTTACACTATATTGTCATTTTATTTTTCTATTTTTTGATATAATATTATATATAGAATATATGTAAATATGTTACAGAATATATTTACTATATAATTGTATTATTCAAAACATTCCTAGAACTTTATTATCATCATATTGCATTTCAAATTCAGTCTTCAAAACATTTAATATAAAATCTTTTTATATGAAATTAATTCTAAATCGATTTCGATGAATTTTTAAAATATATCAGTATTTCTTAATAAAATGTTCATATTATGAAAATATTAATTGTATTTTTTTCTTTATTTAATATTATTAATTTTGTTGAAGCCAAAAATTTTAAATATTAAAATATTTTATATATTGATTTTTATTTTTATTTTTAACCCATAGAAAAAAAGTAAAAAAATTTTTTCTTTTTCTACCTTCAGTTAAATGAAACAATAATTTAATTAGTTTAAAAATTTGTCTTTTTTTATATCAAAACATATCAAATTTGATTAAAAATTGTAATTAAAATATAAAGAAAACAAAGGCGTTATTAGTTTCTATAAAATTAAGTCGTATTCTAAAATGCTTTAAATTGACCTATTATGAAGTTTTCTAATTACATATCCATTTCTTTTAATTTATATTAAATAAAATATATGTAATCTTTATAATATATATTAAGTTATAAATTTGTGCCTTGTAATTTATTAATCTTATTATATAAATTAAATTTATTATTGAATAAAGTAGAGAACATTTTATTTATTTGAAATATTTTATAAATATTCACTATAAACAAATAAAACAAATAAGAAAATAAATGTTATTTAAAACTGTAAAATTATTTATTAAATTAAATAGTAGTTGCCATGACAAAATTTTATTTATTTTTTCATCCGTAGTATTCTAACCTTTTTTTTACTGGAAAAAAATGGTAAGTTTATTCTACAATAGTTTAGTTATTTATAACATTCTTAGTCCAGTAGTCGCATTTCTTCAATAATCCCAAGCCTTTTTAAAAAATAAAAATGAAAAAAAATTTGCATTGTAAAACTAATCAATTTTTGAAAATTGTATTATTTTTAACTAGATAGTTTTGTTTTTTTAACCACTGTAAACATTTATAAGGGAATTTTGTAAATAAAACGACATATTGATATTTTTTATTGTAAATTTATTCAAAAAAATACAGTCGGCACTGGACGCTCGGACAGTGCAGTCGCTTGATAACGATTGCAGAAGTAGCAATCTAAACGTTGTGTATTTTTTTGAATAAATTTACAATAAAAAATATCAATATGTGGTTTTATTTACAAAATTCCCCTATAAACAAAAACAGCCACCAAAGCTTTAATAATTTAATATCCACTGTAAACATTAATGCATAAATTTATAATAGAATTGCCTATATTACTTTAGTTAAAATGCAATATGAATCCGCCTTTATAGGGTGATAATGAAAGCATCAGATATGCTTTTAAAGCGGAATGGTTTGATAATCTATCAGCAATGGTGAGAAGTTTTTTATTATTTTATTTCGTGGAAGATAACAGCATAGAAATTGTAAGTAAATCTTTTTTTTTTTTGTAGTAAAATTTGAAATAATAACAAATCTATGATTTATATTTTTTTAGTATGATATTTTATATAAAAAAACTTTTTTAAAACGAACAATTATTTCTGGAATTCATAAAAAAGACATGTATATTGGTTCAACAATATCCATATTTTCTCGCTCTTTTTCTCTTGTCGATTTTGGAAACACATATACAGAAAAAATTCTAGGAAAAACTAAGCAAAGGTAAAAATAATAGTACAAAGTTATTAATAATAACGAAATGAACAGAATTAACTGTAGGCATTCCTTGAAACATTTAAATATATATATATAAGAGTTGCTGTGCAAAGTTATCGCATCACTATTAATTTTTTTAAAATATGAAATTATTACAAAATAAATAAAATAATAAAAAAACTCAAATAACAAAAATAAATTAAATGTTATCTTTTATTGAAATAATAATCCTTTAAACTAATCGGTTCTCTAAAGTTTATTTTAAGCATAATTTTAAAAACAATTCTTTTTCTTCAAAATTTTTTTTTTCATTATCAATTTCATTAATTTTCATAAAATAGTCATATATTGATTTCTCTTAAATAAAAATGAATCAAAATTATCATTTATCGAAAAATGACTCCGTTAAGGACAATAACATTATCTGAAAATGGATTGAGCCAAAGGAAGAGATTAATCAATCAACTATATCCAGAGGTCTTCAAAGGTTTAGAGCAGTGATTCTCAACCACAGTGCCGCGGCACTTTTGTGTGCCGCGAGATTATCAAAATGTGCCGCCAAATTATTACAAATGTAAAGAGGCTCTTAAACATTTCCGACTTTTCTTTTTTAATTTTTTCAATTTGGTTCTAAAAAAAAGGTAAAACGTTTTTGGAGCTAGGCTCTTAAAAATTTCCGGCTTTTTTCTAAATTTTTTCCATATGGTAAACTTTTACACTTATCTTTTTCAAATTTTTAAACCAATAAAAGTGTGCCGGGGTAAAAAAAAAAAGGTTGAGAATCACTGGTTTAGAGAGACTGGAAATCATTCAAGAAGACCAGGTCAAAGCCGCCCAAGAAGTACAAATCACTGGGATGTCTGATTTGTTCATCTTGCTGCTCAAAAAAATCGCTTTTTCTCAAGCAACTGTTGAGTGGCATGTTGAAAAATGCTTGGAACACCAAAATTTCTGGTTCCACAGTAATAAGTCGTCTGTATGAAGGAGGTATGAAATCAAGGAGACCAGCAACAGGTCATCTTTTAACCAGGAGTCATCGAATTTCGAGACTGAGATTTGCTCAACAACATGCAAATTGGACATTGGATGATTGGAGGCGAGTTTTGTTTTCAGATGTATCTACAAGGGAAAGTGTATGGAGAAGACCAGCAGAAAGATATGCAGAGTGCAACATATTTCAAAGGGTGAGTTATGGGGGAGGTTCTATCATGGTATGGGGAGCGGTAAATTTCGATGCTCGTACGGAACTTCACAGAGTAACTGGAGGTTCTCTGAATGCTTACAGGTACATAAAAGAAATCCTAGATCAATATGTAAAGTCATTTGTTTCTGTAATTGAAGAAAGATTTCTTTTTTTACAAGATAATGGTCGTCCTCATACTGTTCATACAGTAAAGGAATACTTGAAAGAAGCCGGTATATCTGTGCTGTCATTTCCTGCAAGAAGTCCTGACCTCAATCCTATTGAACATTTATAGGATAAAATGGGGAAATGTCTAAGAAGTCAACCCAATTGGATACTTGGAGAAGCCGGTACATCTGTTCTGTCATTTCCTGCAAGAAGTCCTGACCTCAATTGAACATTTATGGGATAAAATGGGGAGATGTCTAAGAAGACAAAGTCAACCCATTTGGACACTTGGAGAATTAGAAAATGCATCAATTGAGGAATGGAACAACATCTCCCAAGGAGAAGATAAAGATACTGTTATTAATTTGAGTATTTATTATTTTTTATTAAGTTTTATTAATTGAATATGAAATACAATACAAGTTTATTGTGTTTATTAGTAAAATTAATAGAGAGTGATGCGATAATTTTGCACAGCAGTTTATAGAATTAATAAATATTCTTTCACGTTTTTAAAGTTGATTAATATATTTGTTTGATGCGCACTTTTGTATGTTACAATTCTCCTTCCTCTCTCATTTAAAGTTGAAGTCAGAATAAGTGATTTATTAATTTAATATTTTTATAATAATTCTTTTGAAATTCATATTTTTATATTTTAGGGTCTTTTTAATGTTGAAACCTGATGTAATAATCCATTTAGGAAAGATATTACGTCGAATACAATCTGAAGGGTTTACTTATGTCCAAATGAAAATGGTGAAAATTTTAAAAGATGAAGCATTGGTGTTATTTTCAAAACATCATGGCAAACCTTTTCTTCCTTCCTTGGTCGAGTATGTCTCTTCTGGTCCATGTGTTGTTCTTATACTTGTGGCTGAAAATGGTTTGGAACGTTTAAAAAAGCTGGTTGGCCAAAATCCGCAAGATGATCGAAGGGATTCACCTGACACCTTAAAAGCCCTTTATGGTGCAGATCAGCTCTATGATGGATTTTATGCTTCATCTTCCAATGAAGACATCGAAAAAGTAGAAATATATATCAATGTCTAAGTAGAAATTATCATTAGAATATTTTTAATAATAAATGTTTTATTTATAATACATATGATTTCTCATATAATTCTCAATTTATCTGTTATACGGAGATCATATGTTACTTACTTCTCCCCCCCCCCTCCCTCCCACCCCTTGATCAACCAACCCATTCACATATCTTATCTAATTATACTAGCAAAAATTGTATATAGGTATACATTTGTATTTTTGAAGTATTAAACCGCTCGAAGGATTTTTTTGAAATTCACACTATAGATAATATTTATAAAGAAAAATCGATCTGTATTGGTTTCAGCCTCGGAAAAAATCATCTTTATTAGTTATTTTTTAATTTAAAATAGATATTTTAATAATAAAAATAATTGGCGCCGGGTCACGCGAGACAGCGCTTCCTTAAATATAAAATATTATAAATAAAATAAAATTAAAAATATTTATTTTAATAATATTTCGTAATCAAATTACGAAATATATATTATGTTATATCCACAGGCCATACTTTTCTGTCATTCAGTGCATTAATACGTATGTTTACGGGGTATATGTTTTATAACTACTTTTTTTTAATTTATGTTCTTTTAAATTATTTGAAATTGTTTAATATATTTTGCCGTTTATTTAATTTAAATAATAATCTTAATCTTAAATAGTCATAGTTCATAAGGAATAATTTTTTTAAAGTACCAGGCGGCGGCGCAGTGACCGGGTACTCTAGTTTAAGATCAAAATATTTATTATTATTATTTTTTATCCAATCAAATTATTATTATATTTTTTAAATAATTAATAAGTAAGAATTACATACATTAGAAAGTTTAATAATATTTTACATATTTTTCTTTTGTTTTCTTTTTTATTAGAGAATTAATTTATTCTTTCCTCCTCGAAATTCAAAAATTAAAGCTCCACAAACTACTGCACAATTAAAAAATTGTACTTGCGGAATAATTAAGCCATGTGCTGTCAATGATGGTAATAAATTTGTATTAAAAATTTATATTTGTGTATTATTATTATTATTAATACATTTTTTTTTATTTTATATATTATCTATTTGTGTAATTAAAAGTAAATAATTATATTTAAATAAATAAATAATCCATTTAACTAATTTGTAATATTTTTCAGGGTATATTGGTGATATAATACAAATGATTCAAGATAGTGAATTTAAAATCACAGCACTTGAAATGTTTTTCCTTGATAAAGCAAATGCTGAAGAGTTTTATGAAGTTTATAAAACTGTTGTTCCTGAATATCCAGTTAGTTCTTTTATAATCTTAATTATTGATAAATTTGTAATAGGGTTTTTATTATTAACAAAAAATTTTGAAACTCGCCTTATCAAGATTATATTTTGTAACTAAATGTTACAAAATATATATTATTAACAATATTAATGGTGTTTGGCATCTTAATTACTAGGTATATATTAAAAATAATTAGCATAATTCAATTTCATCTGTGCACCAAAATTAATATGTATATATTCTTATCAATAATATTTGAAAAAATATAATTAAGCTTTGTTTATCATTTTTATAAAAAAAAATAAATAAATACTAGGTCTGTTCAAAAGAAAAGGTGAATTTTGAATTATTTCTAAAAGTGTTTATTTATTCATCAATATCCAATTTGTCCCCTTCAAAGTAATGCCCCTCAGAGATATAATGCATTTATGCCAGCGCTTCTTTCAATCGTCGAAGCACTTCTGAAATGAGCTTTTCGGTATGGCCATCAGCTCGTCCTTCGATTTCGACTTTATATCCTCAATTGGGGCAAAACGCTTTCCTTTCATTTGTCTCTTCAGTTTTGGGAATAGGAAAAAGTCGAAGGGAGCCAAATCTGGTGAATACGGTGGTTAAAGCATGATTACGGTGTTGTTTTTGGAAAAAAAATCAATGGTGTGTGAGGTGGTGCATCGGAACAAACTTTGCTGCCACACGTTCCATGCCTAAAACATCCAAGAAAATTGCATGGCATGAGCCAATTGATATGCCAACATCCTCTGCAACTTCCCTAATAGTGATTCGACGATTTTCCAAAACCATTTTTTTCACTGTTTTCTTGGTTTGTTAACGTGGATACAACTTCAGAACGCTCATTGTCATCAACATCTTCTCGCCTTCTGTAAAGCGCTTGCACCACTTATAAATATTTTTTTGAGACAAAGTAGACTCGCCGAATGCCACTGTCAGTGATATATTGGTAAAATAAGATGTAAGGGAACGCATATTGGGAGCAAAAAAGTCCTATTTTCAGCAAACTATTTTTTTCCATATAAGTTTTTATATTTTCTTCTTCTTACTATACAAAATATTAACGAACACAAAAAAAGAAATTCTAACAGTAGATTTAAGTGGGAGTTGTCGGGACATGAAAAAGTACTGGAACGCGTTCCGGTTCTAAAAAAAAGGTAAGGGAACGTCGTTCCCCCGCGTTCCCCTCCCAATACACCACTGGCCACTGTCAACATTTTAAGTGCGTTGGAGCACTTTATTCCATTTTTAACGCAAAATTTAATACGGATTCTTTGATCCATTATTTTTCTATGTAAAAAATCGAAGAACACACAAAAATGTGAATAACTTTTTCTGTTGTCAAAAACAAACTACTAATTCAAATTGGCTGATATTGTCAACTTATGAGAAACATATGTGTACCAACATAACAAAAAAAAAAATTCGATAATGAAAATAATTCTTAAATAATTTATTAATAAATTTACCTTGTTGTTTTAGTCGATGGTGAATCATTTAATATCAGGGGCTTGTGTGGCTCTTGAAATTTCATTGGATGAAGGAGAAAATGTAGTAAATAAATTTAGAGAACTAACAGGACCAGTAGATCCGGTAAAATTTTGTCTGAAAATTATATATCTAATTACGCAAACCTTATCATAGAAATTTTTATAACAATTGTATACTTATTTATTTCAGGATATTGGTAAAATGTTAAAACCTAATACACTTCGGGCACGATTTGGTAGAAACAAAATTCAAAACGCTATCCATTGTACCGATTTAGAAGAAGATGGCCTATTAGAGGTACTACTAAAAATAATCATCAAATATAAATGTATTATTTATTATTTTATTATGATCAACTAACAAAATATTAATAAAAATTTTCAGGTTGAATATTTCTTTAAATTATTGTCATCATAAATAAAACGATGGATATGTAGAAAATTAAATAATTTTACACTCAATTCGGACTATTATTAAGTATTTTAATAAATGAATCTTAATATTAAATTATATTTATATAATTTATTATTAATTTTTTTAAAATAATATTTATTGAATTAAGAAAATATCATCTTTATATAAATAATAAATTTTAAGAATATACATAATACATACGAGAGCAATTCACAAAGTAGGTTACGTTTTGGAATTAAGACAAAACTAGTACAGGAAAATGTTTTTTATTATATACATTTGTTTGAAAGAGCTACTAAAATACTATTTTTCTACATAATCGCCAAAAAAGTTGAGACATTTATTGTAGCGATGAACGAACGAGCTTCGAAATTCCTTCCTCTTAGAAATCCGCCGCCTGAGTGTTGAGACAGTCAGTCACGGTAACACGGAGATTGTCGTTGTTATCAAAACGCTGCGTTGCAATAATTATCACAGACCATCACAAGGGTCAGCGAATGGCTGCATCTTTGTCATTTTTGGAGGCCTAAAGTATCACAGTGATTGATGACAACGACCATCTCCGCGCGGCAGTGAGTGACTGGCTCAACACTCAGGCGGCGGATTTCTAAGAGGAAGGAATTTCGAAGCTCGTTCGTTCATCGCTACAATAAATGTCTCAACTTTTTTGGCGATTATGTAGAAAAATAGTATTTTAGTTGCTCTTTCAAATGTATATAATAAAAAACATTTTCCTCTACTAGTTTTGTCTTAATTCCAAAACGTAACATAGTTTGTGAATTGCCCTCGTATTTTGTATAAAGAGGAATGTAATATTTTACAATCCCACTTTTGAAAATATAAAATACTTTTTTTTCACTAGTAATGTTATCCAGATTAATTAAATCCTTTCATGTTATAATAATGTAGAATTTTCTCTGACTTATTCTACATTTCAACTTCTTTGTAGAATCAGTTTTATTTCTATATTTTATTTTAATTTACACAATTCAATTTTTATTTTAGTCTAAGTCTTATCTGAATACAAAATCAAAATTTAATTTTTCAATCCCTAAAATGAAACATATAAGTTATCTTAACAAATATATTGTCATTCAATATATATCAAAACATGAATAACATTTTATTTATATTTTTCTGAAAAATTTATTAACATTGCAATCAATTCTTTTTATGAAATTTATTTCTTATATTTCTTTCCTTTGGTTATGGTGTAACAAACAAATTACCCATAAAGTATTTACGAGGTCTGTTCAAAAGAAAAAGGTGAATTTTGAATTTTCTCAGGCTGTGTGCATTCGATTATCGAAATTATTTTTATTATGTTGGTACAGATATGTTTCTTATATGTTGATATTATCAGCCATTTTAGATTAGTAGATCAATTTTTATAATTGAAGGTTTGTGTGTTCTTCCATTTTTTACTTAAAAAAAAAATAATAAGGAATACTACAAGGAAGTTATGCAACGTTTGCGTGAAGCAATACGGCTCAAACAATCGGAACAAATAATGGATTCTGCTTCACGATAATGCACCAGCTCCCACATCATTGCTTATTCGTAATTTTTTGGCCAAAAACATCACCATAATCATGCCTCAACCACCGTATTCACCAGATTTGGCTTCCTGCGACTTTTACCTATTCTCAAAACCTTTTCAGTTGTGTACCAACATGACAAAAAAAAATTCGATAATCGAACGTACACTGCCCGCAAAAAATTCAAAATTTACCTTTCCTTTGAACATATCTCGTGTATATATATCAACTTGAAATTTAAATGACTTTCTAATCATATTCTTATTAATATAGTATTATTTTACCCAATTCTTTAACTTTAATTATATATTAGTTCCCTGTATATAATTCATGTAAATTAACTTTGTACAACTAATACTGGATCATTTACCTTTATAAATACTTTATTTATACAGAATCTTACATTAATTATTAAAATAATTTTTCAGATTCAATTCAAAAGGAAGTTTACAGATCTAGCACCATAATATTATACAATGTGTTTTTTCTAATGAAAAACAAATTTTTATAATTCAATTTAAATTTTAAAGTCTAAATAAATAAATAGTAATTTTATAGAATTGTCTATAACATAACTAAACTTATTAATATATATTTTGTAGAATATAAATTTATATATAAAATATATAAATACCTATATATAACACATAAACATGATTTATATATATATGTATATATCAAGGTTTATTCTATTAATTGAATAAATAATTTTTAATAATAATAAATTATTAATAAAATAAAAATGTATTATACATCATTTAAGTAAGGAAATTTATTATTTGAAAATGGGAAGATCACAGTTAAAATTCATTTAGGTAATACCCAAAACTTTTATTAGTGAACAATCTAATTAATTCTATTAATCTATTATTTTCTTTATATATATTTAAATATTTAATTTTCCATTTATAATTAAAATAATTATTAAGTGATATTCTTTATAGATATTTCTTAAGCCCCCAACAAAATAATCGAATTTATAGATACATATAATATTATTATCAATTCATATTTAAGATAGTGTCTTATCCCCTTCAGCCTGCGCAGCAATTCTTCTCTGCTCTTCTGCCCATTGACTACGAAGTTTAGCAACTAAATTCTCACGAACCATTTCTTCATAATTTTCTTCATATTCCGAATTTGGACCGCCACCTTCAGGTACTCTTTCAACCTACAATCGAAATTGTTTCAGTTACATTATGAGTTTTATTATATCTTATCTTATCTTATTATACTAGAAAAAATTATATATATATATATGAGGTGTGTCTAAAAAGTTCGGTGAATGGTACGAAAAAAACATAAAAAGAGAATGTTAATTGTAAATACTTTTATTAGCCTTCAAAATACTCTCCACTAGCCACAACCCACTACTGACAACGTTCGTATAACGCTTGAAAACTGTTGGAGAAGTCTTGATGTGGATTCGTTCTCAGAATAGCCGTCACAACGTTCAGGCCGGCAATCCACAAGCAGGACACCAGAAAACACTGAACGTATACGAACGCGCGCTAACAAAAGATCGGCGATTAACTCTGCGATTAATAGCCGAAGAATTGGGTATTAGCAAAGACACAGTAAGGGCCATCGTCCATGAAGAATTGGGCAAACGCAAAATTTGTTCATGATTTGTGCCGCACATGCTAACAGATGAACAAAAAGCAAGACGTTTTGAGATCTGTGGCGATTTCATCGACATGTGTGACAGGGATCCAACCTTTCTAGGTTACAGAAGACGAGTCTTGGTCTTGGGATCACGGTTTGCGGATGTCGTGGAGGTTCAGAACCATGTGACGACTATTCTGAGAACGATTCCATATCAAGACTTCTCCAACAGTTTTCAAGTGGCTAGTGGAGAGTATTTTGAAGGTCAATAAAGGTATTTACAATGAACATTCTGTTTTTATGTTTTTATCATACCATTCACCGAACTTTTTAGACACACCTCGTATATATTTGTATTTTTGAAATATTAAACCGCTCGAAGGATTTTTTTGAAATTCACACCATAGATAATATTTATAAAGAAAAATCAATTTGTATTGGGTTCAGCTTCGTGAAAAATCAACTTTATTAGTATTTTCATCATTTAAAATAGTAAATTTAAATGACGTCTCAAATTACGTCATTCATATTGAAATTTGCCTCCCGCCATTCTTTTTTAATTGATATTGTATTAATATTATTTTATATTTAAAATATTTTAAAATTTTTTATATAATTTATATATTTTTAAAGTTTATAATAATAAATTGTATAAATTTGTTAAAGGGTCGAGCGGTAGCTCGGTGTTCCAAGTACTTATATCGTAATATTAGCTAAAAATCTAACCACAGGTGCTCTGCTCAATTTAAAATCGACCCGTTGCGCCTCTTGATGGTTTCGACTGATGACTGCAACACGTCGACTCAAAGGTCGAAAGCCTTCATGTCGAGCAGAGACGATATATTCGCCAGGTGTTAATAAACGCCAGTAATCCCCCTCATGCACTATAACATAAAATAATTAATAATTTATTATGATGATCAATAATTTATTAATATTTTGGGGGTTGGGGGGAAAATTATGATAAAAACTGTACTGTTAATAATAATGACTGAAACACTGACATACGAGGGTGAAAAGTTTTCGGCCTGACCAAGAAAAACGATGTTTTTAAATTTTTTTTTTTGCTATATTTTTCAACATAATCTCCATCAACACTGATACATTTCACATAACGGTGTTCTAATTAATTAAATTTAATTTAATTTAAGTCTCATCAACAGTTATGAATCGACGCATAAATTCGTTTGGATTACGCCTACACCGCCAAATTGTCGGTAGAAATGGTTTTTCGAATCAGTTTTTGGTCCAAAGTTAGCAAACGCGGCACCCACGTTGCACACAGCTTTCCATGTTCAAATGGTTGTGCAAAATATTTCGCACGCGTTCAGCTGACATCGTACAGGTCTCAGCTATCTTGAATGTTGAAAAATAAAGCAAAAAAAAATAATTTAAAAACATCGTTTTTCTTGGCCAGGCCGGAAAACTTTTCACCCCACCCTCGTAGTTAATAAGAACAAATGTCAAGTTCCAAGAGAAATTGAAATCTTTTCTTTTATAAAATGTTTATTAATATAATTCAATATTCAGATTAAATTCTTTATTAAATAAATGAGATGCTTTCTATTTCTTATACCTGATGTGACGTCATGGTCGATATCATCATCCCGTCCATCGGTAATATTTCGGACGTGAATAATTGCATTGGCAATGGGACGTCCAGATTCAGCATCCGTAACACGACCTTTAATTCCTATATGAGCCTAGAAGAACATTGATTATAAAAAATATAATACATTTTTAATAATTAAAAAACAAACTATTCCATTTATTTATTTAATTAATTACCTGCCAAATAAAATTGATTAATGCATCTTTATTATTTTCCCATTCTTCTTTTAATTTTTCTGCAGGGGGATATTTCTCACATCCAAGTTCAAGGGTGATCTCGAAATCATTGGATGATAAATAATTAAAATCTTGCATTCCTATAATACCACAAAAACAGTTTAACATTTTGGTAAATACATTGCTAAAATTGTTCAAGTAATTAATATTTAATTTCAAGTCCCGGGCCTGCCAAGAGAATTTCTCTAGCTGTGGTCTATGGGACCGAGACAACCCAGTCTCTGGGATGTAAACTTGAAAAAAGTAGCGCCTCCGATCAAGAAAATCAAGATAAAGTTCTACTGATCATAGGACACCTAATTAATATAACCGACTTGACAAAAGTCAGAGGTTTTTTATTAACTTGATATTTCTGTCTGTCTGTAACTTTAATAATTTGTAATTGGATTTTAACCCACTTCTAGTTGAGTGATTTCGCTCAAATTTAAAACGTAAATTGTAAGTCGATGACACTTCAATAATCCAAAAAAAATATTTTGAATTTTTCAAAAATACGGATTTTTAAAATTTGTGAATTTAAATGATTAATGTTAATTCAATGTTATATTTATATTAATATTTACATTTTTTTTATATTTTCTATTTTCTATACATTTTCTATACAATGTGCTTGTGTTGTTCTGTGATTCCGAAAGAACTCAATACCGCATAATACACGGCGGTATAATCAATGCATAATCAATGTCATCTAGAAAAAGACTAGAAACTTCGAAGTATCTAATATATGTTCGAGAATAACAGATTTCAATAGTAGTCAATAGTGCAATGTTTTTACATCTGGCAACCAACAATATTAAAAAAAAATATAAAAAAAAAAACTAAAAACTTGAAAATAAATTAATAAAAAACAACTTTTTAATATACACGCTTTTTAATAAAAAATGCTCTAAAAACTAGAAAATAAAATACGAGGTACGTCCAGAAAGTAAGTTCCGTCTTGTAATATAATTAAATTGTGTACAGATACAGAAAAGTTATTTATTGCACAAAATTCTACAACTCTTAAACTACTTTTCCACATAACTGCCAAAATTTTGCAGGCATATGTCATAGCGTGGCACAAGTTTTTGAATACCTTCTTCACAGAAATTTGCCGCATTTGTCTTCAACCAGTTGGAAACAGTTTCTTTCAGCTCGTCTTCATCGTTGAAGTGTTGACCGCCAAGGAAAGACTTGAGTGTAAGAACAGATGAAAGTCGCTAGGAGCGAGGTCAGGGCTGTACGGAGGATAGCTAAACACGTCCCAGCCAAATCCTTGTAGGTTTTTTGTCACACTTGCAGTGTGTGGTCGTGCGTTCTTTCTAATTTCTTTTTTGTGTTCGTTAATATTTTGTATATTAAGAATAAGAAATAAGCTGGAGTGTCTCCACTCGACTATCTCGCAATTTGAATTGGATTAAATAACATAATATATTATATTTAAATTAAATTTAATTAATTATAAATTATAAATAAAAAACCAGCGCATGTTTGGCTTTTTATTGATGGCACCATGGCACGTGTTGGCGCGTGAGATTTGCAGTGCTAAAAAATTAATTCTGGTACTTTCAGCGATTCAATCAAACTGAAATTCTATATATAGCAGTTTTATACAATTATTAATCATGTGAAAAATTATCAAACATATATCTTTATTTTTACGGTCACTTTAGAGGAAAAAAAATCAAATCGTTGTAGGTAATGACCCTCTTCCGGTTGAGCTACATTTCTCAAAAGTTGATAGAAAACTATGAATTTTGAATAATGTCCATGTACCAAATTTCATCATTCTAGCTCAAACCGTTTTTGCGCAATCTTGTCTACATACATACATACACACACACATACACACACACACACACAGACATTTTTCTCAACCTTAGTGAAAATGATTCAGGAACCTTCAAAACGTATAAAAACATCAAAATCTCAACATCGAAAATTTTCGTGATCGCAATACTATCTCTTACGAGATAGTAAAAATAAAAACTTGTACGGAATAGGGCTTTTTTTTGCTCCCACTATGCGTTCCCTTACTTCTTATTTTACCAATCCATCACTGATTAAACCTTGAATATTATGCTTTACATATGCCAAAAAAAAAGCGTGGGGTGCATATAATATTAAATTCTTTACCTACTAGTTATGTTCATATGCGCCCACGCTTTTTTGTTGGGCATAGGATAATATTCAAGGTTTAATTAATATTTTATTTTCTAGTTTTTAGAGCATTTTTGACTAAAAAGCGTGTATATTAAAAATATTTTTTATTAATTTATTTTTAATTATAATTAATTTGATCCCGAATAGCGTTTTACTTAACTTTCAATTTTAATATAATATATTTATATAATATTTTATTTAATATTGATAAAACCTATTAAAATAACTTACCGCCTTGGACACTGTACCAAGCTGCTCCGTTAGTAATGCCACCCTGTTTTCCGAAGTTATAACCATCCAAATCACATCCAGGTCGATTTGGATTCGCCATTGTTTTATGATGTTCCGCATATCCAAGTGCCAAATGTCTTGTAAGAAAATTAAAATAAAACATTAATTTAGATCAGCTATTCTCAAAGGGGTCCATGTGGACCCCCTGGGGGTCTATGGGACTTCATGGGGGGTCTATGATCACCAAGGGGTCTATTGGGGGTCAAGGGATGTCTCTTTAGTAAAAAATAAATTGAAAGGGGAGATTTAAGAATAAAACTTAGTAATTTTAAGACAAACATAAAAGAAATCGCACAAAAACGTCAATTATAATATTGTAAAATATTAATGTTTTTTTTTTTATTATGTGTTAAATTTATAAAAAAATTTAGATATAATTATTGATATTTCAGTTTCTTTCTTCTGTACAATTTCCCCTCATTTTGCTATTACTATTTTTTTAAAAATGAGTCGTCTGTGATAGCTTTTGCACACACACAATTAGATGTATATATATTTATATATTCCTTAGGTAGGGGGTCTATGAAAAAAATAAAATTCCTACAGGGGGTCTATGGAAGAAAAAGTTTGAGAACCCCTGATCTAACCAATCGATCATATAGAAATTAGAAATGTTTTGTTTTAAACAAATTAAAATAAGTTGACATGTGGCCAGGTCCGAACCGACCGACGGTTTGAAGTAAATTAATTTCCAGCTACAGAAACAATTTCAAATAATTTTAATATATCTATTAATGTAATAAAAAACAAATAGGCATATATAACATAAATATTTTTAATTTTATTTTATTTATAATATATATGTAAGACCAGACTGTGATGTCATGAATGGCTGGATGACGTCATATAATTTTAAATCAAGAAAAAACTAATAAATATGATTTTCCCGGGGATAAAACCAATACAAAGTGTATGATTCGTGGTGATATATAAAAAAATCTCCTCATGTGAAATTTGGTGTGAAAATAACCCTTCCTTCCTATCGTCGATCGCTAATACTACCACTTCCGGTTTCCGGATTTGCACCAAAAGTTGATCAATTCATCCCAGTGATGCATTAAGTAAATATACCAAATTTCATCAAAATCGGTTGAGCCGTTCAGGCTGTACACATCTATACGGACGGACAGACGGACAGACGGACGGACGGACAGACATCATGCTAAAAATACTTTTTTCTGTTTAGAAAATGCATGATTCGTGGAGATATGTAAAAATCTCCACATGTGAAATTTGGTGTGAAAACAATACCTCCCTTACTATCGTCGGTCGGTAAAATGATCATGTTAGAAAGAGAAAGATGATGAATTTTTCGTGCACTTTCGGCATGAGTCGGAAAAATTCGTTGCATATAAATGTTTATTTTTTATCTCTTTCCCACCTTTACTAAGCAAATCTTTTGAATCATTTCAAGTGATTTTAAGAATTGCGGGTGGCTTCGGTCCAGAATATCAGAACCGAACCGAACCGCAACCAATGAGATCTTGATTTGAAACTGCTTAGGTAATTTGAAGTCTCCCACGGGAGAATTTTTTCTGTGATTTTGATATTTGAATTCTACTGCCTTTTATATATATTAATTTAAAAAATAATGATAATTAATAATAAAATTATTTAAAACTTCATCGATAAAAATAAAATAATTAGAAAAAATATGTAAGTTCTAATAAAATATACTAAGATCACAAATTCCTTTTTTAAGCTCTTGTACACATATATACATGTTTTTTGTTTAATAAAATAAACAATAAATAAAACATTTTCAAAGTAGAGTAAATTAATTTAGACAAATTGGACAATTTTAAAAAAATAAATATATTACAAAGTTTATGTTCATTATCTTTATTATTATTATTTTTTTTTTTGTGATATAATATTGATAAAATATAATATTAAATCTTAAATAAATTTAAAAATTAGCTGGAGTGTCTCCACTCGACTATCTCGCAATTTGAATTGGATTAAATAACATAATATATTATATTTAAATTAAATTTAATTAATTATAAATTATAAATAATAAATATTAAACCAGCGCATGTTTGGCTTTTTATTGATGGCACCATGGCACGTGTTGGCGCGTGAGATTTGCAGTGTTAAAAAATTAATTCTGGTACTTTCAGCAATTCAATCAAGCTGAAATTCTATATATAGCAGTTTTATACAATTATTAATCATGTGAAAAATTATCAAACATATATTTTTATTTTTACGGTCACTTTAGAGGAACAAAAATCAAAACGTTGTAGGTAATGACCCTCTTCCGGTTGAGCTACATTTCTCAAAAGTTGAAAGAAAACTATGAATTTTGAATAATGTCCATGTACCAAATTTCATCATTCTAGCTCAAACCGTTTTTGCGTAATCTTGTCTACATACATACACACATACACACACACACACAGACATTTTTCTCAACCTTGGTGAAAATGATTCAGGAACCTTCAAAACGTATAAAAACATCAAAATCTCAACATCGAAAATTTTCATGATCGCAATACTATCTCTGGCGAGATAGTAAAAAATGAATTTGTTTACAATTTAATACAAATATTCAATCAAATTTAAATTAAATAGATAATTGTAAAGATCAATGAGTGACTATAAAATGAGTTCAAGAGAATAATACTATAAAATACGTATATTTAATGATAATTTTGAAAAATAGTTAATTTTCCTATATTAAATAAACATAAATCGTTCTAGACTTCTAGGCGTTCTGAAATAATTTCAAATACTTTAAATGTATCTATTAATGCAATAAAAAACAGATATGAATATAACATAAATATTTTTAATTTGATTTTATTTATAATATGAGATAAGATTTAAGGAGGCACTGGCTGTGACGTCATGAAGGGCTGGGTGACGTCATATAATTTTAAATTAAGAAAAAACTAAAGATGATTTTTCCCGAGGATAAAACCAATACAAAGTGCATGATTCGTGGAGATATGTAAAAAATCTCCTCATGTGAAATTTGGTGTGAAAATAACCCTTCCCTTCCTAACGTCGATCGGTAATACTACCACTTCAAGTTTCTGGATATACACCAAAAGTTCTTACAGGGGGAAGAAAAAGTTTAAGAACCCCTGATTTAGATGTTCACACACCAATGATAGCAGATTTGTGTTTTACAAGGATGGTAAGTTCTGCCAGGTTCTATTCGAGAATCTTACCTGAATGTTTTATCATCTGGGCTCTGAGTGTATTCAGTTGCAGCTCCTGATCGACTGGCATCGTATGGATAATTGGCTACCAAATCTCCTCCGTGCAAATTAGCAGAGAGAACAAATGGAACTTGCATTATCAAACGCATCACTGCTCGTGTCTCTGGTTCAATCTAAAATAAAAATAACTATTTCCTATAAATATTTCCTATTAAATGTGTGCATTAATGCCTTAATTTAAATCAGGGATGTCCAACTCGTGGCCCGCGACAACTATTTTTGCGGCCAGTGACAACTTTCAACGTGTTTTTTTTAAAATTTCATTTTGTCTCTAAAAAAAAATAATCTGGAGTGTCTCCACTCGACTCTCTCGCAAATTTGAATTAGA
Organism: Labia minor; assembly: GCA_963082975.1. Classification (NCBI taxonomy): domain Eukaryota; kingdom Metazoa; phylum Arthropoda; class Insecta; order Dermaptera; family Spongiphoridae; genus Labia; species Labia minor. Next base: position 14,393,188 of record OY720349.1, on the reverse strand, counting down.
TTAATTAACGTATATTATATTTAAATTAAATTTAATTAATTATAAATTAAAATTAATAAATAATATTTATTAAATCAGCCTGTGTTTGGCTCTTTGTTGATGGCACCACGTCACGTGTAGGCGCGTGAGATTTGCAGTGTTAAAATATGAATTCCGGTACTTTCAGATATTCAATCAAGGTGAAATTCTATATATAGCAGTTGTATACAATTTTTAATCATGTGAAAAACTATCAAACAAATATCTTTACTTTTACGGTCACTTTAGACGGAAATAAATCAAAACTTTGTAGCTACATTTCTCAAAAGTTGATAGAAAACTATGAATTTTGAATAATTCCAGTATACCAAATTTCATTATTCTAGCTGAAACCGTTTTGCGTAATCTTGTCTACATACATACACACTTACACACACACACAGACATTTTTCTCAACCTTAGTGAAAATGATTCAGGAATCTTCAAAACGTATAAAATTATCAAAATCTCGACATCGAAAATTATCGTGATCGCAATACTATCTCTGCCGAGATAGTAAAAAGGTTTTTGGCGATCAGACTTTTAAATATTTCCGACTATTATTCGAAATAAATCTATGTTTCTAAGAATATTGATATTTTTGCGGCCCGCCTAAAGTTAAACCTTGTTTGTTTGGCCCAATTGTACCTATGAGTTTGACACCCCTGATTTAAATGATTAATTCCATTTTTTTGGAAAAAAAAAAAATTACAAAATGCATTATTTATGATATTCAATGATAAATAATAATAATAATCCTAAAAAAAATTATAAAAAAAAATAATTTTAATATAAAAAGAAATATTATTTCAATATATTAAATTTTCTTATTATTTCCTATAAGAACACTACAAAATATTCATTATTCAATTTAAAAAAAAAATATAATTTTAATTTTTTAAATAATCTTCAAATATATTAATATAAATATAAAATATATAATATTTTATATCGAATATTATATATATTCTTTAAAACTGGATAAAATTTCGGTTTTATTTTCCAAAATCAAAAATATTTCTATTTCTATCCTGTTTTAACAAATAAATATGTACGAGGTCTGTTCAAAAGAAAAGGTGAATCTTAAATTATTTCGAAAAGTATTTATTCATCAATATCCATTTTGTCCCATTCGAAGTAATTGCACTCAGATATAATGCATTTATACCAGATCTTCTTCCAATAGTCGAAGCACTTCTGAATGGCCATCAACTCGTTCTTTGATTCCGACTTTATCTCATCTATTGTGACAAAATGCTTTCCTTTCATTGGTCTGTTCAGTTTTGGGAATAGAAAAATGTCGCAGGGAGCCAAATCTGGTGAACACGGTGGTTGAGGCATTGTTTTTGACCAAAAAATGAGGAACAAGCAATGACGTGTGAGCTGTTGGATTATCGTGATTGTCCATGATTTGTTTTTCCACAATTCCGATCGTTTGAGCCGTATTGCTTCACGCAAACGTTGCATAACTTCCTTGTCGTATTCCTTATTAACCGTACGACCTGTTGTCAAGAACTCATGATGCACCGCGCCATTGTAATCGAAGAAAACAGTGAGCAAAACCTTCACATTTGATCGAACTTCTCGTGCTTTTTTCGGTCTTTTTTTTTCATTTATAAACATTTTTTGAGACAAACTAGACTCCCCCAATGCCACTTCAACATTTTAAGTGCGTTAGAGCACCTTATTCCATTTTTAACGAAAAATTTAATACAGATTTTTTAAAAAATCAAAAAACACAGTTGTTAAAAACAAACTACTAATCCAAATTGGCTGATATTGTGAACATATGAGAAACATATGTATACCAACATAACAAAAAAACAATTTCGATAATCAAATTGTACACAGCCCGCGAAAATTCAAAATTCATCTTTTCTTTTGATCAGACCTCGTATTTATGTAAAAAATTTGTACTTTAAATATTGTTTATCTAAAAAGATACAATTGTTTGTAATATAGTCAAATGTAGTTGGATTTTTATGAATATATGTTTAAATGAAAATAAAATAGTACAACTCACAGGTTGTGAAAGATGATCTAATTGTTGTAGAAGATGATTGTTATGATCAATATGTGATTGTTCATTTCCAAACATGATTCGATCCAAATCAGGAAAATTTCGATTTAAATCGACGCTATGGTTGTTGGTCCTTCCCACCAAGTAATCATGGGCACCTGTGTCGGTTGCCAATTGCCATCCATCCGGGTTCATACTTGGCAGCAGATGGATACGAGTGAAGCTCACCAGTCGTATGGTATCCTCATCACCAGCTAAATATTGTTTGCATAGATAATCGGCCAGTTTTAGCAGCAACTCACGGCCAAGAACCTCATTCCCATGCATATTGGCGATGTACTTGAATTCAGGTACAACTGAAAACAAACAAACACCAAATTTCTTTTTAAATATGAAATCAATTCAATTTGAAAAAAATGAATTTCAAATTTAAAAAAAGAAATTGAAATTTATAGATAATTAAATTATAATTACAATTTTTGAGAAGATTTATTTCCAAATAGATATTACTTATTTTGTAATAATTACGCAAAAACGGTTTAAGCTAGAATCATGAAATTACGGGCATTATTCAAAATTCGTAGTTTTCTATCAACTTTTGAGAAAAGCAGCTCAACCGAAAGTGGGTCATAACCTACAACGTTATGCTTTTTTTTTCCTCTAAAGTGACCGTAAAAATAAAGATATATGTTTGATAATTTTTCACATGATTAAAAGTTGTATACAACTGCTATATATAGAATTTCAACTTGATTGAATCGCTGAAATTACCAGAATTAATTTTTTAAATCTCACGTGCCAACACGTGATGTGGTGCCATTAACAACGAGCCAAACATGCGCAGGTTTAATAAATATTATTTATTAATTTTAGTTTATATTTTATAATTAATTAAATTTAATTTAAATATAATATATTATGTTATTTAATCCAATTCATTTTTGCGAGATAGTCGAGTGGAGACACTCCAGCTAATTTTAAAGTACCGATCAGCGGCTCGGTGAACCAGATATTATTTATATTATTATTGTTATATATAAAGTGAAGAGATAATATATATTTCAGTTATCCTTTAATTTATTAATATATAGTTTATTTCTGTTCTTAGTATTAATATATTGTATAGACAACACAATAAATTAAAACTATATAACAAAAAATTCGCAGATAAATATTAGTATTAATTTTCAAATGACTCTAACACAATATATAAGAAAAATATACATAACTTTTTTTATCAATTAAATTTATCGATTGAATAAATTTAGTTACCTATCAATCTGCTAACTAAATTGTCCTTCATAATATATTATTTTATTTGCATAAGATATAAATTTAAAAGATATTATTATTATTATTATTATTATATAAAATAAGTTGGAGTGTCAATTTGAATTGGATTAAATAACATAATATATTATATTTAAATTAAATTTAATTAATTATAAATTAAAATTAATAAATAATATTTATTAAATCAGCGTGTGTTTGGCTCTTTGTTGATGGCACCACGTCACGTGTAGGCGCGTGAGATTTGCAGTGTTAAAATATGAATTCCGGTACTTTCAGATATTCAATCAAGGTGAAATTCTATATATAGCAGTTGTATACAATTTTTAATCATGTGAAAAACTATCAAACAAATATCTTTACTTTTACGGTCACTTTAGACGGAAAAAAATCAAAACTTTGTAGCTACATTTCTCAAAAGTTGATAGAAAACTACGAATTTTGAATAATTCCCGTATACCAAATTTCATTATTCTAGCTGAAAACGTTTTTGCGTAATCTTGTCTACATACATACACACATACACACACACACAGATACATTTTTCTCAACCTTAGTGAAAATGATTCAGGAATCTTCAAAACGTATAAAAACATCAAAATCTCGATATCGAAAATTTTCGTGATCGCAATACTGGCGAGGTAGTAAAAATTAGATCTTAGTTTGAATTTATTTGAATATTTTTGAAAGGGATGCTTACATAATTGATGGTATCCTGGCCGAGAACCAAATTCAATCACATAAAGAGGAACGGCACGAACTGATCTTTCACTTAAAGTATATACTCGGGTAATATTTGGACATTTGCGATGGATTGATGTGAGAATTTGTGGGAGATCATCGTTATCATGATGCTTGAAAAGAAAAGTATCATCCGATGATGATGATGTTAAACTTGCAGCTGAAATATTAATAACCAATAACGCAAGATATACCTGAAAAAAAAAGAATAGAAAAACAATCTAATTAAAATGTTATATTGAAAAGAAATATTATTATTATTATTAATAATAACATAAAAATCAATAATATTATATTTCAATTAATTTTTGTATTTATTTCTGGTAAATAATGAATAAATTAAACTTTAATTAACTATTAATTTATTGAAATAAAAGAGAGAATAGAATTGAATATAATATTTATTTGAAATGGATAATTATTGTGTATTTTTTTTCTTGGACTAAGTAATCAATATGGTTGTTTAATTATAATATTTAATTAGTTCTAATGATAGAATGAGTGAGATTATTTCAATTTTAATTGAAGTCGTACCGTAAAATGCAAAAATGGAGATTTTAGGGAACCCATTTGGAATGGATGGCTGAATGGTGGAGAAAGGCTCCAAACGTGGCTCGGGGGCGGCAGCAGCCTTTCAACTTGCGCCCGAAACTGATCGAGTTTGCGCCACACTCCCATCCATGCGTCATACTTTATAGATTTTCCCTCCTGCATAAACACCAATCAAAAAATTAATCGAGCTTTCTTCATTAACCTAACACATATTCTATTTACATATAATATACTATTCAAATGAAAACTTATTATTAAAATAATAATAATAATAATAATAATAATAATAATTTTAATAATAAAAAAAAGTATAAAAAAAAATTAAAATTCATTAAACAAAAACAAAAAACATACTATTCAAATGAAAACTTATTATTAAAATAATAATAATAATAATAAAAATTTTAATAATAAAGAAAAAATAAAAAAAAAAATTTAAAATAGAAAAAAAAAAAAATCTGCAATCCACTGGCTATCTCGCATATTTGAAATTGGATTAATTAACATATATTATATTTAAATTAAATTTAATTAAAATTATATCAATTATAAATTAAAATTAATAAATAATATTTATTAAAGTAGAGTGTGTTTGGCTCTTTGTTGATGACACCATGCCACGCGCTGGCGCGTGATTGGCAGTCAACGTGTTAAAAAATTAAAAAAATTAATTTCGGTATTTTCAGCGATTCAATCAAGCTGAAATTCTATATATAGCAGTTTTAATCATGTGAAAAAACTATCAAACATCTATCTTTATTTTTACGGTCAGTTTAGAGGGAAAAAAATGAAAACGTGGTAGGTAATGGTCCTCGTCCGAATGAGCTACATTTCTCAAAATTTTATAGAAAACTACGAATTTTGAATCATGCCCGTGTACCAAATTTCATTATTCTATCTCAAACCATTTGGCGAGATAGTAAAAATAGAAAATAACAAATTATTTCAGCGGTGACCAACCTGTGGGGCGCGAGACTTTTGCAAGGGGGCGCGAAGGGAATTCAAGTGCCCGCAAACTTTTGAAAATTCTCGATTTTTATCAATTTTTTTCCAATATGGTTCTAAAAAAGGTAAGATGATTTTGTTGCCAAACTTTTGAACATTTTCGATTTTTTTCAGTATGGGTCTAAAAAAAAAGGCCAGATGACTTTGTGATACTCTGAACCATGGCCCACCCCTATTGTTATATTATTTCAGAAATGTGCCTGACTATTGAAAAAGGAAATTAGATTATTACAAACATTAAGATTATTACAAAATAAAAGGGGGACGTAAGAATTTTTTTAACAAAAGGAGGGCGCCGGTAGAAAAAGGTTGGAAACCACTGATTTATTTATTTTTTCTTGAATAAATTGTTTTTCTCTTATTGCTTGTTGATTATATGATTTTAGAAAAATTATAAGGAAAAATATTTTTGAAAATTTATAGATCTTTTTAAGTTATTTGCATTTGGATTGTAGTTTATATTTTTATATTTTTGAAAGAATTATTGTTATTATTTCTATATTATTTTAAAAGTCGAAAATTTCATAAGAATCGGTCCAGCCGTTTCGGAGGAGTAGGATTTCAAAGTTTTGTGACACGAGAATTTTATATATAAGATACTAAAACTTCTGTTTAGGGAAATAAAAGGGGTAGGGGCTGTTTCGGATAAAGATTAATTTATAAGGTGAATGTACCAGTAGTTGACACCAGTGCCGCCCTAACCACAGGGCTAAATGGGCTATAGCCCCAGGGCGCAAGCCTTTTGAGGCGGCAATTTTTTATTTGCGATATAGTAAAAATTTATTTTTCATTTTATTAGTTTTTACTTATTTTTAAATTAAAACACTTCTTAAAATATTAGACTGATTTTTATTTCTTTCAAATGTGCTGAAAAACGATAGATAGAGAAGGGCAACGCGAAATAGGTGTCCCGACACCCTACCGATCGTACTTTTGTTTCAGTCGCATTTGAACTGTCGGAGCCAGTCGGAGCTGTACTGGAGTTAATATAAGACCACCAATCATATAATAGTTCCGATCAAGTTCTAAGGATTAGACTAAAAACTGATCGGAACTGTCATTATTGAGATAATCCCCTCAAATCTGGGTAAACATTTATACCCATCTTTTTAAATAAGTGACTTTAAAGAAAAGTTACAATAAAGATAACAGTTTATTATAAAAGTAATAAATAGTTTTTTTCTTGTTCTGACACTTTTGTTTTGTATAACATTTCCGACTCCCATTTGCCATTCTGTGTATTTTCTTAGGAAGAAGGGCGCATTATTTTTAGTAGCCCATGGGCGCCGAATTCCTTAAGACGGCCCTGGTTGACACTATATGGACAACTTAATGAGAAAAATTTGATATCTTCTGATTTTTATGAGATATCAATTTGATATTAAATTATTAAAGCTTTGGTAGTTGTTTTTATTTATAACGGAATTTTGTAAATTAAACCACATATTGATATTTGTTATTGTAAATTTATTCAAAAAATACAAACATATACACAACGTTTCGATTGCTACTTCTGCAATCGTTATCAAGCCCGTTATCCACTTGTCACTGGACGCTCGAACAGTGCAGTCGCTTGATAACGATTGCAGAAGTAGCAATCGAAACGTTGTGTATATGTTTGTATTTTTTGAATAAATTTACAATAACAAATATCAATATGTGGTTTAATTTACAAAATTCCGTTATAAATATCAATTTGAGTTTTTAGTAATATAATTCATTGGTTAATAATGAAGAATCTATCTGCAAATCAATGCAATTTTCGATTTCTTTTATTTTTTATATTTTTTTTAACATTAGCATCTATAAGCACCAGTAGTTGACACCTTTCAAATTAGGTAATTAATAATATTTAATATTGATGTCAATACTTAAAAACAAAAAATAAAAATAAAAATTAGTGATTTGCCTCCTTGAGCATTCGAAGAACAAAATATTAAAGTATCTATTTGTTCGATTCTATAAAAAGTAAAACTTCCACTATATCATATAGCCGTTTACTCAGACAATGACTCTAAACTTTTATATTTACACATTTTCAACAGAGAAGGAATTACTTTATAGACTGCACATTTAGAAATGTTTAGACAGTCTTATTATCGGATATTAAATGGACAAGTGTCAACTACTGTTACATTTACACCTGATTATGTATTTTTGAATGGTAGGGATCAAATAGGAACATAGGAAAGAAAATGTCATTGTTATTATTTTCATAAAATTTATTTCCAGTTTAGAATTATAAGGGATTTGGTCTGATTCTGGAAGAAATCTCTTTTTCTTTGTATTTTATATTATTTTGAAAACACCCCTTTCCCACCTGCTCATTCTTTTTGGTTAAACGGTATTTCGGTTTTCCATTAACCGACTTCCACTATATCATATCTTATCTTATTATACTAGCAAAAATTATATATATTTGTATTTTTGAAATATTGATTTTTTTGAAATTCACACTATAGATAATATTTATAAAGAAAAATCGATCTGTATTGGTTTCAGCCTCGGATAAAATCATGTTTATTAGTTTTTTCTTAATTTAAAATGGGAAATTTAAATGAAGTCATCAACTACGCCAGACAGTGCTTCATTAAATACAAAATATATTATAAATATAAATAAAATCAAATTACGAAATATATATTAGGTTATATCCACAGGCCATATTTTTTTGTCTTTCAGTGCATTAATACGTAAGTTTAAGGACTCTATGTTTTATGACAATTTTTTTTTTAATTTATGTTCTTTTGAATTATTTGAAAGACGGCTCGGTGAATCAGGTACTATTAAACTTATATGGCTAATAATCAAAGATTTTTTATTTCAAAACATGACAAATGTTATAGGAATTTGGATTTAAAACAAACATTTTATGAAATTTGTAGATACCATACCATATTGGCTGGTCAGTTAGTATATTTGAAAATTTGAAAAATACTAGTAATTAAATTAATTAAATAAAAATATCAAATCTCAGAAAATTATTTTTCAATAGTAAATTTTTTCTTATATATGAAAATAAATCTTTTCATGTTTAAAAAGTTGTAAATAACATATAACATATATGAATAGTAAATAAAAATTTTAAATATAAAAACAATAAATATCAATAACATGATCCGTATTCTTTCAAATACTTGTTGTGAATGGCTAATTAAATTTTTTAAAAGATTAAATAAAAAACATTCAATTAATATGATTTAAAATTTTTAATATTATCCATGAAAAAAATACAGGAACTTATAAATTACATCTATTATTTTTTGGAAAAACATTTTATGAAATATTAATTTTATAAAATATCAATATTTAAAAATAAAAAAAAACAATTTATAAAAAAACAATCTAATTCTATAAAGAGAAAAAAATATAATTCCAAAATAGTTATTCATATTTATATTATCCTTAACATTAAAATTATTTTTAAGATGCTTCCAATTGATAATAATTATTTAAATACTTTTTTTTTGAAACATGTTATTTTGGTAATATGTTTCATAATTAAAATCATATAAATTTTTTTTTTAGAAAGTTGGATTAAATTTGATTCTCATTTAATTATAGATAATCATTTTTATTAAATTAAAAAATAAGTTTACAAAAGAAATTTTAAGATGCAGCGATAATTTTGCTTATAAAAAATTAATTTAATTCCTTTATATTAATTTATCTATAATATATATATATATATAAATATATTTAACAACATTTGTTTTAACAAAATTAGCGTATAATTATTTTTTTAGTAGAATTTCATAGATCATATTTTGTCTTTATTTATAATCATTAAAGCATTAAGTTTTATATATAATTTTATTTTAAAATTAAATGAAAATTTTGGATTAGTTATTTTAATATTAAAATGATAAATGAAATTCTACTAAAATTAATTATTTCAAGTTTAGCTATCCTATCTTAGAATTGCAACTTAATTTATTCGAACACAATTGCTGAGTAATTATTGCTTTCGGTGGATTTCGTTATTTTTTTTTTGAGGAATGGATGCGATATGACAATAAAAGCAAAAAATGAAATGCGACAAAATAAAGAAGAGGGGAATATTTATATATAAAAAGACACATTTTATTTAAGCATATTAAAAAAAAAATCAATTTGAAAAAATATTAAGGAAAAAATGGTAATATTCTTTCAAACAAGTTTTTTTTTCTCTTCATTTGGTGAAAGTCCAAATAATTATCACCCAAAAATACAACTATAATCGAGGGGCTCAGCAAATTAATTATAAATTTAGTTAAAAAAGTTCTTTGAATTTTAGAGTAATCTATTTTCACTTAAAACAAATGGTTATTACTGACCATGAAAATCTTTTGAAATATCTTAAATACATAAAGTTTTAATTAATAATTAAGTTATTTTAAAGGCTTATTGTTGAAAAAATTAATAAATAATGGATTATTTTATAAAAAAGCAAGCCCCTTAAAGCAATTATATCTATATATAATATAAGTTATATATAACATCAGTCATTGGTGTTTGCTTACAAGAATTAATACAATTATTGTATTACAATCCTAAATTAAATATTTTAACTTATTTACTAAATAAAAAACATATCACACTTAATACCTGTCATTCAGGGACGAATTAGAAAATAATTTAATTAAGATTAATAAAGATCATACAAATTAATAAATAAAAATTTAAAAAATAGAAAAAATTAATATATCTATAATCTATAACTATATTATATTATATATATATAGGTAGTCTTTAAAAATCAGGACAGAATAGGATTGACTAAAATAGTAGTCACCAATTATGAGAAAATTGCCCCTTTACATAATTAGAATAAAATTGGCCATATAATATAATAATATCTATTTGATACAAATATGAATTTAAAGATAATTTATAAAAAGAGAGGGTGATAATATACAATGAATATATTTACAATATATAGTTTCAAACGATAGCATTCATACAATATATTTTCAAAGTTATTTTTTTGAATAACTTTTGAGGTAAATCATTAACTTTAATAATCTCGTATGATTTTATATGAATTAAATTACACAACCTTTTAAATAATAATACATAAATTTTATATAATAATATATATATTTATTTGTTTATTAATTATATTTTTTATAAATTTTTGTTTCTTTATATGAAAAAATTATCAAGTCTGCAAAAACTTGTTTGTACATTTTCCTGTGCTCATTTTTATAAAAAAATATTTTGAGTGAACATTGCAATGAGAATTAAGAATGAGCTCGAAACCGATTATAATTTAACAAATCAATCAATTGAGCACAGACGCAATTCCAATTGAAATTTTTTATAAAGTTAAAATATTTATAAAATTGAAAACATGAGTGAATAATACTTGTTCATTTTTGTTAACTCTCTCTCTTTATAAACATATATAAATGTCAATATATATATATATAACTATATATATATTTTAATATATATATATATATATATATTAAGGAAAATATATATGAATATATATGAATGTATATAATTATTGAGGCATAGAGCTTAATTTAATGCAAATGAACTAGATTATCATTCTTCATGCTTCTAGTAATAATTCTACTTTAGATGCAATATGTATTATTAATATTTAATTAATATTCGGTATATACAATTACGAAAATTAAAACAAAAATAATATTAAAAACAAACAACGTATATATATATATACAAATCCTGATTTAATTGTAAGATTTTAATAAATACTGTAGCATTTTGGTTTAACTGTGATTAAATTGAAAAATAGAACTTAATCACATGTCATTTGTTTTATAAATGGTAACATACCAAGACATAAAGAAACAAAAAAATTATCTTAACAAAAATCTATAAATGTGAATTATTTCACTTTTAACTTAACTTAATATAATATAATTAATCAACGATATTCAAGTACTCTGAGAGGAAAAAAAGGTAAAAAATAAAATAATTCGAATTTAAACATTAGGAAAAAATTAAAAAGTGTTCATATTAAATAATGCAATTAAAAGGAATTAAAAAAAATAGTTAAAAATTTTTAGGACGATTTTTGGAAAACCCGTTCAATCATCTCTTGCCAAAAACTCGAATCTTCAGCAGAAAGTTGATTTGATTCTAAAGAAATGCGAGATGGCATTTTGCTACTACCGTCTTCCTCAGGATCACTTTCCCCAATGGAAGATCTTGTAGAAGGATCCTCAGGCTCTTCACTTCCTTCACCACTTGAAGTACTAGTGCCACCAACTGAATAACAACGTTCTATCAACTTTTCATCATCCGAATACACTTCAGCTCCAGGGAAAATATATCGCGAATTGGGCATATAAAAGTATGCATTTTCTGTAAACAAATATTCACGTTATGAAATTTGAAAAAAACATTAATATTTACAAAATTATTTTAATAAAAGAATAATTAATTTAATAAGAATTATTATTGACTGATGACGTCATTTCAAGGAATATAACAGAAGAGCAAAGAATAAAAAACTTATTATTTATAACAAATGTTTTTTTAACTATGAAGAATAATCTCGTGTAATAAAAATTTAAAATTCTTGAACCAGTATTAAATTAAAATGTAAGTATAATATTAAATAAGAAAATTAATTTTTTTTCTGTACCTGGAAGCCTAGCTGATAAACTTTCTTTTGATCTATTAACCCAGGAAGCTCTCATTTCTAACTCCTCGTCATTATCTTCAGAATCGATTCCTTTTGAGAATGATTCTCCTTCGTCAATGGACATTTGTCTACTTCTACTGGTGGTATCTGCTGTATTATGATTAGTATTGGAAACAGGAATATTCAATCTAGAATCATGAGAAGATTCTTCCATGCGAGATGTACTGGGTTGTGGATCGGAAACACTTGGAATTTGAGAGTGTGAAAGTTCTTCAAGACCACTAGCAGGTGAGTCAGCTAAAAATCCAAGTCCACTATCTCTTGTCGAACTATCCACTGACATATGTCTTTCTTTGGTTGCTTCCGAATGCCGTTCTTTTGATATAATGCAACCAACTCCACTTGGATTACTATCTGCTGAATCAACAGACATATGTAATGAATCGCCTTCTGATATTTCAACTGTGGTTGGTACGAGGTTTTCAACATTTTTCCATTTATTACTGATACAATGATTGTATTTTGAATTAGATGGAGGTAAAAGTTGTTTACATTCAGTTAAAGGGGAAGGGATCCAACATATTTCATTCCATCCTTCTCCCATTCTAAAATTAAAAAAATTATAATTTATATTTTAATTTATTTCAGTATTTTTTTTTTGTCAAATTATATATGAATTGATATTAATTACTTTAATAAATATTAAAACAAATTCAAATGATTTTTTAGTAATAATATAATAAAAAGATATAACCAATAAATTACTTACATATGACAAATTTGATTAATAATTACATCACTATCTCCAAGTAATTCAATATCGAAATTAAAATGTGGTAGAGGCTCCCGATTAATAAGAATTTGAGGTACATGAGCTGGTATTGAATCTAATAAAAATAAAATAGTTTAGATTGTATAAATGGGTAAAAAAATAAGTAGTTTTTAAATTTCAAATAATTACTTGGAATTAATGCTACTGGTCGAACTTTTAATGAGGAACCAATAACAATTAATAAATCACATTCATCTTTATCTTTTGCCATTGATGAATGAAAAATTTCTGGTAGACCTTCACCAAAAAATACAATATCTGGTTTCATTATGCCTTTACCTAAAAATTATTTATAAAATTAAAAATGTAAGAAGGCTTAAAGAAAATTTAAAGAAAACAAAAAAAAAAAAAGAAAATTCACCTTTATAATTGTTTGCATCATCTCCTTCAAGTTGATTTTCATTACATTTAGTGCATAAAGGAATTCTCTGTGCAAAAACATCTTCACGTATATCATCAGCATCAACTTTATGTTTACACTTTGTACAGGAAGCAGTGGCAAATGAACCTATTGAATTATTTTTAAAATTAATATTTATTTTTTCGTAATATATTTATATATGTTATAAAAAGAAAAAATTACGAACCATGACATTCAATAACATTTTTAATTCCACTAACTTGTTCAAGTGTATCAATATTTTGAGAATAATTTCTTAAAAGTTTATTATGGTTTTCTAAAATTTTAATAAATCGATGACACGGTGATGGTTTAAATTGTCCAGGATAGATTTCACGAGCAAACTTAAAAAAGGGTCTCGGATCTTGACTGAAATATTGAATATCGAACATAGCTTGAGGATCTGGTAAATCAGGAAAATCGATAGCTAATCGAGAATAGATTCCATCACGACTTCGGAAATCCGGAATTCCACATGATACAGAAACACCAGCTCCAGTTAAAACGATTATCTTTTTAGATGATTTGAGAAGGCCAATAACATCTGATAATGTATTTATATGTCTAAGCTTCTGGCGCCTTGGGGGTTCACTTAACATATTAAAAATTATTTTCCAAAGTGTGAGATCATTAATTGTTTCTGGAATTAATACTTGTCCATCAACAAACAATTCTTGTAATAATATTCTTGGATTAGCACCTGTTAGCATTTGTTTTTGCACCCAATTCATTGGACCTAAAAAATAAAAAAGTATTTGCTAAGTAAAAGAATAATTTATTTTTATTAATGATATATACAAATAATACAAATTTCATCGAATTAAATACAACAACCCTACAAATTTTTGTGAAATTTATTAATAGTATCATAATAACTTTTGATATAAATATGATTTAAAAATACTTGTACCTCAATTGAAAATTAGGAAGCTTTGACATTTTTATATCAACTATATATTATATATATATATTAGATATATATATATATATATTTATTAATTAATATATATAATCCCTTTATGTGAAAGAAACTAAATGTTGGCATAAAGAAATAAAATCCTTTATTTAACTTCTTTACATAAGATAATTTCATATCTTAATGTCTTATCCCATATTTTATTAGTATATCCACTTTATTTGCTTGGAATATAAATCGAGTATAATTTAAATAAATTTTCAAAGGATACTTTGAAAATTAAAATTAAATAAATTCTAATTATCTTCATAAGGTATAATTTTTTAATGTGGATCTATATTTATATTTATATATGTGTAGAATAAGAAGAAAATAAACTTCTGGAATTTATAAATTTATTAGATATATAAAAAAAAAATTTAAAAAAAAAATCTTTTTTGAGAATTCTTGTTTAGAATATAAATATTTCCAAGAGATATCGGATTTAAAGTAGAGGAAGTTAGAAAACGAACCATTCATTCCTAAAAAGAGATGTAAAAGGAAGAGAATATCTAAACTGAATTTTTTTTCAAATATATTTCTAAAACTTACCAGCCATTGGTTTCCAATCTTGTCCGCTAATTTCAGATAATCCACTCAGATCAGATAAATTACTAACTGTTGAAGATACTTCATCTTTATCATCATTCTCATCATCATTATTCTCACCAGTCCTATAAATAAATAAAAATAATTATATTAATATATTATTTTATAATAAATATTAATTAACAAAGATTTATTGAAAGACAAAATGCATTAAAATATTTTAAAATATATTCAATAATCCACTGGAGAAAAAAACGAACAGTCTACTGGAAAATCTATTTTGAAAGAAAGTACTGAATGAATAGGTTCTAACTGAAAAATTGCCTAAAAACAAAATAAATTCTTTATTCAATGATTGAAATTTAAAAGATTATAATTATATATATTATATTATCAGTTATAATTCGACAAAAATATATATAAAAAACATTAAATAAAACAGAATATTTTTAAAAATAAAAAGAAAAAAGGTTTCTTCTGTATGGCCTTAATTAAAAACATATCTGATTTATGAAGAGCTTGACCAATGATTTAAAAAAGAAAATCTAGTCATGAGAATGATTCTTCCAGATTATTATATTTAATATTTAAAAGATTAATAAAGAAATATGAATATTTTTTAAAATCAAAAAGAAACTTGGATTATAAAAATATTAATACCTTTCTTCTGATTTTTGAGAACTTTGAGAAGACATATCTAATAATGAAAGACCTGGTTCACTATTTTCACTATCCCCAGGTGTTGAATTTCTTTCATTAAAGCCAGAATCGCTGTTTGTAGCTTCTGAATTAATTACGAAAGAACCTGTTAAAAATAAAAAAATAAAATTTATCTTTATTAACAATTTATAATTTAAAATAAGAAATGATAGATAGTTTAAATGAACTGAATCATACAATTTAAATCTTAAGTTTATTTAGTTTTAATAGTGAATATACAGATGAAAGGTAAATAAACTATATATATATATATGCCATAAAATAATTAAGTTTTGTATTTCATTTAATTTTGATAAATTAAGTGTTATAAATTTTAATATAATTAAAAAATTAAATATTATAACATTGTAATAAAATTGATTTATAATTTGATGATATAAACATTTAATATTAAATATAATATTTAAGGCATAAAACTGAATACTTCAATTAAGTATGCTATTTAAATTTTAATTTTTATTTTTATAAATCAATGTAACGAGCTAATATGTATTTTATCAAAAATTTAATTTAATTAAATAATTTGCCTTGTTTTATTTAAAATTTTTAATTGGCAAATAAAATAATTCAAGATCGAAATTGAATAATTCCATTATTATTAATATATATTTTGATATTTAATTCATATCTTTTTAAATTTTTAATTAATATAAATACTTATTTAAAATGTTTTGATAAAAATTGATTTTTCTTTAATTATTTTTCAAATAAAGAATTATATGTCAATAATGACATTTAAATATCAACATTGCCATGCTCTGAACATGTGCAAGCTATTTAAATAGGGAGGTCGCTCTATTCTGTCAGATCGATTCTTATTTTGCATATTATTGAGTGAAATCACTTGATTTATTTAATTAAAATCAATCTTAGGGTATTTAAACATTAAATATAGAATATTTCGATTCAAAAAATTTAATTTTGAAATAGATTGAATAAAAAATTGACTACTAGAGAAAATTATCAAGAAGGCATGTCTTCAGAGCCCCACCCCCGCCAAAAAGCTTTCGTTGAACTTTTGTACATAACGACGCCGCCATATTGTATAAATAAATTAATGAAATTTGAAATCCATATTATTATTAAATACTCACCTTCCGATGGTTCTTTTATGAGTTTGCCAGATGTTGGAATTGATTGGAATTCTATACTAGTATTCCCATCAGTTTCTGAATTAGATTCATCAAGTTTAATTCGTTTCGCAGGAGACGTATATTCTCGACCGTGTGAAACGAACGCCATTTTGTAATGAAGAGCACTTGGTTCTAGTGACGTCAACACCCTGTCGAAGAAGGCGGAAGAGGAAATTCTCTCACTCGATTAGAGAATCCCAGCAAACTCTAGCGCCATCAAATTTTAATATTGTATTTATCATTTTAAATTTAAAATTGAACATTTTAGGTTTTTTATCTAAATAAAACAAAATCACCGCCAATATGATTATTATGTAAAGAAATATTTAATAATAATTTAATGTTCTAAAATTAACTAAATTAAAAACTATAAATTAAATTTTAATAAATAAAAAAAAATCATAAAAAAATAAAATAAAATATAATGAATTATTCAAATATATTTGCTTAAAAAAATTATAAAATATAATTTAATACACTAATATAAATTATTGAAAATATTGTATTAAATTTTTTTATGCAATTAAATTCTGAGCACTTGATATTACTTCAGAATTTTGATTATTAAAGGGAATACAAGTTAATTTTTATAAATTTATAAAACAATTTTATTTTGTTTATTTATAATTTTGAAAAATTTATAAAAATATATATAAAATGTTTAGATTATATATTAAAATTCCCAAAGACATTATCAAATTCAACTCTAACATTAATGATTCAAATCTAACTTGATTTCTTTTTATTATTTTTTTTAATTAAAAGAACATAACATTTTTCACAAGTTCTTTCATAAAACTAGTATGAATTTATTTCCAACATTAATTTATTTACATTTTCTTGATTTCATGTGATTTAAAAAAGAAAAAAGAAATAAAATATTTGTAAATTGTATAACTTTGATTATTTCTTTAAAATTAATATATATTATAATATTTATATAATTATTATATAAATTATAATTTAGGAAAAATATTTTAGTAAAATTATTGTCATTTATCATTTTTAAATTTGAAATTTTTTGGAAGGAAACTGTAGAGTGCGCTGTAGGTACACGTAACACTAGCGCTGTTCAGTATTTTATTTTAACAACGCCTCAAGGTTTCTTTTAGAAGAATTGTTTCGTCAAACAACATGGTATTTTATTTCTAAAATAAATCTTTATTTATCTAATTAATCATATTATTATTAAATAATCTATTTCTACTATGTATTTTCGATTATTCTTCTTAATATATTTTTCTTCATAATATCTTTAAATTAACATGTGATAATTCATTTATAAAAAAAAATCGCATGGTTGTTAGGCTAGTTACTTTTCCAAATACTTATTTAATAAAAAAAAATTATTTCCACAGGCTGAAAGTTCTGCAACTATTCGAACAAGAAAATTTATGACCAACAGGCTATTATGCCGAAAACAAATGGTAAATAAAATTTAAGAAATAATCACAAAATTTTGACTTGTTCTATATTGAAATAAATTTTGTTTTAGGTCGTTGATGTAATTCACAATGGCCAGCCTTCAGTTAAGAAAACTGAAATTCGTGAGAAATTAGCCAAACTGTATAAATGTACACCAGATACAGTTTTTGTTTTTGGTTTCCAAACTGCTTTTGGAGGAGGAAAATCCACAGGTTTTGGTCTTATTTATGATACACTTGATTTTGCGAAGAAATTTGAACCAAAACACAGGCTCCAAAGGGTTAGTATATTAAACAATTTTTAAAGATTTTATATATTTAAATATAATATACTTTAAACAAGATAATATAGATGTAATATATCTAAAAAAAAATTTAGCAATAAGATTGAAATATACTTAAATTAATATTTTAATATAGAAATAGATATAACATCTTAAATGTTCATAGATTTAATTATATTATAATTTTTCGAAACATTTGACTAGCATTTTAATAGTTCTATTATAAGAGTGAAGATCATAATTCTTCTGAGACTAAATGTATCATTTAAGGAAATATGTTTTTCCCGAAAAGTTTATACTTTTTAATTGGAATTTACTTTGAATTATTTATTATTTGGATATTATATTTTATTATATTATATATTATAATTATTTTGATAAAAAACTTTAAAATAAAATTATTTTCTTTTTATTAGTACTTTTATATCAAATAAATAGATCATTGTTTTAAAACTTAAAACTAATTCTTTTTTCTTATTTGAATTATTTTTTTTTATAACTCCAGCATGGACTTTATGAGAAACAAAAAGCCACAAGAAAACAAAGAAAAGAACGTAAGAATAAGATGAAGAAAGTTAGAGGTGTTAAAAAATCAAAAGTCAGTTCTGCTTCTGGCAAAAAGGTATAATCTTTAAACTGTTCTCTATAATCTTATTTATTTTATTAACATTTCATTATTTTCATTAACCTATTCTTAAGTTGCTTTATTTTTTCATTCAGTTTCCTTTTCTCACTAAATTAATTTAATTATCAAACTTAATATAGGTCTTTTTTAATTTTTTTAAATTTTTTTGTTTTAAATAATAATAATAATAATTGTTTTCTGATAAAACATTTTTCTCTAGTATTATATTATGCATCGTGGGTTTGAGTTTGTTTTTGCTTTCGATGAGTTAAATTTTTTAAAAAAAGAAAAAAAATTGAAACTTTTTTTTATGATTCCAGGGGAAAAAATAATTTAATTCAAAACTTTTTAAAATACGACTTCAATTTTATGCTGCTCAAGATTAGTCTCTCATTTGATTCCTTTCTACTATCTTTTTCTTTTTCTATTTTCTTTATTTAATATTAAAAACAATCATTATTAATTTGAAATGTTTCATAATTCACAGTAAATTAATTCTTCGAGTGGCTTTCTTCTACGTTAAATGTATTAAAGACATAATTGAAGAAATAAATTTTTTTATTTACAAATATTTTATCAATTTTTTTATTTTATTATTTACATCCTAATCTTTACTATAGTATTTAGTAATAGTATTTACATAAATAATTAAATTGAAAAAACATATTTAATTAATTATTTTATTTTACTTTACAATACATTTTAGTTTTTATCAGATATTTATGGATACAAAAATATAGGACATGAAGTATCTTCTGATAAACATTTGATAAGTTTCATTGAGGCCTCGCAGCTTGTAGCTAAAAAATAAATATAAAACAAGACAATATTAGTAATCGCCTCCTGAATCATTAGGATAATCAAATTTTAATTTCTAAAATAAAAATAAAAATGGTGACCATATGACAAAACCCAAATTCAATAAAAAAAAATTCAATAGTTTTAGAAAATTTATGTATGAAAAATATTTAATTAATAATCTTTGTTTAGTGCTAAATATGATGGAACGTCAATTTATATCATTTCATTGGTGTACAAATAAGCTTTGAGGTTTTTTTTTTGTAATTTTTAAACTTTATTCAGAGAAATTGAAAGAATGTATTTTATTCAAAGTATTGTGCAGTTTTAGCAATCTTTCAGGTAACATACATATTTGGTGTTTAAAATAAAAAAAAATATAAAATAAACTAAAAACATGCTTTTATTTAAATGCACTAAAAAGGAGAAAATAATTTCTCCACATTTCCTTATAATTAATCATGTCTAAAAAATGGAAGTGTGGGCTCTAAACATGCAGAGAAAGGAAAAGAATACGAAGGACATTTCATTGTATATGCACAAACCTTTCTGTTTTTTTTTTTCTTTTTCCACTATAATTGATAACTATGTCTATTTGAAGTAGAATTCACGTTTTTCCTTGCATGTTTGGCGCCCACGCTTTCATTTTTTTAGATATTTTTAATTTTAAAGAAATCGTGGTGGGTGTGGTAAAATTATTTTCTCCTTTTTAGTGCATTTAAATAAAAGCGTGTTTTTAAAAACTTTTTTTTTATATTTTGTTTATTTCCTAATTTTTAGTCTTGACAAAAATTTCGCCCGGTTTATGATTTCAGGTTATAATGTGAATGTTGAAAGAATCTAATTCAGGTCGATTAATTTTTCTACGTTCTCTTTAATTGCAATTGCCGAATCCCCTATTATATTTTAGTCGTCTGCGTAACCTAATACTTGAAACTCTAGGTTCTCAAACTTTTTTGTTGTCGTAGACCTCTTGCCAAGTTTTCGGTTTTGGGTAGACCCCCTACTTACCTGATATTTATTTTTTGTAAATTTTTAACTATACTGAAGTTTAGTGTTAAAAACTTACAGAAAAAACACATGTTAAGTTTTATATTTAATTAATAATTGAATTTAAATTAAAACTACTCAAAATAAAATTTTGTATCTGTTATATAAAATATACGTAACATAAAATAAACTAAGAAATAAGTAAATATTTTTAGTGGGAAAGATAAACCTAATGCTTTAATAATAAATTATCAACATTTGTCAATTTTGTAAGGTTTAATCTTAAATCTCTTCGGCTAATGATGTCCAGTCTGTTTTTTTGTGTCATAAACTACCAGTTTATATTTTTTTAAATATTTACTTAGCACTCTTCTTTTCAAGATTTAGGAAACGAAAAATTTGTCTCATATTATTTATAAGGTGACGAATTGAACAAGTCAGTGTAAGTTCGTGGACCCCCATTTTCATTTCATGGACCCCAAAAATTTTTTTTCGCTGACGTAGACCCCTTGCAGGTTGTCATAGACCCCTGGAGGTCGATGTAGACCATTTTAAGAATCGTTGCTCTAACACAGTGATTCTCAACCACTGTGCTACGTCACTTTAGTGTGCCGCGAGATTATGAGACTTAAACATTTCCGGCTTTATTTTCTAAATTTTTTAAATTTGGTTCTAAAAAAAAAGTAAAACGTTTTTGGGACTAGGCTCTTAAACATTGCCGACTTTCTAAATTTTAGGTTCTTAAAAAAAAAACAAAAAAAAATAGTAAACCGTTTTTGGGACCACTTTATATGGTAAACCTTTAAACTTATCTTTTTCTTTGTGTGCCGCCAAATTTTTAAACCGTTAAAACTGTGCCGCGGTAAAAAAAAGGTTGAGTATCACTGGTCTAACATATAGTTTAATATAATTACAAGTGTGGGTACTAGGAATTTAATACTAAATACACTATCTTATGTAAATCCCTCAAAATTTATTTGTACCTGTTATAATATTTTATAATCATTCTGATCAAAATATTAAATACTCTATTATTCTTATATTTACCGTTAGCATCAATGGCATGTTGAGAAACGCTGACATCCATCTCTTTACTCTTACCAAAACATTGTACTGCCTTAACTTGTACAGGAGTTTCTGCTATATTTGTTTGATTTGTTGAAGACGCAATTACTACTTTTAGTCGATCCAATGAAGGCTTTCCATTATCATCCAACTAAAATTTTAATAAATAACAATAATTAATTTCAATAAAAACTACCTAATATTAATTGTGATACTTACAATATCCAAACCTTCCAGGACACATTTGTAATATTCGCACTGAAAAAAAATTATTTTACAATTTATTTATAAAGAATATTGTAAATACAAATTTGGATTAATGACCTGTCCTTGTTCATCTTGATCATCGGCATCTTCAAGAGATGCTGAGGCAGCAGCGGGTGGTGTTGCTGGACCTCTTGTCGGTACCATTGTAGAAGCTACCACCCCCTTTGCTGGAATAGACACGGGTGTTGTAGCACGAGTGTCATGTCGTGCGTGATCCGTTGTTATTCCATCAACTTTGGATTTATTTTCCAATTTTTCACCATTTCCTAAAGTAATGATTTAATTTACAAACAATACCATTCTGAATATTTCAGAACCCTATTTAATTAATATGTTCACCTGTTTTATTCAATTTGTGTTTAAAGGATGAGCATGTTTCTTCAGTTTCAACAATATCATTCGATCTTGGTGGACAAACAACCTCATGCTAAAATGAAATGCAAGTTTTTTGATACCATTTAATTAATATAAATTATTTTTTATTCGAATATCTATATTATACATTTTTTGAACCTTACTAATAGAATTTTGAAAAATTCATCTTTATTTAGAAAGAAATCCATCAAGCATCTTTACCTCTTATGCAAATATAATTTTACATTCCTAGCTCTATTCACCTTATAAAAGGTAATTGTTTAGTCTAACCGATGTATGATGGATTTTGATAAAACTTTACCAGTGGATTCCTTTTTTGATTCCAAACAAACTTTCCTTAAGAAGTATGTAGCGGTGGCTTCTAGTTTATGAGATAAACATTTTTAAATTAAATTAAAATTATTAAACTAGTTATGAACAGTGATGAATTGGTAAAATAAGAAGTAAGGGAACGCATAGTGGGGGGCAAAAAAAAGTCCTAATTTCAGCAAACTATGTTTTTCCATATAAGTTTTTATTTTTTCTTATTCTTACTATACAAAATATTAACGAAGACACAAAAAGAAATTCTAACAGTAGATTTAAGTGGGAGTTGTCGGGACATGAAAAAGTACCTGTACGCGTTCCGGTTTTGGAAAAAGGTAAGGGAACGTCGTTCCCCCGCGTTCCCTTCCCAATACACCACTGGTTATGAATGAGCAGCATTTAATCATGTTTAATTGACTAATTCATTAATTATTAACTTATTCACTAATCTTCGGTTATTATAAGTTCGGTTTGGATGTAGGAAAATGATTTAATTAATTAAACCGAACTTAAAAAAAAAAAAAAAATTAGTGGAGCCCCCTGGTGGTCAAATAATAAAACATGGTAGCTAAATAGAATATCGATGCATTTTTATGCAAACTTTAATAATTTTTATCCCGTAAATTAGAAGCGACCGCCACATACTGCTTAAGGTAAGTTTGTTTGGAATCAAAAAATAAATCCACTGGTAAAGTTTTATCCAAATCCATGATACATCGGTTAGACTGAACAATTACCAAATAAAATTAAGAATTAATATTTAATTTTTTTATTAATAACTATAATTCACAAACAAATGTATTCTCAATCGTAGAATTAGAATGGTTATTATAGGAACATTTACTCTTTGATATTTAATAATTTGATTTTATTTCAGAAAAGAATGATTAACTCTTTATTCATCTTGATTTAGGAGAGATTAAACTAAGAAGATAAAAAAACTTGAACACCTCTTCATTAACATTAACAGTTTGCTAACAAATAAAATTTTATTTATATAAATAATTTTAATTAATAAGGCAAAAATACCTCCAAAATTTGCCTGAACTAACCTTCCCTATTTTTAATAAACAGAAAAATAATTTATTATGAAATATATATCTATAAATTAATAATATATTCTGATTATTAAGAATAAAAATAAAATTTAAAAATATTCTATAGGTATGAAATGCAATATAATAATTCTTATATATACGAGGGTGGGGTGAAAAGTTTCTGGTCTGGCCAAGAAAAACGATATTTTAAAATTTTTTTTTGCTTTATTGTTCAACATTCAAGATAGCTGAGACCTGTACGATGTCAGCTGAACGCGTGCGAAATATATTGCACAACCATTTGAATATGGAAAGCTGTGTGCAACGTGGGTGCCGCGTTTGCTAACGTTAGACCAAAAATTGCTTCGAAAAACCATTTCTAACGACAATTTGGCGCTGTAGGCGTAATCCAAACGAATTTTTGCGTCGATTCATAACTGTTGATGAGACTTAAATTAAATTAAATCAAATTTAATTAATTAATTAAATAATTTATTAATTAATTAAATTAATTAGAACACCGTTATGAGAAATGTATCAGTGTTGATGGAGATTATGTTGAAAAATAAAGCAAAAAAAAAAAACATAAAAACATCGTTTTTCTTGGTCAGGCCTGATACTTTTCACCCCACCTTCATACATATATGCTACTTTGCAAAATTTTAATTAAGAATGAAAACTGTTTACTTTCATTTCGCTTGCCATTGCTTCAGGCTTTTCATCTTCATCACCTGGAATATTTAAAGAAAAATTAATAATTTTTATATTAAAAATGAATAACATAACAATAAAAAAATCTTATTAAAACTATTTAAAAAATTTTCGATTAAAATGATAAAAAAAAAAATTATAGTGCATATTAAAGTTCTTGATTGTAAATAAAAATAATTCTTACTCTCATTGGAATCATCATCTTCCTCACTTGAATCTTCTACTGAGTGACTGGCTCCATCATCATGACCTCCCCCGTGAATATCTCCTTGTTTATGATTTGTTGGTGGATGAGTAGTCGAGGAAACTTCAGCCGTTTTCGCATTGCCGTCACCCGGTCTTGCCTTAAATTATATGAGTTCAACTTATTACTAAACATTTAGTTTTATATACTGCTACAGTAGTTTTATTTATTTAAACATATTAATAAGTAAATCTGGAGTGTCTCCACTCGACTATCACGCAAATTTGAATTGGATTAAATAACATAATATATTATATTTAAATTAAATTTAATTAAAATTATATAAATTATAAATTAAAATTTATAAATAATATTTATTAAAGCAGCGCGTGTTTGGCTCTTTGTTGATGGCACCACATCACTTTCTGGCGCGTGATTGGCAATCAACGTGTTCAAAAAATTTAAAAAATTAATTCTGGTACTTTCAGGGATTCAATCAAGTTGAAATTCTATATATAGAAGTTTTATACAATTTTTAATGATGTGAAAAACTATCAAACATAAATATATCTTTATTTTTACGTTCTTATTAATTATTATTAAAAATCATCACTAAAAAATTACATGAAAAAAAAAAATTTCATCCAAATCTTAATAGATTATTTTACTGTTGTAGTATTGCGATCACGAAATGTCGAGATTTTGATATTTTTATACGTTTTGAAGGTCCTGAGTCATTTTCTATAAGGTTGAGAAAAATGTCTCTCTCTGTGTGTGTATGTATGTAGACAAGAATACGCAAAAACGGTTTGAGCTAGAATCATGAAATTTGGTACATGGGCATTATTCAAAATTCGTATTTTTCTCTCAACTTTTGAAAAATGTAGCTCAAACGGAAGAGGGTCATTACCTACAACGTTTTGATTTTTTTTCCTCTAAAGTGACCGTAAAAATAAAGATATATGTTTGATAGTTTTTCACATGATTGAAAATTGTATAAAACTGCTATATATAGAATTTCAGCTTGATTGAATCGCTGAAAGTACCGGAATTTATTTTTTAACACTGCAAATCTCACGCGCCAATACGTGACGTAGTGCCATCAACAAAAAGCCAAACATGCGCTGGTTTAATAAATATTATTTATTAACTTATAATTTATAATTAATTAAATTTAATTTAAATATAATATATTATGTTATTTATTCCAATTCAAATTGCGAGATAGTCGAGTGAAGACACTCCAGCTTATTTTAATTACCAATCGACATGTTAATAATAATAATTAATAAAGAATTTAGTTCTAAGAATGGAATTCAAACTTAGCAAAGTTGTTAAAATTAAAGACTCAAACCCAAACCAACGTAATATAACGACGCACAGTGAAAATTAGTACTAATTAAGCAGCGACGCAACTTAAAAACGACGCAAAGCGAGGTATTGATATATAATAAATCAATAATAAATACATTTTTATACATATGCAGTATGATTGAGAAGGAAAGATAATTTTAAAAAAATATTCAACTCGTGATCCCTTATAAAGTCAAATCAAATCACAGAACCACTCCAGTAATTATAAATTAATTAATTAGTTCCTATCCTAAGTTGATAATTGTTATCTATGATAATCTTAAATCATTTACTTTTCAACAAATATATAATAAATTGGCAAATTGGTTGTAAATTAAATAATAAATAATAGGACAAATGGATAAATACATCCCGTTCTTTCACTTTAAGATTAAACCAATTTATTTAATTGGATTAGAACATTAAAATTAAAATACTTATAATAATTTGATTTTTAATCTAAAATTGATGCAAATAATTATCCAGATCATTTTTTTGTTGAAATTGAGAATGAATTGAAAATTTATTAAATAAACAATTGATTAAAATTATATTATATATATTTTTTAAATAAATTAAATATTGAATTGTTTTTAATTAATATTAATAAAATAGGTAAGTAAGGTTACAGAATTTCGAAGAGCAAATAAATTCAGATCTTATTCTCGTATATAAAGATATTTTATTAATTTTTATAGAATTTAAAATAAAAAAAAATTTGAAATTATTCCTTATGAACTATGAATATTTGAGATCAAGATTATTCAAAATAAATAAACAACAAAATATATGAAAGAGTTTCAACTAATTTAATTAAAAGAACATAAATTAAAAAAAAATAATCATAAAACATACATC
The DNA here is from genome assembly GCA_963082975.1 of Labia minor. Taxonomy (NCBI): domain Eukaryota; kingdom Metazoa; phylum Arthropoda; class Insecta; order Dermaptera; family Spongiphoridae; genus Labia; species Labia minor. The sequence goes on along the minus strand of OY720349.1, from coordinate 14,366,095 downwards.
CCTTAAAGTTAAGTATTAATGCACCGAAAGACAGAAAAGTATGGCCTGTAGATATAACATAATATATATTTTGTAATTTAATTACAAAATATTAAAATAAATATTTTTATAATTTTATTTTATTTATAATTTTTTGTATTTCATGAAGCGCTCTCCGACGTTGGCGGGCTCGTTTTATTTTATTATTAAAATTCCTATTTTAAATTAAGAAAAATAATCATAAAAGATACAGCCCTTAAAGTTACGTATTAATGCACAGAAAGACAGAAAAGTATGGCCTGTGGATATAACATAATAAATATATTTCGTAATTTTATTACAAAATATTATTAAAATAAATATTTTATTTATAATATTTTGTATTTAAGGAAGCGCTGTCCGGCGTTGCCCGGCCCCATTTTTTTATTATTAAAATTCCTATTTTATATTAAGAAAAATAATCATAAAACATACAGCCCTTAAAGTTACGTATTAATGCACCGAAAGACAGAAAAGTATAGAATGTGGATATAACATAATAAATATATTTCGTAATTTGATTACAAAATATTATGAAAATAAATATTTTATTTATAATATTTTGTATTTAAGGAAGCGCTGTCCGGCGTTGCCCGGCCACATTTTTTATTATTAAAATTCCTATTTTAAATTAAGAAAAAAACTAACAAAGATGATTTTCCTGATGCTAAAACTTGTACAGATCGATTTTTCTTTATAAAAATTATCTATGGTGTGAATTTTGAAAAATCCTTCGAGCTGTATAATATTTTAAAAATACATAAATAAATAAATATATATATATATATAATTTTTGCTAGTAAAATAATATAAGATTACATATTGAGAATAAATTAATAATAAATTTATCTTAAGTTTTTATTTTTTAATGTTGTTCTGAATAATAAAAATCCTCATTTGTGTGAAAATAAACTTCAATTATCATGGTTTGTTCTTTCCTATTTCAGATGAAAAGATTTCAAAAGGCATTGATTAATTTTACAAAAATTTAATCTCGAATTTCTTTCTCAAGTGAAAAAAAAAAAAAAAAAACCAAAAAAATTAAAAACCAAAATCCTTTTTGAAATTGGGTGTTTGAAATGAGAGCGGGTATTTTAACTGATTGATGGATGAATGGTACTTACGAGGACGACAAGCGTGCTGGCGAGGGTGATGGCGAGGACGAGGCAAAGGCGCATCGCGGAGCCGAATGGCGCGTGGAGTGCGGAAGCTGCCGGGGCTTCCCTTTATAGCCGAGTCCAGCAAGGCTAATGACGCCCTTGGGTATTGTGTGTCCACTGCCCCCGGTCAATTCAATTGACCAATTGCGGGCAATTTGCACACTGCCGGTGCGCACAATGACTGGAAAAAGGGATGGGCGGAGACTCTTAGGTCTTTGCAACCAGCCTCAGTTACAAACAAAGCAGCTTGAGATTGGTTGAATAACATTCACACTTGTTGCAAGCAAAGAAGAAAAGGAGAAGGAGGGGGGGAGTCCATTTGATATATTAAATCAAACGAATTTAATCTTAATCCTAGTTTAACTTTATTCTTCATATTATTATTATTATTCTAAATATTATTTTTACTATCTTACTATTGAATTTTCTCTAAATTCTTTTTGCATTTCTAAATGATCTTATATTCTGCGTATTAATTCTATTCGTTTTATTATTATACTTCATTAATGCAAGAATAATGAAATTTGGTATACGGGCATTATTCAAAATTCGTAGTTTTCTATCAACTTTTGAGAAATGTAGCTTAACAGGAAGAGGACCATTACCTACCACGTTTTCATTTTTTATCCCCTCTTAAACAGACCGTAAATCTAAAGATGATTTTTCAGATAATTAAAAATTGTATAAAACTGCTATATATACAATTTCAGCTTAATTGAATCGCTGAAAGTACCAGAATTAATTTTTTAAATTTTATCTTAATAAGCGGGAGTGTCCTCCCCTAGACTTTCCCGCATATAAATAGGTATAAAGAGTTGTGAATGAATATTTAGAATGTGTAAACTTGGTATTGATAAAGAGCCAGTTCGTAGTAGTTTATTGGTGTCAAATTTGATATTTGGTAACATTTATATATATACATATATATATATATATAGAATAAAGTGCTACTTCCGGTTAACTGATATTTTAAATGTAAAAAAAACAGATATGGATATAATATAAATATTTTTAATTTTATTTTCTTTATAATATATAAGGGCTGGCTGTGACGTCATGAAGTGCTGGGTGACGTCATATAATTTTAAATTAAGAAAAAAATAATGAAGATGATTTTTCTCGAGGATAAAACCAATACAAAGTGCATAACACGTGGAGATATGTCCTCACGTGAAATTTGATATGAAAATAACCCTTCACTTCCTCTCTTCGATCGGCAATACTAGCACTTCCGGTTTCCGGATTTGCACCAAAAGTTGATCAATTCATCCTACTGATGTATTAAGTAAATTACCAAATTTCATCAAAATCCGTTGAGCCGTTCAGGCTGTACACATCTCTACGGACACACATCGGACGGACGGACAGACATCATGCTAAAAATACTTTTTTCTGTTAAGAAAATGCATGATTCGTGGAGATATGTACCTAAAAATATCCATAGGTGAAATTTGGTGTGAAAACAATACCTCCCTTACTATCGTCGGTCGGTAAAAAAGAAACGCTACTTGTATAGGTAAAATGTCACTTCCGGTAGTCAGATCATGATGAAATTTGGTATCTCAATTTTTTTCATATTTTTAAATCTATATACAAAATATGAAGCAAATATCTCGAAGCAAACTGGTACTTTACTTGAAAGGTAAACGCAACCAGTGTAGGTAAAGTACCACTTCCGGTTAACCGATTTTGACGAAATTTTGATAGAAATCTACAAACTGTGAATAATATCGGTGTACCAAATTTCGAAGTCCTAGCTTGATTCGTTTTTGAGTAAATTTGCTTACAGACATTACATACATACATACATACATACATACATACATACACACACACAGACATAATTCGAAAAATGGTATTTTCCGACTCAGGGAGGTCTAAAACGTCAAGATCTATCGAAATCTCGAAGTCGAAATTTTTGACGATTCCAATACTTCCCTTATACGAAGTATGCGGGAAAGTAAAAATGAAGGTAAAGGTTTTAAATTTAAAATATTTTAATTAATTAATTTAATTGATTATCAATACTATAATACACATTGAAATTTTTTAAATTAATTAATTAATTAATTAATTAATCCAATTCAATTATACTTAATGTATAATTAATTAAATTTAATTTAAATACAATAAATATGTGTTAATTAATCCAATTTAAATTTGCGAGATAATCGAGTGGAGACACTCTAGATTTATTTTATTCATATTATTTTAATCTTTAGTAATAAATTAATTTAAACAATATAAGTGTACAAATAAGTATCCGCCATTTAACAAAAGGTTATATTTAAATTGTCAAATCGAAAATATATAATCGTAATATGGGGATAACCTTTTCAAGTATGAATGAGTAATTTATAAATATAAAAATATCAAGTTTTGTGCTTAATATGTGCCATTTTCTTAATTACAATTCTGATACTGATGCACATTGATTTGATTTTACAAGCATATGATGAAACTGCTTTAAGCGAGAGAAGTTTTAATTGGATAAAGAGAAGGTTATGGAAATCCAAATATAATAATAAAATTGGAAATATATTATTGCAACAAGTACTGCACTTACATTAGAAGGGACTTAATAACCAATTTTAGATCGTTTAAAATTGTTATATTCTTAATTCATAAAATTTATTTGTATTCATAATTATATAATTACATATAAAAATCAATTTTCTTTAAATTGAGATTTGAATTAGTTTTTCATTTCAAAAACTCTTTAATTTCAAGTTTAATAATATATATTTCTGGATGCAGCCGCTATTTAGTTTATTTATGTTTGATATGTATATATATTGTACAATATTTGCTCATTCATTTAGAGCTTCCAAATCTAATATAAATAAAAAATTGCAAACATTTTATTTTTTAAGAAATTCAACTTCAAGATTTGATTATATTTTTTGATTATTATTCGTTCGTATAGGACACGGATGGCGAACCTTTTTCAATGTCCGTGCCACAAAATTATAAAAAATCTTTTTGAAGTAACTAACGTGCCACAAAATTGTCATTTTTTTCCTCTACCACCTTTTAGCTTGAATATATAATCGAATATTTTTGTATAACTTATAACTATTCTGTATAAAGTCTTATAATTTTAAATATTAACATTTATACCAAAAAATTAAATTGATTATCAAAAAATTTGGAATTTATTTGTGGCAATAATATATCTTTCCTAAAAAAAATGTTTTTTATTTTTTTTTTTTTATTGTATGAAAATTCTTTAATTGATTTTAGATTATAGTGTTGTTGCGGACTCACTATATTATTTCCACTTTTAGGAAAAATTCACATTTCCATATTTTTAAAAGAAATCCTTCTTGTTTTATTATCCTAATAACTTTCTTTCTATCTCAGATGATTCAAAAATTTCAGAAATTATTAAGATATCAACAATGTAATTTCCACCAACTTCTTGTGAATTATTTCGAGAAATTATTTTGTTAATATACGTTGAAATACTACTGGTGAAATATCGAAATGAAAGTGGCTTCCATTGACATAGACTAAAGTTTTTTTATATAGATCTTTCCCCATTTAAGCGCCACAGGGTGAGAGGTTAGCGTAGCTGGTTCACATTCTCGTGTCCCGAGTTCACGTCCCAGGCAAGAGAATTTCTCTAGCTGATGTCTATGGGACTTGATAGCGCCTCCGATCAAGAAAATCAAGGTAAATGTTGATAGGACCCGTTCTACTGATCATAGGAGACCTCATTAATATATCCGGCTTGTCCTTGCAAAATCAGAGGTTTAGTTATTTCTTTCAAATTTCATAAATTGTAATTTTAATGTGAATTGTTCATTTTTAATTTATTTCTATTGAAAAAGTTATAATTATTCAAAAAATAATTTTGTCTTTATTCGTGCCATGAAATTTTTCAAACGTATGGCTCGGGTGCCATAGGTTCACCATCCCTGTAATAAGACATTTAAAATTTTTTTTTTTTGCATTAATCTAATAATATGGTTTTCTATATTTTTAGATTTAATAGAGTAAATATATATAATCAAACTTCAACCATCCGTTCAATTATTGTGATTTTTCAAAGCAATTAGTGTCAGTGTTTTTGTAAAGAATCGTTTTCGTTTACGAAGTGCGGATTCCGGGCGGATACGCGGTTACAAGCGGAAGGGTTTCTTTTGTCTTGTTTTATTATTATTTTTTTATTTTTATTTTTGTTTCATTTAAAAGACTATCAAATACACAATGGAGACATGCTAGATGCTTTTGATTGTATAAACAAATGTTAGTGCTTATGTGACAAATACGTAGAGGTATATATATATATATATTACGTATACTAGTACCTACTTGTATAGGCTAGAAAAACAAAATAAATACATTTACAAGTTTATTTTTATATAAATAAATTCAGGAACAATGACGTTTTAAATAATATATTGGTTATTAGTAGTTAATGGATCGAGAAAAAATAAAATTTAGTAAATAATAATAACTAACTTTATTAAACTTTCAACTTTTATCAATGATAATAATATAAATCAGAGTATATTATTTATTTATTTATTTGTATAATTAATATTAAATGTATTTTTGTAATAAATAAGTTTTAGTTACAAAATTTCTTGATAAAATATTTTTTAAAAAATTACCAGGTGTAGAAGTATGAAACCGGAATTTCTCTATAGATAGTGCTCGTTATCAGTTTAAAGACTGTAAGACCGCTTCTGAAGCGTTATCTTCTCCCTCAAACAGCTGACGAAGTTTGTCAACACACAATAACCTTATTCTCCAGACTTGGCTCTGTCTGATTACCATCTATTTCAGTGATTCCCAAAGTGGGCGCTGGAGCGATCCAGGGGGGCGGTGATGGCTACAAGGTGCATTTAGGGAAAATTACTTGTATATTACTTTTCTATTTATTCTAAGATCAATAAATAGATACATAAATTCAATGTTTCTAATTTACACCTTTATTTATAATATTTTGCTAATAGGTATATTTATCTTTCTGTTTAATTGTTATTAAAATTAAAAAAAGTTAATTTCCAAGGTGGCGCTGAGTAATTTATTTTTCTAAAAGAGGGCGCTTGGCCAAATAAGTTTAGGAACCACTGATCTATTTGCATCATTGAGACATGCACTAACCGGACAACACTTCGATTCGTATGAAAATGTATAAAAATGGCTCGACAACTGATTCGCTTCAAAGGAAGAATTGTTTTTTTTAGCGTGACCGAAGATATGAGAAAAATGTATAAATTCCAATAGAGATTATTTTGAATAAGATAATTTTTATATTTCCAAATAACAGACATGCAATTTTTACAAAAATATTCCTGTTTCATACTTTTACACCTATGTATATTAAAACTTTAATAAAAAAAAAATTTGAATTTTGTTTTTTTATTTAATTTGGTGATAAATGGTAATATTCTATTAAAACAAAGAAAAAACGAATGAAACCCACTTCATAAGAAAATGTATATGAATAATAAGTAATATTTCATCACCATTTAATTATTAATATTTTTACTTCTAGAATCAGCCTTTTTCCACCTCGACCCTCATTTCTATATCTATCTAATTAATTAATTATCACTCTGTAATGACTGAACTCGAAGTTTCTTGGCAGAATAATCAAATCCTATGTATTTTTATTCTCTTCTAAAAAAAACTAACTTTTGAACGTCCTATGCAAGGACAACGCCTATTAAGTCGGTAATATCAATTAGGTGTCCTATGATCATAAGAACGGATCATATCAACCTTCACCTTGATTTTCTTGATCCGAGGCGCTATCAAGTAGCTTTCCCAATTTTGATCCCGGAGGCTAAATTGACCCTAGCTAGAGAAATTCCCTTGTCAGGCCCGGGACATGAACCCGGGAGCACGAGAATGTGAGCCAGCTTCGTTAACCTCTCACCCTGTGGCGCCTTTATTCTCTTCTAATAATTTCATAATTAATACCTTTATATTATCTTGGCACTACTTTCATTTTCTACTCCCTCTGATCGTTTTCTAATTTGTTTTCTGATAAATACATTTTTAACTAATTTTTCTTCAATTCAAGATAGATACGTATAAATTGATCTATATTTGTAAATATGAGCATTTCTAATTGAAATATTTACTAAAAAAATTATTGAAAATATGGTATTAAAAAATGGTTATTTATGGATTAAGCGAATATAATATATTTACAACTTTATCATGATTGAAATTGTATATATATCTCTCTCTTTCTTCCCAAAATGACAAATGAAAAAGAGTAACAACGCCAATTGCCAGACACTTCCTTTCATCTCACAAGTAATCATAGCATAACATTCACTCACTTAATCTTAATTAGCATGTAAGACATTACCATGTTGTCTTGTGGTTGCATTTGCAATCTCATCATATAAAAAAAGTTGTTTAAGACAGGATATATATAAGTATATGTGTTAATATAAATTTTCAAATTTTCTTTAATATGAATTTACACAATCTTTAAACTTGGAACATATTTTCAATAAACAAGACAGAAGTAAATCAAGTCTTAATTTCGTCAATGACTTATTATAATATAATAATTAATAAATATACCAATTTTTAAATTGTAGATTTGTTTATGAAATCATGAAATATTAGTTAATTTTTTTAAATAAAATGCCTTGGAAATTTATAGTGGGTATGTGGAATGTTAAATATATGGTGAGTATATAAGTGTTGATTGACTAATGAGCAGCTACTCTTTAAATATATCTCCAGATATTGAATTGTTTAAGTGAAGAGGCTATTATGAGGGGAACACAGGAACGTGATAAAAGAATGAATTCACATTGAGTAGAAAGAAAAAAACTCTGACTTTTTTACGTCCTACGCAAAGATAACGCCTAGCAAGTCTGTTATATCAATTCAGTGTCCTATGATCAGTAGAACGAGTGCTATCAACATTTACCTTGATTTTCTTGATCAGAGGCGCTATCAAGTAGCTTTCCCAATTTTGATCCCGGAGGCTAAATTGACCCTAGCTAGAGAAATTTCCTTGCCAGGCCCGGGACTTGAACCCGGGACCACGAGAATATTAGCAAGCTACACTACCTCCTACCCTGTGGCATTTTCAACATCAAGTAGATCAATGTATAAAGTTTAATCTTACTACAAGTAAGTTCTATAGAAAAAAGATATCCTTCTTATTTGAAATATAAAAAATAAATTGAATTAATACCTAAATTAAATAAAAATAAAAATCATAACAGTATAAGGTCTATTAAAAATAATATTTTTGTTCAACATATATCGCAAATATTACAATCAAATCGAACCCACCTATTTATATATCTAAAAAATTTTATACTAAATATAACAATTTATTATTTATTTTAATAAAAATTTAAAAAAAAGTAATTTTATTGATATCAACACGATCTGAAATAAATTAAGTTTTAAAAATAACGATTATACGTTAAATAATAATTAAATTAGTTTTTTAATATTTATTTTCTTTAATAATATAATTTAGATATCATGGAGAATGGACCACTTAAAGTATTTTTTTACCAATTTAAAAATTAATGTATAAAAAAGATTCACTGATTTTTAGTAATTATTTAAAACTCTGAACAGTATTATAAATATAAGATAAATATGTATATAAAAAATATTAGTAGTAATCTAAACATAAAACTTTTGAATAGCATTAACTGATTTAGAGTTCAAGCAACACAACTCTGTTATTTGGGTTACATAATGTAAAGGCGCTCATTTTATTAAACATTTGACTATCAAAATAAATATAAAATTTATATAAAACTATAGTTTTTGAGTTACGGACAATTTTTTATTAAATCACTAAGATTGCTAAAAAATTGAAATGTCTTCTGTAAATTCTTATAATTTATAATTGTAATTATTGACATGAAATAATTTTCCATAAATAAAACTAAAATTTATAAAATTACCAAAATTATCGTTGTTTTGATATTAAAATATTTTTATTGGATTCATTGACTAAATCATCTCACTGTAATTCTTGATATCTTCGAAAAAATGTAATAAACCATATTTGATTTTCGGGAAGCCCCCTATATAATACGAGGTCTGTTCAAAAGAAAAGGTGAATTTTGAATTACTGTGAAAAGTATTTATTTATTCATTAATATCCATTTTGTCACGTTCAAAGTAATTTCCCTCAGATATAATGCACTTATGCCAGCGCTTCTTCCAATCATCGAAGCATTTCTGAAATGCGCTTTTCGTAATGGCCATCAGCTCGTTCTTCGATTCCGAGTTTATCTCATCAATTGTTTCAAAACAATTTCCTTTCATTGGTCTCTTCAGTTTTTGAAATAGGAAAATGTCGCAGGGAGCCAAATCTGGTGAATACGGTGTTGTTTTTGGCGTAATAATCACGAACAAAAATGATGTGTGATCTAGTGCATTATCCAAGTTTTTATTTTCCACAATTTCAATCGTTCGAGCCTTATTGCTTCAAGCACAAAGTTCCTCCTAGTATTAATTTTTTTTCTTTTAAGTAAAAAATCGAAGTACACACAAAACATGACTAATTTTTTCAGTAGTCACAAACAAACTACTAATCAAAAATGGCTGATAATATCAACATATATGAAACAAATGGGTATCAACATAATAAAAAAATATTCGATAATCGAATGTACACAGCCCGCGAAAATTCATAATTCACTTTTTCTTTTGCAAAATAGATGGGATTTTTGTTTGAAAGTGAGTTTGTTGAGTGTAAATGTAGTTTTAATTTTGTTCAATGATCAAAATACCAATCAATAAAAACACCATCACTTTTAAATAATTGAGTCTTAAATAACTTATCCAATTCGATAATTCTTAAATTGTTTTTATACCTAATATTTATTATTATTATTATTATATTTAATTATAGCTTTCTCTAAAATTTTTCATTTATTGAAATTTTATTAGAGCATCTAATCAAATATATTTAGAGAATTTCATTAATTTTTTAAAGTTTCACAGTTTAATTTTCTGATGAGATAATTTATTTTTTATAACAATTTTATTTTTATATAATTATATTATGGAAAGAAATCCATTATTTTTTCGGTAGATGGCTGTAGTGATCGATATCTCGTAAATTATCGATCAAACAATTTCAAATTTATGCTCGTTGTCAAGGTAACAGTTCGCACTAAAAGAATTCGTTTGCAGTTTTTTGTTTTGTCCATTCAGTTCTGAGTTACACGGCGTTAAAGATGGAAGTCAACAAAGAGAAAATTCGGTACATTTTACAGTTTTTCTTTGATAAGGGCGAAAATGCAAGTCAGGCGGCTGAAAATGTGAATAGTGTTTATGGTCCCGATACTGTAACAGCTAATTACGCGCAATTTTGGTTTCGTCGATTCCGTTCGGGTATTTTTGACGTTAAGGATGCCCCTCGCACAGGCAGGCCCGTCGTCGAAAATGTCGACAAAGTCACTGAAATCATCGAAGTGGACCGGCATGTTAGTAGTCGTAGCATCGCCCAGGAGTTAAAGATCGACCACAAAACAGTTTTAAACCATTTGCACAAAGCTGGGTTTAAAAAAAAGCTTGATGTTTGGGTGCCACACCAATTAACACCAAAAAACATGATGGATCGAATTTCCATCTGCGAAGTCTTGACCAAACGTAATGAAATCAACCCATTTCTTAAACGGATGGTGACTGGGGATGAGAAATGGGTCACATACGACAACATTATGCGAAAGCGATCGTGGTCAAAGCGTGTTTTAGTGATAAGAAATTGGCATCAAGGGAAGAGTGTGAAAATCAATTGCTGGAGTTTTTCGCTAATAAGGACCAAGACTTTTATGAGAGAGGCATAATGAAGCTACCATTAAAATGGCAACAAATTATAGAACAAAATGGTGCATATTTGACCTAAATCGGACAATGCAAAACATGTTAAATAAAGTCTTGAAGTTCACGTAAAAATAATGGATTTCTTTTTCCCCAACCTATTATTATTAATTTATATTAATTATTTATTTATTATATTTCTCTTTAATTTTTTTAAGATTTTAGAAATTATAGAAAAATAAATTATCTGCCAAAAAATAAACACCTTTTGCATTGATAATTAAATAATAACTCAATTATATTTTGATAATTTTTACGTATAATAAAATATACTCGTAAAATGAATAAAAATGAGACGTTTTTAAATTTCCCCATGACACATTTATTATATAGGCTCTTACACAGAGGATCTGATTCACCACTTTACATTGTTTCTCTTAACTTTGTCTTGTGCTTATTAAAAGTGCTTTCTTAAGTTCTTAAGTTGAAGTGTATTAAAAAACTATCGATTTTTACTTTTACAATGAAGAGCGAAAGATTTTCTTTAATTTATGTATTTTTTTTACTCCTGTATATATACAGGGTCGACCAAAAGTCCGGTAACATTTCAATTGGTTATAAAAAATACAAAAAGAGATATGAGAGCAAATATGTTTATTTATTATAAAAGTACAAAAAAATCAGGATTTTATTTTTTTAAAAATAGCGTCGTCCAAATGTGCCCCTTGTTTAGTTTGGCACCCCTGTAACCTAGTGCGGAAATTTTCCATCACCGCCCGACAAGTGTTTGGAGAAATGTTCTGAATTTCCTCGCTTATATTTTCTTTTAATTCTTCAATAGACTGAGGGTTGTTATTAAAAACTTTACTTTTGAGGTATCCCCAAAGGAAAAAGTCATTGGTGACAAATCCAGGCTGCGGGGTGGCCAGTTAATGTCTCCTCTTTTGGATATGACTTTTTGTCCAAAAATTTCACGAACCGCTGCTATTGAGTCGTTTGAGGTGTGACATGTTACCCCATCTTGTTGTAACCATAGTAGTCCTGTAATGCTGGAGCAAAAAAGTTCTGTAGCATGGCAATGCATCGCTGTGTGTTGACGGTAAAGGGACGGCTTCTCTGATCCTCATAAAAATACGGACCAATAATTCCACTGGCTGATAAAGATGCCCATACAGGAACTTTGGGCGAGTGTAAGGGCTTTTGGTGCTTCAATTGCTTGTTAGCATCACTCCAATATCTGCAATTTTTTCTGTTCACATGCCCAGTGAAAATGTGCCTCGTCTGAGAAAAAGATGTTATTGAAGCTCGTAAACCTCGCAAGCATTTCGTTGGCAAACTGCAGTCTCTGAATGTAGTCATTTAGCCTTAATTGTTGTACAATTTGAATTTTATACGGGTGTAAATGTAAATCGTTGTGTAGAATACGATTTAAAGATGTCCTGGACACATGTAAAACACTATACCGCTTTCGAGTAGAGAGGCCAGGTTGTTCTCTATCAGATGCTCGTACGCGCTCTATGTTTACGGGCTCTCTCGACGTCCTAGGTCGGCCGGATCATGGTTGATTTAATGTTGAACCCGTCTCCTCGAAATTCTGTACCCAATTTTTAATTGCACGAGTTGATGGAGCTTGATTTTTATTTCGTATGTTGTACTGTGTACAAAATTTTCGTCGCGCTTCAGTCGCAGAATCGTTGTTGCGATAGTACTCGCGTACGCAAAACGCGCATTGTGCTCCGCTGAACGACGCCATGGCACTGAATTCCAACTAGCCGCTCTCGCGTTTAGTAACGCCCCGCTCCCCCCTATCCCCCGCAATTCGAAGCAGCGCTCGATTCAAATGTTACCGGACTTTTGGTCCACCCTGTATATATATCTTGTCCTATATTGGAGGCTTAGTATGGGTTGGGTTAACTCTGGTTAATTATGAATTAGAAAATAGTTTGGTGAATCCAGCGACGGTTGATGAGAGTAAAGTTGAATTCATTAAGAAGAAAAATCAGATATTAAATTAAGATAAAATTAATATTTAATAATAAAAGATGAGAGTTATGAGTTTTCCGCTTGTTCTTCAGGTTTAAGTGAGACATCTTCTGTGGGTTGAAAACTGCTGTGGGGGGTAGAAGTCGGCTTTTCAAATTTTTCTTTATTCTCTGAAATTATTACCGGCCGACGTTAGTAAGGGAGGTATTGTTTTCACACCAAATTTCACATGTGGAGATTTTTACATATCTCCACGAATCATGCAGTTTCTTAACAGAAAAAAGTATTTTTAGCTTCATGTCTGTCTGTCCGACCGTATAGATGTGTACAGCTTGAACGGCTGAACGGATTTTGATGAAATTTGGCATATTTACTTAATGCATTAGTAACATGAATTTATCAACTTTTGGTGTATATCCGGAAACCGAAAGTGGTAGTATTAGCGAACGACGATAGGAAGGGAAGGGTTATTTTCACACCAAATTTCACATGAGGAGATTTTTTTTACATATCTCCACGAATCATGGCACTTTGTATTGGTTTTATCCCTGGGAAAAATCATCTTTATTAGTTTTTTCTTAATTTAAAATTATATGACGTCATCCAGCCATTCATGACGTCACAGCCTGGTCTTACATATATATTCTAAATAAAATAAAATTAAAAATATTTATGTTATATCCGTATCTGTTTTTTATTACATTAATAGATATATTAAAATTATTTGAAATTGTTTCTGTAACTGGAAATTAATTTACTTCATCGTCGGTTCGGACCTGGCCACAGGTCAACTTATTTTTTTAAGAAGCAAGTTGAAAAAATTTAGAAAACACTGGACTAGATTTATGAATTAATTTGCATATATAAAAAAATATTTTTGAAATAGTTCCTTCAACTGAAAAATATACTGGAACCAAAGAAGGTTGAGATATATAAAATGTTAATTGACCAAACGCCTTATTTTTTTTTAATCTTTTTTTTTTAAGGCAAACTTTCTTTATTATTACTTTTTCTAAATTTCGGAAGGCGAGGCTTGGAAGGGCTAATTTATGGGGAAAGGAGGAGGCCCTATTAAATATTCAATTGTTTTTTTTTAATTTAATTAATAATAAAAAAATAATTGAATATCGCGATTATTTTCTTTAACTTTTTATTTTCATTTTGAAATATACAATTTCATAGTTTAAACTTTGATATATTTTAAATATTTTACTATATAGGTAGAATTAATTATTATTATAATTTCTCAATTTAAAATTAAAATGCAAACATCACAAAAATAAATCATATATATTGTAAAAATATAACTCTTTTTCATTATTATTTCTTTTTAACTTACCAAATATAAAAATATTTTATTTTTTTTTTATGGAAATTATTTCATATGAATATAAATATATTGTAATCAATAATAATTTAATATTAATAAATTATCAAATTTTTTTCTTATCATTGTACTGATAAATCATATTTGGAAAGAAATAAAATATATTTAAGCTTATTTAAAAAATTAACTTAATGTATAATTTTTGTTAATTATAAACATGTTATATATATATATATATATATATATATATATATGTAAGGTGGCTTTCAAATGAGAGAAAGGTTTCTTCGTTTTTGTTGTGATTTTATTAATTCTAAAAGAATATTTACAATTATTATACAATTATTAGAATATTTACACATTTAAATAATACATACCTAAAAGAATAATTAAATTACACGTTATTTATAGAATAGTATATACACAATTAAAATTAAACTAACTGCTTATCTTACATTAATACTTAATAAATACTTAATAAGCCCTCTATCCTAAACTATATATACTAAGGTTAAAAGAAGCTATAAATATAATTTATATATATATATGGTAGACGAGCACTTAATATTTTATTTCGAAAACTATAAGAAAAATTAAAATAAATTTAATATCATTTTTAATTATTAAAAATATTAACATTTGTAAATTTAAAGTAGATTTTATTATAATGAACGATAAGAAGAAGAATAATTGGATAACTGAATTTCAACGAATTTATTCATGAATAACTAAAGAAGAAATTCAATATTGTAATTAAATTAATTAACTATTAAAGTTATTTATTATTTCTCTTTGATGCGAACCGAATGTTATGGCAGAAGCTGCAAAATTGAATGAGGATATGGGAGCTAAAATTATAGATATAAATTTTGGTTGCCCTGTTAAGAAAGTTGTAAACGGTTATGCAGGATCAGCACTAATGCGTGATGAAAAAAAGGCTGCTGAAATAATTGAAGCTGTAGTCAAGGCAGTGAATGTGCCAGTTACAGTAAAAATGCGCACTGTTGTCTTTAATAAAGCTCTTTAACTCAGGTAAGACGGGAAATTACAGCTTTTTCAGTAACGGTTTAACAAATATTGCAAATAAAAATCGTAACTTAGCTCTACTTCTAGCCAATAAGCTGATTGTCCACCTCAAACAAGAAAAAGTAGTCTTTCAAAAATTTATAGAATATTGCTCTAGTTCAATTAACGATAAAATGCTATCTATTCCCTTTCAAATAGAGCATTGCATATTGAAAGAAGATTGGATTAATGCAATTTTGAGGTTGAAGGAAGCAGTTAAACCTGAGTTGTTTCCATTTTGGAAAGAACTGTTTACTGGAGCTGAGAAGAGGTCAAATGGATTTTTGATAAAACATATATCCCCCTCTATCTAGCTCATTAATAAGTTATAATAGCCCTCTAAAGACGTTTTAAAGAATTTGGTTGCAGTAAAGACAATTAATTGGTTAAATTCCTTAAACTTCATTAAAAAATACAATTTTTATGATATACCACATATAGAATAAATGTCAACCATTCGAAATTAATAAAAAATATATACAATATATATTAAGAATTGTTTCTTATATTTTGTTTAGTTATTTTGAATAATGAATAATAATCTTATTCTTAAATATTCATAGTTTATAAGGAATAATTTTGAAAATGAAATTATTTTTATTTATTAAAACAAGTGTACCTACATATACAAAAAAAGCTCAGAAAGTTATTTATTATTTTTATAAGAAATCCTTTTAAAATATGATAGGTTGATAAATAAAAAATAAGAAAATTTTTTCTATTCATAAGGTCTGAAAAAATAAGCAATCTTTAGTTAATATATTATAGGTATATCTATCTTATCTATATCTGTTCAGTTAATTTATTAAAATTTTTGGACGAGCAGCCAATATTCTTAAAATAATTTTTCTAGTTCACGACTTTATCACCTTATTTGAATAATCTTATCATATTATACGAGCAAAAACTGTATTTATATCTTATCTTCTTATGAGAGTAAAAATTGTTTGTTTGTTTGTATATATGTAAATGGGTTCTCAGAATCCGCTCTAACGATTTTTGAAATTCACACCAGAGATAGTATTTATAAAGAAAAATTGAGTTGTTGTGTAAAATGTTTAAAGTATATAATAATAAATTGTATAAATTTGTTAAAGGGTCGAGGGATAGCACGGTGTCCCAGGTATATACACCTATTTTATATCAACAGGCCTACTTTTCTGTTTGTATGTTATTATTCGGTGAAAAAGATATTAATATTATCAGCCAAACCCAATAATAATGAATCATTTTTTTAACTTAATTACCGAGCCGAGGCTCGGGGTCCCGGTACTATATATATACAATATATATTTGTATTTTTGAAATATTTAACCACTCGATGGATTTTTTTGAAATTCACACCATAGATAATATTTATAAAGAAAAATCGATCTGTAGGTATAGGTTTCAGTCTCGCGAAAAATCATCTTTGTTAGTTTTTCTTAATTTAAAATAGGAATTTTAATAATAAAAAAAATGGGGCCGGGCAACGTCGGACAGCGCTTTCTTAAATACAAAATATTATAAATAAAATAGAATTAAAAATATTTATTTTAATAATATTTTGTAATCAAATTACGAAATATTTATTATGTTATATCTGTAGGCCATACTTTTTTGTCTTTCGGTACATTAATACGTACGTTTAAGGGGTGTATGTATTATGATTATTTTTTTTTAATCTATGATCATTTAAATTATTTGAAATTGTTTGATATGTTTTGTCGTTTATTTATTTTGAATAATATTCTTAATCTTAAATATTCATAGTTCATAAGGAATATTTTTTTTAAAAGTACCAAGCAGCGACTCGGAGAACCAGATATTATACCATAAATAGCCATTCGTGTTTGTTTGGTTGCCTATATTCCCAGATATTAGCTGATGTTATTTTAAATTTATTGTATATAGATAGGTACATATATTTATACTGTTTCAAAATCATAAACAAAACTAATTATAATTATTTTAATTTACGCGTAAATTAATATTAATAATATCAAGTCTAATGAAATACATTATTAAATAATGCATTTTAATATATTAACTAATCTGTTTTTTTTTTTAAATATTATCACATATTTAGTCATTTGAAAACGTTTCATCCCCTCTATCACATAATGTCATATTTTCTTTAATGTAATTTTTCTCTCTAAATTCATAGTAACAATTTAATAAACTAACATTTTTTTATAGTTTAAAATTTTTTAGTTACATCCTAATTTAACAAACTATTATAAATGAAACAACATAATACGTTATATATAAACATGACTTAATATTATGTATTATAATTTACATTTTTATTGTGAAATACCATCAACCTCAATTAATTCAATTTTATCACAAACTGTCACCTAATGTTAAATCCACCCCTTCCTCTCTGATATAATAATTATTAATGTCCTCAATTGTAGACTGTGGCCTTATCTCTATAAAAAAAATAATTTCAGTAAATTTTTTTTTTTTTTTTTTTAATTTTAAAAATAATTTATTAAAAACATTATTTTATATATTATCATCTCTACATTATTATTAATAATTCATATTTTTTATAATAATACAATTTATGATACATAATACCTCATAGCTAAATGAATAGAAAAATTTCCATTTAATATAATTTAGATTTAGTAAATTCTCAATTTTTTTTTAAAAAATTATTTAATATACATTATGAATATAATAACGATTTGTAACGATTATTCTAGAACTTTTTTATTTATAGATAAGAAAAAAAAGAATTATTTTCTTTTACTATTTTTAATAAATTTGAATTAATAAAAAACACAAAAAAAAAAAAAATTTATATATTTTTTTCAAAATTATTTAAGTAATTCAAAAATTATTTTATAAACAATAGATTAAATGAAAATATAATATATAATTAAATTAAATAGAATAATTAATTTAATAAATCTGACATAAAATATTTTTAACAATTTTCTTTTCTTTTATTTTCTTTTATACTTATTTGTGATAGTACATATATGAATTTATATTTAATGAATTTTTTTACTATTTTTAACCAATTTGAATTAAAAAAAACAAAAAAAAAATTTTATATATTTTTTTCAAAATTATTTAATTCTCAAAAAATAATTTATAAACAATAGATTAAATGAAAATATAATAAATATATAAATTAAATAGAATAATTAATTTAATAAATAAAATAAATATTTTTTTTTTAAAACTATTTTATTTTATTTTCTTTTTCTTTTATTCTTAAAATGATTTTAGAAAATTATTGTGATAGTGTGATGATGAGGATGATGATGGTGATGATGGTGTTAGGCCCTTTATTGAGTGAGTCCGCATCCCCGTGTTGCGCGAGGCTAATATCGACGGGCCCATTGTGCGAGGCTACTGTTCTCCGGCTTCACCGCCAGGGAGCGGAACCTTTGAGCTGAGCGCACCGTCGTCTGGCGGCCGCGTAGTCGCCCCTGACAGAGCCGCTAGGCAACATCGCATCCATACATCCACACACACACAAATATATATATATATATTTACTCACAAACCATTTCCTTCAACCCTTTAACCAACCTTTATTTATTTACATTTTTTTTTCCTCACCATTCCAATACACGTTATGCATTCTGAGTGAGGAACACAATTCGTATCGTGTTTTTTGAAAGATAAATAAATAAGTTTTTTTTTATTATTATTTTTGTTTTTTTTTTGTTTTGTAAAATAAATATTTGTGTTTTGTGCGAGTGAGTGATTCGTGCGTGTGCCCTGTGTGATTGAGTGGGGGAGGGGGTGGGCAAAGCAAATTATACCGAGTCCGGCGAAATGCCGGGCGAAATTGTGGTGGAGTCCAATGGGGGGAGTCCGCGGATTGGTGATGCAGGCCCCCAAGAGAAGGCCCCCGTCGTCAACGGCGCAAATGTCGAAACGCTACCCAGGCATTCCGGCAAACAGGTATGGTAAGAAGGCCGGCCGGCTTACATTAATTCTTTTAAATACATAAAAAAAAAAAACAATTGGTAATTCTATTGAATGGTCATCCAGTCATGAATTTGAATAAAACTTTACCAGTGGATTCCTTTTTTAATTCTAAATCAACTTTTCTTATGCAATTTTTGTGGGTCGCTTCTCGTCTATGAGATCAAAATTATTAAAATTTGCATATAAATTCAATATAGCTATTATATTTATAATATTTTATTGATTTCGCCACAAGAGGGCTTCACTAATTTTCGTTTTTTTTTCAATTCGGATTAAAAAAATTATAAAAATAATTAATAAATAACTTGCCTATATCCAAACCGAACCGAAAAAATTAATGAATAAGTGAATAATTAGTGACTTAGTCAATAAAACATTACTTAATGGCTGTACACTTTTCGACCTTCATAACCAGTTAATCTGTCAAACTTAAAAAATCTTTATTTATCTTGTAAACAAGAAAAGACCGTGAAATATTGCATATGGAGAGTTTATTTGGAATTAAAAAAGGAATCCACTGGTAAAGTTTCATCCAAATCCATGACTGGATGACCATTCAATAGAATTACCAAACAATTAAAGAAAATTGATTTTAATTAATGTGATGTCTTCGCCCTTTCCGCTATTCCAATCACTCTTGTCTTCATCTTCTTCCATTTGAAATTTTCTTAGTGACATTTGTAAATATTGCTGTTGGATATCGATTCGTTAGCACGCCCTGCGCGCGGTCTCTTTTTCGCACAGAAACATATTTTCCTTTTTCCTTTATCAGTTTGTTTTTTGTTTTTTTTTTTGTTTTTTTAATCCTAAAAATCTCATTTACTTTTTTATTAAATAAAATCAAATAAAATCAGGTCAATCCTATAAATCAAAAACAATTGATGTCTGTCCTACTGATAAATGCATATTTTAAATTAAACAATAACTAAACTTGTCATTTCATTTTTTTTCTCCCCTCCACCCCATCATCATCATCCCCAGTTTCATTCAAGCTTGGAAAATTCAATTTCACACCTCACACCTTCGATCTACTCGATACATCTAATTCAGGACAAAGAGAGAGAGAGAGAGAGAGGGAGAAAAAGAGAAAAAAATTTTTCGCATCCCTAACATTTATTCAAAAGATGAATTAATTAATTAAAAATATATATAAAATCACCCCTAAATTGAAATTACAATTCTAAATAAACATTCATCGATTATAATAAAAAAATAAAAAACAATATTATATATTTATTTTATTTTATTTTCCTATATAATATTAAATATAATTTTTTATTTTATTTTTATTTTTTTAATTCACTTGTACTTTTTTCAATTTTGTTTTTTTCAAATTTGATCAATATGAGTTTTCAATTTCAAAATAAACGATTGACCGGTTTGTTGTTATGAGTCATCTAATCGGTATGTTGCTCTCGCAGATCACTTATATAAAAAAGACATACACACCTCTAAATACAACATATATATATATATATAGATTTATATATATAAATATATACATCACAAATCAATATATATATACGAGGGTGGGATGAAAAGTTTCCGGCCTGACCAAGAAAAACGATGTTTTTAAATTTGTTTTTTGCTTTATTTTTCAACATTCAAGATAGAGGTAAGGGACCTGTACGATGTCAGTGGAACATGTGCGAATTATTTTGCACAACCATTTGAATATTGAAAGCTGTGTGCAACGTGGGTGCCGCGTTTGCTAACATTAGACCAAAAACTGCTTTCAACATTCAAGAGAGGTAAGGGATCTGTACGATGTCAGCTGAACATGTGCGAATTATTTTGCACAACCATTTGAATATGGAAAGCTATGTGTAACGTGGGTGCCGCGTTTGCTAACATTAGATAGATTGCTTCGAAAAACCATTTCTACCGACAATTTGGCGCTGTAGGCGTAATCCAAACAAATTTTTGCGTCGATTCATAACTGTTGATGAGACTGAAATTAAATTAAATCAAATTTATTTAATTAATTAAATTAATTATACCACTGTTATGAGAAATGCATCAGTGTTGATGGAAAAATATAGCAAATAAATAATTTAAAAACATCGTTTTTTCTTGGTCAGGCCGGAAACTTTTCATCTCACCCTCGTATATATATATATAATATATTTAATTTATTTTAATTAACTGATACATAAATATAAATATTTAATTTGTTTTTTTTTTAAATATTAACAATTTTTTAAATATATGACAATAAGTAAAAAAATATGGTAATAGTTAAGGATACATGTCACCCCTCGGATTTTGATGAAACTTCGCCATTTGATTCCTTGATTAATTCTAAGAAACTTATTTCATATGCAATATAGGAGGGAAACTTATAGTTTTCGAGATAAAAAGGATTAAAGTTTGGATATAAATCCATTGAAATTCTTCCATGATTTATCCATTTGACCAGCAGAGAGGTCCACAAATTTTCTAGTTTTTTTCAGTTTGGATTGAATATAGGGAAATGAAAAAAATTAATTGATAAAAAATAATTTCTCTAACCGAACCGAAAAAAACCTAAAATTAGTGAATAATTAGTGAATTAGTCAAGAAAACATTACTTAATGGCTGCACATTTTTAAGTTCATAACCAGCTAATCTGTTAAGCTTAAAAAATATTTATTTATGTCGTAAACTAGCAGTTTTTCTGCTGTATTGCCTGAGGAAAATATTTTTTGAATTAATCAAGGAATCAACTGGCAAAGTTTCATCAAAATCCGATAGGTAACATGTATCCTTAACTATTACCATAAATATTACTACACAATAAAGATTTATTAATTAAAAATTAAAATTGCACTTAGCTGATTTAAATCAATACATTTTATGCAGGGTTTAATGCATTGATTTATTATTCAGTAATTTTTTTGTTTTTATCTTTATTATCTGCAATACGTAATAAATAATAAAAGATTGAATCAATAGAATTAGGAGAAAGGAAATTAAATTTATTTAATATTATTCACACTTGTCATACCTAAGACAAATTTATTTTTTATTATATTCCTATATTATATATTTTGCTCAAAGAAATAATTATATTTTATATGCTACATCAAAATTCATTTCTTTCTATGTTGCGTAGTTTATTTTTTTGTTTCTTTTGTCAAGATCAACGAATAAAAAGTATTATCATTCATTTCAAAGGGTTATAACATTGTTTTGCTCATTCCTTTTGATGACATATGAACATTTTTCCGCTGTTCAATTCAATTATTTCACTTCCCCTTTAATCTTAAAAACGAGCCCTGGGATAGACGAGATCCCTTCTCTGACATCGAATTACATCAAAAAATTTATTTAGTAACAATTTATTTCATTTAAAAAATATTATTTATCTTATCTTATTATACTAGCAAAAATTATATATATATGGTGTATATATATATTTGTATTTTTGAAATATTAAACCGCTATAAGGATTTTTTTGAAATCCACACCATAGATAATATTTATAAAGAAAAATCGATCTATATTGGTTTTAGCCTCGTCATCTTTTTATTTTTTTCTTAATTTAAAATAGGAAATTTAAATGACTTTAGCAACTACGTCAGACAACGCATCCTTAAATACAAAATATTATAAATAAAATAAAATTATAAATATTTACGTTATATTCATGTCTGTCTTTAAGTTCATTAATATGTACTTTTAAATTATTTGAAATGGTTTCAGAACGTTCATTTGTTTTTTCTTAATTTAAAATACTTATTTTAAATAACGTCAGCAACTACTACGCGCTTCCTTAAATACAATATATTTATTTTATTAATAATTTGTAATCAAATTACGAAATATATATTATGTTATATCCACAAGCCATACTTTTCTTTCCTTCAGTGCATTAATACGTACGTTTAAGGACTGTTAGTTTTATGACTATTTATGTTCTTTTAAATTATTTGAAATTAATTCATAAATTTTTGTCGTTTATTTAATCATCTTTGTTAGTTTTTTCTTAATTTAAAATAGGAATTTTAATAATAATATATTTTTATAATCTATTTTATTTATAATTTTTTGAATTTGAGGAAGCGCACTCCGGCGCTGCCGGGTTTTTAATAATAAAATAAAAGGAGCCCGGTAACGCCCGAGAGCGTTTCCTTAAATACAAAAAATTATAAACAAAATAAAATTATAAAAATATTTATTTTAATAATATTTTGTAATCAAATTACAAAATATATATTATGTTATATCCACAGGCCTTACTTTTCTGTCTTTCAGTGCATTACTATGTACGTTTAGGGACTGTTAGTTTTATGACTATTTTTTTTTTTTAATTTATGTTCTTTTAAATTATTTGAAATTATTTCATCTATTTTTGTCGTTTATTTATTTTAAATAATAATCTTAATCTTAAATATTCATTGTTCATAAGCAATAATTTTTTTAAAGTAACGAGTCGCGGCTCCGTGAACCAATATTTAAGAACAATAAATTATTGATCATCTACTACTTCATGTTGATATATTTATGAATTTATTCGAATACCTATTTACACATTTTATTTATAAATAATTAATAGATAAATACTATTTTTAATCATAATAACTATTAATAGGAAATTGAAGGAAAAAAAATTAATATAAATCAATATCACTACCATTTATCAATATTTCTTTTGAAAAGTCTATTTTGGATTTAAAAAAAATAATAAAAACAATTAAAATTTCTTGGTATTTATTTATTATCTAATTTATTTATATTAGATAAACATTTCCAATTTAGATTTAATAAATATATATTAATTACCTAAATTTAAAATAAATAATAATAATATATTTCTTTCTAATATAATAGATTAAATTAAAAATATAATAATTTTTTTTTGTTTTTTTTTTCAATATAATTATATAATATATATTAATTATTTTTAACATTTATTTGAATCGATATTTAGTCAGAAAAGAGAAAATCTATAAACATACTACCTTGTTGAAATATAATATAATAAAATTTTGAATTAATTTCAAGAGAGAGTTATCTGCCCCTTTTCCTTTTAATAATTTTTATTATCTCTTCTTTTTCAATCTATTTATTTTATTTTTTATTATATTATAAACAACGAATTCATATGAAATTCTATGATGAACCCCTTTTAACATAATTTAAATACAATTTGTTTTTGGAAGACCTTACGAGGTCTGTTCAAAAGAAAAGGTGAATATTGAATTTTCTCGGGATATGTACATTCGATTATCGAAATTTTATTTGTAATGTTGGTACACATACATGTTTCTTATATGTTGACATTATCAGCCATTTTAAATTAGTAGATTGATTTTGGCAACTCAACGTTTTGTGTGTTCTTTGATTTTTTACTTAAAAAAAATAAGGAATACTACAAGGAAGTTATGCAACTGAGGTAAAATAACCTACAGTCATTAATTCATTATCCCTCTGAATCTGAATTTATCTAATTATCTTCATTTCTTATCTTTTGTTTTAAAAACTAACAAAACAAAAGAAGATAATTTTCGTTTTTTTTATGAATAATGAATAAAATATAGTATATATAAAGAAATAAATAGTATATTTTTTTAAATTCAAATATAAGAATTATTCCTATTCTTAGATTATTTTTAATTACATAAGTTTATTTACGTTAACACACCTTAAAACAATATATTAAATATTCGAAGGATCATCTTTCTAATTTGTTTATATTAATTATTTTATTTATATATTTATTTATTTATTTATTTTTGAAAAAAACAAATAACCTTTAAAAGTCAAGAGAAGCCAAACCAAATTTAATGAAAATATTTCGATCAGATTTCAGTGGAATCTTTAGATTGGTTAAATATTCCATTACAACACTGTGAGCATTTAATGTATTTCTCTTATTTGTATTACAAATTGTATAATAGTATATTAATTTTTTAGTTCATCAGATCTTAAAACATGTATTTTCATTGAAATTTTGAATTTCAAATTTTTGTTTTTAAAAAATAATCATTTCTATATATCATTATCATTATTAAAATTACTGATTAAATTAAATTACTAATTTAATTACATTAAATGATCTACTTGAATTAGAAAGCAAATAATAAAATTAATATATAATTTTAAATTAATCAAACTAATTTCAAAAGTATAAAATTGAAAAAATTATTTGAGAATATTGAAATTAATTAATAATAATTATGTGAGAATAATTAATTAATTAATTTAATTATTTGAGAATATTATAATCTTGTGTATGATGCTGCTATAATTATTAAATGACCATTGACCAAATAATATCTTATATATTTGTTATCAGTATTTTAAGAATATATATTTTATATTTTTATATATTTAACCAAAATAATTATAATTGTATTTATAAAATTAGAAAATGTTTTTTTTTTTATCATGAAAAATTATTAAATAAATAAATCTGATTTTAATATATGAAATTTAGTTATATAATTTATAAATAAATAATAGAAATATAATATTTAAATTTTCTTGGATTTTTGCTAGTGTTGAATAAAAAATATAAATTCTGTTATAAATATTTAAATTCGGAAAAATGGCTAAAATTATGTTAAAATTAAAAAAACAACAACATACATCTTGATAATATATTTAAAGTCATTATCATTTGTCAGCCATCGAATATATTTCTCACTTTTTACCGAATGGAAGGAAAGGTATTGTTTTCACACAAAATTTCACATGTATAGATTTTTATATATCTCCACGAATCATGCATTTTGTTAACAGAAAAAATGTATTTTTAGCATGAAGCCTGTCCCTCTGTCAGTTGTGTGTCCCTATAGTCACATACAGTTTAAACGGCTAAAGAGATTTTGATAAAATTTGGTATATTTACTTAATGCTTCAGTAGCATGGATTCATCAACTTTTGGTGTATATCCGGAAACTGGAAGTGGTAGTTTCCAAAGTAGTTAATTAATTTTATTTTCATTGTCGGAAATTTTTCACTTAAAATATAGTAGTAATTAATAATTGAGTAATTAAACTATATAATATAATTTAGTCATTTTAATTCAAGATTTACAAATATTTTTATTTATACTTTATATATACATATATAATGTTGTTTGGAAATTAATTTATGTCAAACCGTCGGTCGGTTCTGTGCCTGGTCACAACATATTTCTTAAAATGATTAAAGAAGGCAAGGTAAATTATATGATTGTAAAAAATAAAAAATATAAAACTAAAATTATAGTAAGTAGTTTATATCTAAAATTTCATTATATGTTCATTGTAAATATATTATTATTGTTTATTTAAAGGCGGAATTATACTATTTACTAATTAAAAATTAAATTAAAAAAATACTTTAATCAGAGCATGCCGGACATACAACTGTATAATTTCTTTAGATATGTAAATACAAACTAATTTAAATGAAGAGCATCAATGTAAAAGATATCATTATAAGATTAAGATAATATATATCTTATATATATATATATATTATTAAAAAAGAGAGAATTCTTTATTTTTCAATTTTTATATGCAAAAATAATATGCCATATATTTATTTATACTTTTCATAAAAAATTTAAAATTCTGTTTCGATTTCGTTATCGTTTGAATATCAATATCTGAATCAATTGATTTACATTAGCATTAATGAATACAAATATTCTATTTAAATGTATGAATGTCTCAGCTGTGAACTTGTTTAAATCATTTACTTAAAAAGTTCTTATTCTTATCATGAAATATGTTGCATATCTATCTGAAAATTTACTTTTCCGTTCCGTTATTATATTATTACAAACTGACTGATATTTTGGTATTACTTTATGTTTGAGATCCCACAGATTCCATATTTCTGATATTATAAAAATAATATCCGTATTTGTGTACGTAAATGAATAAACTAGAATCTCTAACATCGACCCAGTTTGTTATTATAATAGTTTTATATTTAAGCAGCCGTTCCCGGCATCATAAATATGCTGCCGGTGGCATAAAACTCTTCTTAGAGGGACAGGCGACTTCTCGCCGCACGAGATTGATTAATAATAATAATTTCTAGGAAATTTCGTTTCAAATACTTACAAACAACACAATATTTAAATATAAAATTATTAAATTTATTCAAATCGTCGTAATATTTTTTTTTTTATTTTTTTTTTCAAAATAAAATTTAAAAAAAATGAACTTAGTAACAAATTTATAATTTTGATAGGTTTCTTTTTATGTTTATTATGTTTAATAAATAATTTTTATGATAAAAAATAATATTAATATCAAAAATTAGAATATTTCAATTTGTATTTCAAATTTTTTTTCTATTTTAATTCCTATAAAAATAGTAAATTGTAAAATTCTAAATTTGTAGCTAACTTCATAATGTCACAGACATTTCATACATACATACATAGGAAATTATATATTTACCTATAGTGATGATTGATAGAATAATCATTTACCTATATATAAAAAAACATATTTTCAAATTGAATTATTTTTATTTCAAAAATGATCTTTAAAAATCACTGGAATATCTGATTTATGTTGTTTGATGAAAACTATTATTTGTATGCATAAACGTAACTAGTAAAGAGAGAAAGAGAAAAAGGAAGAGTTATAATAGGATGATGATCTGTTTGGTAGAGAAAAAACTCGACTCTGCAAGTGGAGCGTTGCACACGAGCACAATGGGGTGCAGCCAATGACCCTTGTAGCGGTCTGATAGGCCAGGAACAAAAAACCAACACCCTGCACCTCTCTTAGGGGGAAAAAATAGATTGCCATTAATTCTAGAAAATTGGGACGGACTAAAAAAATTTATCAGCCTGGAGGGGATATGAATAACTTCAATGGTTTCGATAAAAAATAAACGATACTAACCTTAATTTTTAAATAAAAAAAAGGGGGAAAAATATAAAATTTATAAGAAGGTAACAAATTTAAATTAATTTTTTTAAATTCATTGTACATACATAAAATTTATTAATGAAATTGATTTGAAATTGTATGCTCAAATAATGAACTTGTATTATGAAATTTTGGGGTACAATAAATATCCCTACACAAGCTTTTTAATCAGCCTAATAATAAAAAATCTAGAGGTTTTCAATTCCTTTTTTTAAAATTGGTTTTGAAAAAAAAAACTCAAACTTGACCAGAAAATCTGCTTTTAAACTTAAATTTCAAACTTTTAAACTTTTTAGTTTACTTTTTGGAATACTTTCAGTATATAAAATATTTTTTTTCTATAAATTGATCAGTTATTTAATTGGAAATAGTAACTAAAAGTTTTTTTATGTTTAAGAACCATAACGATTAATCTTGTTTCTTTTAAAAAAAAGTTAAGTTAGTAACAAATTGATAATTTTGATAAGTTTCTTTTTATGTTTATTATATTTAATAAATTCTTTTTTATGATAAAAAACTAATATTAATATCAAATTGTATATAAATTTAACAATTAGAATAGTTCAATTTGTATTTCAAATTTTTTTTTATTTTAAATTCGATAAAAATTAAAAATTGTAAAATTCTAAATTTGTAACTAACTTCATAATGTTTCAGATTTTTCATACATACAAATATACATAGTAAATTATATATATTGATTATAACATATATATCTATAGATATATATTCATAAAGAGTTAAAAAATTAATTTTTATTTTCTTAATATACTTAATTATAAATTATAAATAATAATTATGTGAAACTCAATAATCAATAATTAATCCAGTTAATATAATTAAAATAAAGAATATAATAAGAAGATAATATATATTTTAAATTTATCCAACAATTCATTGTTAATAAAAAATTAAAATATTCTTTGAAAAATTAATTATTTAAATATAATCCAGCCTTTATTTATATAAATTCCCTTATCATATTAATATAATTATGTAAGTATACATTTTTTTGGATTCTGAATTCAATGTGTCTATTTATAAAAAGCCAATTCTTAACGTGATATTCTTTTTCAATATAAATTATTATTATCAAATAGTAACCTTAAGCGAGAAGCACAAGGCCATTCAACCGTTCAACTATCGATCTTTTTAATTAAGTTCACGTTGGGATAGAAAGACTATTTTATAATATTTTAAATTGATAATGAACCAAATAAAATACATCTCGTTGAGATTGAGCATATATATGATCTTTATGTTAAATGTATTTCATTTTTTTTTAATTAAAAGTAAAACATGGTATTTATTTATTGGTTATAAATGAATTATAAATTATTTTAACCACCATTTAAATATTTTTTTATTGCTTCATATGTGACCTACTTTCAAAAATAGTTTTCTTTACTTAATCAATTAATTAAATTTTTATATTTTGTCCATAAATATTTTTTGGTTTGATTATTTAATATTTAAACTTACGCAATTTTATCTCTGTTTCCTTAATGTTAATGAATTACAATCTTCTAGGAGGGATCAACCACTCTTTGAACATCCCTCCCCACCCTCTATTCTAAGATATTTCTAACCAATTTAATTACTCTAATTAATTCTTTCATATCTGATTTGATATTAGCTTCACCACATAATTCTTGATCGTTATTTCAATTATTTATCAATGAAATAATTTTTCATTCAAGCTAAATATTATTAACGCCAAGACGGCGCTGTTGACGGGCAAATAACCAGTTAAGAAAGGTGATTGTCATTACCCGACAACAGCGCCCCTGTCGTTTACATTTTTCCGACTCTGTATTTCTTATACTTCTTACTTTTATCATTATTACTATATTTAGGTATGTGTAGGAACTGGGTACAGGAGAAATAAAAGACTAATTTTTAATCGATTTTAAATTTTTACTATCTCGCCAGGGAAATTTTTGATGTCGAGATTTTGATGTTTTTATAAGTTTTGAAGGTCCCTGAGTCATTTTCACTAAGGTTGAGAAAAATATTTTTCTCTCTGTGTGTATGTAGACAACAATTTCTGCTTGATTGAATCGCTGAAAGCACCGGAATTAATTTTTCAAACTTTTTAACCAGTTGACTATCAATCACGCGCCAGCAAGTTACGTGGAGTCATCAACAAAGAGTCAAACAAGCGCTGGCAAGCGTATTTACGTTTATAATAATATCCATGTTTAATACATATTCAAATTGCACTCTCTATCTAAATATATGTAATTGTATACACATTGAATATCCCATATAAGAGGTGTAATAGGTACATCAATTGATACGACCCCGTTGAGTACCTGGTAATGTATATATGTTAATTTTTATCAAAACTATGTTAAAAGTTAAATGCAGGTAAAAGCAAACAAATTTCAAAACAAATGCTATTTCATAAATTTGGGCAACTCACAAAAATATAATATTAAGTCAAATACTTTTTATTTCAATAAAATGTTATCAGTGAAAATTATGTTAAAAACCTTAAATCCTATGATCGGATAGAATAAAATTTAAATTCATTTTCAAATATAGAAAAAAGCTTGATTATCCAATTCAAATTTGCGAGATAGTCGAATGGAGACACTCCAGATTTTTAAATATTTACCTATATTCACAATGTTGGTTATTATCACTAAATGGTTTTTCATTTTTTACATTTTCAAATACTATTTATGTGATCGGTGCCACAGATGTATGTAATTTTTTATTATAATATAATCTCCGCTATTACTCAGAAATATCATCATCTGTTTACTGCCATAAGACATTGCAGATTTCTTTTTATTAATTAACATTTCTCTAGGTGTACCATATATTTTTACCGACCGACGATAGAAAGGGAGGTATTGTTTTCACACCAAATTTCACATGTGGAGATTTTTAAATATCTACAGGAATCATGTATTTTCTTAACAGAAAAAAGTATTTTTAGCATGATGTCTGTCCGTCCGTCCGAATAGATGTGTATAGCTTGAACTGCCCAATGGATTTTGATGTATTTGGTGTATTTACTTAATGCATCAGTATGATGAATTGATCAACTTTTGGTCTATATCCGGAAACCGGAAGTGGTAGTATTACCGATCGACGATAGGAAGGGAAGGGTTATTTTCACACCAAATTTCACATGAGGAGATCCACGAATCATGCACTTTGTATTGGTTTTATCCTCGGGAAAAATCATCTTTATTAGTTTTTTCTTAATTTTAAATTATATGACGTCACCCAACTCTTCATTACGTCACAGCCAGCTCCTACTTATATATCTATAAAATAAAATTAAAAATATTTATGTTATATCCATATCTGTTTTTTTATTACATTAATAGATACATTTAAATTATTTGAAATGGTTTCTGTAGCTGGAAATTAATTTATTTCAAACCCTCGGTCGGTTCTGCGCCTGGCCGACTTATTTAAAGTTAATTCTCATACATAAACACAATTATTTTAAATTTAATAAATATCTTTACTTCTTACTAACCCTCTTTTACGTATTTTGCCATTTATTTTTCACCCTATGTTCAAAATATAATAAAACTTGAGTTCACATTTGCTTTTAACTCTTGCGTTTAGGTGAATTCCTCCACTTCCTATCCCCATTGGAATAAAGTATGGTCTGTTAGTTTTTTCACTTCAGAACACTTCATTATTTATACGGAGTTGAATTTACGTGAAATTATTTTATAATATTTTTTGTTTCGATTATTTATTTATTATTTATTATTATTTATTTATTTTCAATTTTCGATTGTAGTTTGAAATCTATGATTTAAAATGGACAAAAATGTAATCTGAAATTATTCTCATATATTTAAAATTATTTGAATAAATATTATGGTAAATCTATTAAATAAATAATGAATTAAATTAATATTAAAAATTTATACTCAGTTTTTTTTTTTTGTAATTTTATTGGTTTATTTTAAGGTACTATAGACTTTGAAATGGTTTTTAGATCAATTTTTTATAGCTAAATGTAGAGTTGAGAGTTATCAGAATGATTTAGAAAAGAAGTAGTTTTTCCCTTTAATTAATAAAAATTTGTACTTTGGTAAAATTTATTAAATTATATTATCCAAAAAATAGGTTCAGGATGAACCATAAATTTTGAATGAAATTATTATTTAATTTAATTTAAATATATATATGAGAAAATATGAATTAAATGAAAGGATAACTACGGTTAAAAGACAACTTACCACTTTACTAACTCCATAGATAGATAAATAGAATGTTAAACATATTTGATTTATCCTTCTTTAGTTAATATTTAGAAATGCCTAAATAGTATAGGGTGTCTCCAAATGAAAGATTTCAAAGAATGTACCAAAATAAAAGAGCAGATTTATCTGTAATGCCAAATTGAAACTGCTCTTTCATTTTGGGACATTCTTTGAAATCTGCTCTTTCATTTTGGGAGACCCTGTATTTAACAGTCCAAACAATGTATTTCAAAAAACTGGAGTGTATCCATTTGACAATCTTGCAAATTTGAATTGGATATTCAAGCTTTTTTCTATATTTGAAAATTAATTAAAACTTTATTCTATCCGATCACAGGATTTATCGTTTTTAAAATAATTTTCACTGATAACATTTTATTGAAATATGAAGACTTTGAATTTTTCTTTTTTTTTGGGACGCAAAGACATATCACAATATTTTTTTTTCAATAAAAAAATAAATTATTAAATTGGAAACCACAATTATTTATACGTACATTGTGATCATTACTTGATGTCATTACCTTGAGAACAACCCAGCATGCAATGTGAAATGATTTTCACGCGCTAGCGTGTGACTAGTTTCTGAGACAGAACACCACAACACGCGCCATCGCGTGTTTGACTCTTTGAACCACGTCACGTGCTGGCGAGTGATTGGCAGTCATCGTGTTAAAAAAAAACCTTGAAAACGTATAAAACAGCAACATCTCGACATCAAAAATTTTCGCAATACTATTTTGGACGAGATAGAAAAAATAACAAATTTTTCACTGTATTTGTATTAAAATTTTCTACATTCATTTTATATATAAAAAAATACAATATTTATAATATTTAAGGATATTATTTTTTTTTTTCATAAATTGAAGTGTTCATCAATTTTAAGAAGAATTTAAATATTATCTTTTGATTATAATTTTATTTTCTCATTTAACCTTCATATTATTAGAATAGTAGGTATATCTATATATAAATGAATTTAAATTCGTTTGATTATTGATAGTTGGGATTAAATTTAAATTATCATTTGTCTGTTTATTTAGTTCGATTTCATTGTCTCTCTGACTGTGTTACACACACATAATGATAAATAACTCTTTTAATGTGACCCTATATTATCTTTATAACTGCTTACATTACAAATAATATTCAAAAGTTGACTAACCAAATAAACATGATCTATTTATTATACATATATTGATACCTTTCTCGAATTACACATAATTTATTTAAAAACAAATTAAAATTCTTCATTTAAACTCTTTTATTTGTAAATAAATTAAATAATTAATAATTTCATTAATAAAAAAAAAACAACACAAAATTTGACCAAAATTAAATTATTAAATTGTCTAAATCTTTTAATATCTAAGTTTATACCAATAAGTTCAAGTTCTTGTCTAGGTATTTTTTTCTAAAAATTAATTATACAAGTACATAAAATTATGTATATTATATTTGAAAAAAATAATAGTTTTTATCTTATTATGCTAGATAAAATTGTATATATATATATATATATATATATATATTTGTTTTTTGAAATATTAAACCACTAGAAGGATTTTTTTTTGAAATTTATAAATTTAGAAATATTTATAAAGAAAAATCGATCTGTATAAGTTTCACTCAGAAAAATAATCTTTGTTAGTTTTTTCTTAATTTAAAATAGGAATTTTAATAATAAAATATTTTTTTGCCGGGCTCTTAATAATAAAATTAAAGAAGCCCGGTAACGCCGAAGAGCACTTCCTCAAATACAAAATATTATAAATAAAATAAAATTATAAAAATATTTATTTTAATAATATTTTGTAATCAAAATACAAAATATATATTATATTATATCCACAGGCCTTACTTTTCTGTCTTTCAGTGCATTACTATGTACGTTTAAGGTACTGTTAGTTTTATGATTATTTTTTTTAAATTTGTTCTTTTAAATTATTTGAAATTGTTTAATATATTTTGTCGTTTATTTATTTTAAATAATAATCGTAATCTTAAATATTCATAGTTCATAAGAAATACTTTATTAAATTACCGAGCCACGTACTAATAATATAAAATACATAAATTAAAGCCATTTTTATTAATGATTATTAAATTCATTTTATTTTAATCTGCAATCTTTTAAAATAATTGACATAAATAGAAATATGTCAGTGTTGGTATAAATCTGACAATAAATTACAGAAGTTAAGAAGGAGGACCCTAATCGAACGAAATTCACAAAAGTTTAATATTATATTTAACCAAAAATATAATATGTAAATTGTATTTGAAGGGTAATAATTCAAAATAAAAAAATAAAAATATTATTATTCTATACTATTCAAAGAAGGATTTTCTTTTGCTATATAAATTTTCACACACTCTAAGCATATTTATTTATTTTTATTTATTCTATTTTAAATATTCTCTTAAAAATGATATATGTTAAAAAGATTAGTATACATGACATGAGGTTATTTGAATTTAATAAAAATTCAAAATATATTTATTTACATGTTTATAAAAATAAAAATTCATATTTTTTTTAACTATTTGCATATTCATTTTTCAAAATTCCTTTTAACTCTTTCTTTTATTTTCTGCTTCATTAAAATTCTTTTTTAAATATATAATTATTTTCTATTTCATATTCAATATTCAATTTGAATTAAAATATTTAAAAATTTATTAGAATTTTATATACATATATATATATATTTAGATAAATAAACATTCTTAGGTGTTTAATCATATAAAAATACATTTTACCCAAAATATAGGGTATATATTGATTTTCAAAATGGCCGTTGTAGGACAACACAATCCTTTTGTGATGAGGTCACAAAGTAACTTAACCCGAATTTTATCTCCATTCTGTATTGGGGATAAAATTAAAGTTCATAAAATTAATTAAAATACAAATTTTTTTGACAAGAATTTTAATTTAATTTTTCATAACAAAAAAATAATTAAAAATTATTATATACCTATATATCAATTTTCGTTTATTGAAGAAAAATTCTAATCTAATTATTATTCCAACCCATTCAACAGTCCACCTCAATTTTTTATATTCATCCTCCTCAGAAAAAAAAAATTAACATAATTAATAAATGATCTAAAAATTATTTTGTAAATTCTAAATAGATATATAAATTCAAAATTTGAATTTTCTAGTATACCATAAATCAGTGATTCTCAACCACTGTGCCGCGGCACTTTTATGTGCCACGAAATTTTCAAAATGTGCAGCCAAATTTTACAAATGTAAAGTTCAAATTAAGAAAAAGTACTTATTTATTTTATTTATATGTAAAAAAAGGTAAAATGTTTTTGCGATCAGGCTCTTAAACATTTCCGATTTTTCAATATGGCTCTAAGTATAATTATTACACCTATCATTTTCTTTGTGTGCCGCAAAATTTTTAAACCGTTAAAAGTGTGCCGCGGTAAAAACATGGTTGAGAATCACTGCCATAAATGTATTCAATAATATAAACATTAATTTTTTCAAGTTAGATCATAAATTTATTTATATATTCAATTTTTATATATATAAATTGCATAAAAATATATTGTAATTCAACAAAAAAGAAATAATATTGAATTTATTGAAATTTTTAATAATTTAAAAAAAATACAACCATAATTTTGAATATATATTAATTTTTATAAAATTTAAAAATATAAAATGATTTAGAAAAAAGCTTAACACATTTTTTTCATGGAAATGTTCATTAAATTAAAAATATATTCTACTGTCTATGTATTATCTCGTAAATGTCGAATGTATACCACACACATATATATATGTGTGTGG
Organism: Labia minor; assembly: GCA_963082975.1. Lineage (NCBI taxonomy): Eukaryota > Metazoa > Arthropoda > Insecta > Dermaptera > Spongiphoridae > Labia > Labia minor. The sequence continues at coordinate 14,329,901 of OY720349.1, read as the reverse complement.
TATACATATATATATATATGTATATAATAGATTAGTGAAAGTACTGTGCTTTAGAGCATAAAAAGTTTATTTTGACCTTCATTTTTATTTTAGACAATATTTTTACTAGATATTTCTAGCATCATCGTGTTGGAAATTGATTTAATTATTATATACATGATATTTTTTTTCTCTCCAACGCTTCCAATTTGCATTATTAAAACTGTTTATACAAGTTTATATTACAAATATATATTACGTATTTGATAAAATATTATATTATATATTTGATGTATACCAAAAATAAAAAACTAAAACTAATAAAACTTGAAAGATCAATGAGAGATTTTCAAATTTTTATTTAAAATACATATTTTCAATTATAAATTTCTAATCTATCATCATAGATCAAAAATATGAAAAAATAATTACCTACCTAATTACTTACCTACGAATAATAATATTTAATCTATTGGTATTAATCATAATCATCACTATTTACTAAACTGAAGTATCACGTTTCAAAAAGTTAAAAATATTATGTTTTTTACTATATCTCGCCAAAGATATTATTCCGATAGTACACGGGTACTATTCAAAATTTGTAGTTTTCTATCAACTTTTGAGAAATGTAGCTCATCCAAAAAAGGACCATTACCTACTACGTTTTCAATTTCTTTTCCTCTAAACTAACCGTAAAAATAAAGATATATGTTTGATAATTTTTCACATGATTAAAAATTGTATAAAACTGCTATATATAGAATTTCAGCTTGATTGAATCACTGAAAGTACCGGAATTAATTTTTTAACACGTGCCAACACGTGATGTGGTGCCATCAACAAAGAGCCAAACATGCGCTGGTTTAATAAATATTATTTATAAATTTTAATTTATAATTTAATTAATTAAATTAAATTTAAATATAATATATGTTAATTAATCCAATTCAAATTTGCGAGATAGTCGAGTGGAGACACTTCAGATTTTTTATATATATTATCCCGATCCCTAATAAATATTGTCCTTCATTTAAGTTTCAAATGTCATCTGTACATTAGTATAAAATATTTTAAAAGATCTATAGCTAGCACTTTAGTGAGTTATTAATGTTAATTTAAATGAATAATAAATTAAAAAAGAATGTTAAAATAATAGGAGTGAAAATTGCATTTTGTATTTTAGGTGATATTTTTTAAATACTTTTTCTAAAATCATAATAATAAAAAGTTGAATGCTCGTAACTTTGAAATTATTTAAAATGGTAAAAAATTTAAACACAATGATGGTAAAATTTGTCTGTCTGGATCAAATATTTTTAGTTGCCTTGACTTCTTTTGATTTCTTATCTGACTCAGTGACATTATTTTGTAAGAAATATACTTACTTTCCAATTTAGACATTCATTCACTTATTAATATCTTTTAGACCCTATATTTTAATTAATAAGGTTTTTTGTGTATTCGGTTGCCTATTTGTCAGGTATTTTACAAATTGGAACATATTTAAACTTTCTGGAAATAAAGCTTACATGATTATTTATGTAATCAAATGAAATCTTATCTTATTATGCTAGCTAAAATTGTATATATGTATTTATCTATATATATTGGTTCTCAAAAAACGCTCTAACGATTTTTTTCAAATTCACACTAGATATAGTATTTATAAAGAAAAATTAAGTTTTATTGATGATATCTCTTGAAACATACAGCTTCATTATTAATTTCTTAATTGAAAATTATATATGGAAAACGTCAAAATTTTTAATACTGCCTGCTAAGACAGTAAAAAAATGACAATTTTTTATCTAAATACATATAGTCCAGCGGTTGGACTGATGTTTTAACGAGTGGATTTCGTCGGTTCGAAACTCGCCGGGTGAATCGTTATTTAAAAATGAAAATAATGATTTTGTTATTTTTTTTTCTTTTTATCTATTGTTTACTTTTTAATAAATTACTATTCTATATTTATTTATTCATTGTTCTTTTATTAATAAAGTTTTAGATAGTTTTATAAGTTTTAATATTTTTTCAATAAAATATTATTCAATATATTTATTAATATTATTTTATTTATTATTATTGAGTACCCGAAGTTCCATTCATTTTAATCAGATTGATGCAATGATGCAACAGTTAATAATTGTAATATTGTAATAAATTTCTATCTTGAAAATTGTTACATATTATTCAGGATATTTTAAAAACTATTTCTTTCTTTAATTAATATTCATTTTTTCTATAAGTCAGATATATTTCCAAATATTAAATAATTTTTGAAGTGAAAACTTCTTTAGCGGCGTTGAGCACTTTTGCGGGATGGGGAAAAAGTATAGAACTCGCGTGATCGTGACCAACACCATGAAACCATCTGCTTTCAAATTTCTTATAACAGAGCGCGAAATTTGAATTGTCATTAGAACTGTTTTATAAATTATCTCTAACATATAAATATATATTTATTATGTAAAGTTCATTTCATATATACATATATAATCAAAATTATACGAAATGAACTTCACATAATAAATATATATTTTATGTTAGAGATAAGAATTATAAAACAGTTCGTATTGCAATATTTTAAACAAAGTTGTGTATTTATATATATATAAATATAAGTTACAAATTTGTTTAAAATATATGTTTAAAATAATATATAAGTTATATATATATACATGCATATGAAATTCATCTTTCTCGTGAAATAGCGCGAATTTCGTCTGTTTTAAAATTTCTTACGCAGAAGTTTTCACTTCTGTCGGCCAGTCCCACGACTGCCAATTTTGCTTTTTTAATTCCGAAAAGCTGCAAAGCACGTTTTTTTGTCTTTAGTTTGTTTTATAACCACTTGGGGCGCTAAACAGTTTTTCAAAAAAACACTATAGAAAAAAAATATATGTACCTATATATTATATATTTATGTATTATTGAGGAGCACAAGTTCATTAATTTTAATCAGATTGATGCAAATGTGTAACATTTAATAATTGTAATAAATAATTAAAGAATTGTGTATCAATATTTTTTAAAGGGTAGAGCGAGAGCTCGGTGTCCCAGGTATTAATATTACCAGCCAAATCCAATAATAATGAATCATTTTTTTTAACTTAAGTACCGAGCCGAGGCTCGGGGTCCCGGTACTTTATTATTTATAATCATTAATAAAAAAAATAGAGAAATAATGCTCAATTATAATTATCACTAATAACTTTAGTCAAAATATTTTGTAAAAAATATTAAAAAAAAAATTTAAGATATATAATTTTTACTATAATGAGTTTATTTAATTTTCCAAAATATAGTTAAATTATTTCGATAGTATGTAGAGTAGTGACACTCAACCCCTTTTTTTTACCCCGACACACTTTTAACGGTTAAAAATTTGGCGGCACACAAAGAAATAGATAAGTGTAAAAGTTTACCATGGTCCCAAAAACGGTTTACCATTTTTTTTATTTTTAGAAACATATTGAAAAAATTTAGAAAAAAAAAGTCGGAAATGTTTAATAGCCTAGTCCCAAAAACGTTTTACCTTTAAATTTATAAAAAAGTCGGAAATGTTTAAGAGCCTCTTTACATTTGTAAGAATTTGGCGGCACATTTTGATAATCTCGCGGTACAAAAAAGTGCCGCGGCACAAAAAAGTGCCACGGCACAGTGGTTGAGAATCACTGATATAGAGAAATAGAAAAGTAATATAAAAATAATAAAACATTCGATTTCATGTCCATATATATATAAATGCTCACTTATATATATATATATATATATATATATATAGTATACCTACAACATATAAGGAAATCAAAGCATCAAGACAACCTGTTCTGGTTCTGCTGTATCATAGAATCTAACAGTGAAATCGCCATCACACCGATTAAAAAAAAAATGAATTTTCACTTTTTATTTATTTACTTAAATCATAAAATTGATTATTTATTTATATTTACATATACATAATACAAATTACATAATGAAGATGCATATTTTACAATGAAATTAAAATGAATAATAACAATATTAATAATACTAATTGTTTGTATATCTCTTTAGAATGTCCTTAACATTTAATTTGACACACTTATGATATTTTGAAAATGAAAATAACTTCAATATAAAAATACTTCTCATAAAAAAGACAAAAGTATTCAAATTAATTTATAATCAAAAATTAAGCATCAAAATCTTTATTTTATGCTTGCGGGAAAATTTGAATTAGAAATTTTAAAAAAAAATATCAAGGGCTTTTATTAAAAATATATTCTTTAATTATAATATAAATATATATTCTGAAATATTTATGTTTAGTAATAGTTATTTAATTTGTTGTTATATTTTTAAATATATTATAATATATTATTAATTACATATTTTATTAAGTGTTTATTGAATATTTATTAAATATATTTGTATACCAAACAAACAAACATACAGACTTCATCTTTTATATATATTATTATATTTATATATACATATATATATATATATAGTTTTAATGGATATATTACCTAAACGAGGTCTGTCCAAAAGAAAAGATGTATTTTGAATTTTGGCGAGCTGTGTATATTCGATTATCGAAATTGTTTTTTTGTTATGTTGGTAAAAATATGTTTCTCATATATTGACATTATCAGCCATTTTGGATTAGTAGTTTGTTTTTGACAACTGAAAAAGTTATTCACGTTTTTGTGTGTTCTTCGATTTTTTACATAAAAATAATGGATCAAAGGATGTGTATTAAATTCTTTGTTAAAAATGGAATAAAGTGCTCCAACGCACTTAAAATGTTGGCTGTGGCATTCGGCGAGTTCGGTAACATTTTCGTGAAGCAATACGGCTACAACGATCGGAAATTTGAAAAAAACAAATAATGGATAATGCACCAGCTCACATAACATTGCTTGTTCGTGTTTTATTGACCAAAAACAACACCGTAATCATGCTTCAACCACCGTATTCACCAGATTTGGCTCCCTGAGACTATTTCCTATTCCCAATATTAAAGAGTCCAATGAAAGGAAAGTTTTTGTCACAATGAATGAGATAAAGTCGGAATCGAAGGACGAACTGATGGTCATACCGAAAAGCGCATTTCAGAAGTGCTTCGACGATTGGAAGAAGCACTGGCATAAGATATATATATCATTTATCTTTTATTTAAAGTGTAGATACTGATTTTCATTTGTAATATATTTAAAAAAGAAAAAAAAATTGAAAATCACTTCTAAACCTCATTGATTCTTAAAAAAAAAATATTAAATTACCTTTCCTTTTAATCTCTAGAAATATCATTAATTGTATACTACATAACAAAAATAATATAATTAGAAAGAGGCAAGTGTTAAAATGAGTGATGATTCAACTGGTCCCAATTGGAAGTATAATCTCCATGCAAAGGAGGCCACCGATTGGCAAGTGTTATGTTTTTCCAACGCTACTATTTGCCCACTCGGTGTGATGTCATCGATTAACAACATACAATACGAATAAATGACATTCATGATGAATCATCTTTTAAATTGTTTGCGTTAAGAATTTAAATATTTTATCTTGAATCGACATTTGAAAAAAAAAATAATCCCATTCGATTTCATTTTATTCAATTTAAATACAAGATCCTTAAAGGCATTTAAAATTTTCTTATCTAATAAATGCTTAAAGCTATTTTTTTAATGTATAAAGGAAGATATACTTTTTATATATATATATGTATATATATATATATAACTTATTTATACTCATTATTTTCGATATATTATATATTATATCACACATACCCTAAAATTTATTTTTGATAAAATAAGTTGACCTGTGGCCAGGCGCAGAACCGACCGACGGTTTGAAATAAATTAATTTCCAGCTACAGAAACTATTTCAAATAATTTAAATGCATCTATTAATGCAATAAAAACAGATATGGATATAACATAAATATTTTTAATTTTATTTTATTCAAAATAATTTGTATTTAAGGAAGTGCTGTCCGACATAGTTGCTGACATCAATTAAATTTACTATTTCAAAAAAACTAATAAAGATGATTTTTCCCGAGGCTGAAACTAATACAGATCCATTTTTCTTTATAAAAATTATCTATAGTGTGAATTTCAAAAAATCCTTCGAACGGTTTAATATATTTCAAAAATATTATAAATATGTTTTCTTTATTAAAATAGACAAATATATATTAGTAATAGTATACTTCTAAATGAATTAAGCTCTTCTTGTATTTAAAAAAAAACATATAAAGGTAATCAAAAACGGATTCATTTTATTTTTTAAAAAAAGCAAATTTAATAAACCAAAAATAAAAAAGTAATTTGATTGACAGACGAGTATATGACTGAGGTAAACATAAAAAATAAATAAAACCAAAAAGTGGAAGATAGAAGTTTTATGAACAAACAAGTTGATTGATTGATTTAATATTTTAGTTATATTGAATTTTTTTTTAAATAGATTTTCTAATAGATTAAAATAATTTAATTTTAGAAAAATAATTACTAATAAGAGTGTTTATATACATATAAAAAATATGTAAAGAGATTTAATTGATTAACATAGTATCATAAAATATGAAAAAATTATTAATGAATATTCTCATATTGATGTATTATATATATAGGATTGATTCCACTGAAAAATGAATAAATAATAGTTTCAAAAGGATAGAGGTAGAGAAGTAAGGGCACATTAACATCAATCTCACTCTTATTAAGAGAAAAATCATGAAAAATTATTATTAATTTTTTTATTATTGTATTTTATCTATTATAATAATAATGATATTTTTTATTTAATTAAAATTAAAACAATATTTTTTTACTTTTCAATCGAAATAAATTTCATAGTTTTTTGAGAATCAAGTTATTGTAATCCCGATTCACTACCGATATGCGTTTTTGACAGATCTCCACGTTTCATGTCATTCTGATTCCAAAAAAGTGATATCCCTGTCAAGGTGTATGTGGCATGAAATTTTGTGAACAAAATTTCGGTCAAACATTAAAACTGAGATGATAACGAAATTTTATATTTCAGAGTAAAGGTATTGTAATCCTGATTCTTAACACTACCGATATGCGTTTTTTGACACATCTCCACGTTTCAAGTCATTCTGAAAAGTGGTATCTTATTAAGTGAAAAATCATAAAAATTATTATTAATTTTTTTATTATTGTATTTTATCTCTTATAATAATAATGATATTTTTTATTTAATTAAAAATTTAAAAAAAATGAATTTTTGTGAAGAAAATTTCGGTCAAACATTAAACTGAGGTGATAACCAAATTTTATATATAAGATTCTATTGAGGACATAACAACCTGGCAAGATTTTTACTTAAATTCATTTAAATTCATTCATTCATAAATAAATAAATATTAAAATAGTTAAATGGCCATATTTCCTAAATTATCAAAATTATTTGGAACAATTTATAGAGAATTCAATATTTCACCTTTCATCTCTTTTATGAGAATAATTTAAATAACAGATAAGACTTGCTTTTTTTCACACAAAATTTCAGATGTGGTGATTTTTACATATGTCCACGAATTATGCATTTTATTAACAGAAAAAAGTATTTTTAACATGATGTCTGTCCGTCCGTCTGTCCATTGTGTATCTGTATAGACGTATACAGCTTGAACGGCTCAACAAATTTTGATAAAAGTTGGTATATTTACTTAATGCATCAGTAGCATGAATTCATCAACTTAAACCGAAAGTGGTAGTTTACAAAGTGTTAATTTTATATTCTTTGTCGGAAATTTTTCACTTAAAATATAGTAGTAATTAATAATTGAGTAATTAAACTAAAAATAAAAACCAAGATAATATAATTTAGCATTTTTTTATACTTTATATATACATATATAATGTTGTTTGTAAATTAATTTATTATTATTATTATTAATGTGTCTGGCCATAGTTCTTTTTTTAATTTTGATGGTCACTTGTATTTATGCCCATTTTAACAAGCCTTTGATATTTTAGATGTTTTATTTTAACATATTATATATATATATATATATATATATATATACATTTCCTTCAATAATTAATTACTTATTTAGATAATCTTAATTTAATTATATCTGAATTGTATGTTATTGTCATTATCTTACTCCAACTTCCATGCACATTCATTAACCGGATGACGTATTTTAGCGGTTTTCAGGTCTCATCAAGACTCGATGAGATGTTACTATTAAATTGCAACCACCTTCCTTTCCTTTCATATGTGAATTACATCATCCGTTGCGAAACATCTTCCCCCACTCTTTAACATTTGGCCCCTAGTAAAGGCCAGATATGGTATCCATGTGTCGAAAAGCTGCAAGCACATTTTCACTCAAAAAAAGAGAACCGATGATGATGATGACGATGATATTTCATTTAAATTTCCTAAGCACATTCCCAATGATTGAGTTTTTAATTCAGAGTGTGGGATAAACCAACCACAAAATAGATTTTTAAATCAATGAGTCTTTATTTTATGATGAATTGACTAATTTTATAATATAAAATATTTTTAAGTAGTATTTTAATGATGAATAAACTTCATTGAACCTTTTTTTAAATATAATTCTTATTTACTTTAAGCAAATTCATTTAACCTAAATTTTTAAGATTTTTTTCTGTTAACAAAATGCATAATTCGTGTAGATATGTAAAAATCGCCACATGTGAAATTTTGTATGATTTTTATTATCTTGCCAGAGACACGAAAATTTTCGGAGTCGAGTTTTTGATGTTTTTATACGTTTTGAAGGTTCCTGAATCATTTTCATTAAGGTTAAGAAAAATGTCTGTCTGTGTGTGTGTGTGTATGTATGTTGACAAGATTACGAAAAAACGGTTTAAGCTAGAATCATGAACTTTGGTATACGGGCATTATTCAAAATTCGTAGTTTTCTATAAAATTTTGAGAAATGTCTCTCAACCGGAAGAGGGTAATTACCTACAACGTTTTGATTTTTTTTTCTCTAAACTGACCGTAAAAATAAAGATAGATGTTTAATAGTTTTCACATGATTAAAAATTGTATAAAACTACTTTATATAGAATTTCAGCTCGATTTTTAACACTGACTGCCAATCACGCTCCAGCAAGTGACATGGTGTCATCATCAAAGAACCAAACATGCGCTGGCTTAATAAATATTATTTATTAATTTTAATTTATAATTTATAATTAATTAAATTTAATTTAAATATAATATATTTTAATTAAACTAATCCAAATTGCGAGATAGTCGAGTGGAGACACTCCAGCTTATCTATAATAGTTTGTGAGTCCCCATAATTTTAAAGTAAATTAGTAAGACCAGATGGTGTTCGAAATGGGTTTTACATCATTTTGTCCATTTATTTTCCAGTGTTTATAATTTTAAATTATAATTTACTAGCGGTCAAAAAAAAAAGATTGCTAAAAATAAATAAAAAATAAATAATTGTTAGTTTAGTGGTGTTTTTGTGATTTGTCTATACAATGAATGACTGACTAACTGACTGTTGGTTGACTCGAATGGAACTAATGACTTCCGGACATTGTTCATCGTATTCTACTTCTGTCAAAATTTGTTAGAGAAAATAATAAATAAATAAAAATCTCAATAGGAATAGGAAATAAATAGAACGATTTTTAATAAAATATAGAATAATTATTTTTTATAGAAATTTGCATAAAATAGTAAAATAAATATTATTTTTTTTTATTTAATTGTCATTCTCTTATCCAACAAATTAATAATTAATTATAATTCTTCTTCTATTCTTAATGATAATAAATTAAATTATTTATTTATTTGTGTTTTCGAGTAATTCATAAAGCTAGGTTTGATTTTTCAACTCAAAAAATTAGTTTATATAAATTTAATTTATTTCCTTGGATTTAAAAATCGCTGGGAAATTTTTTCAATTGAGTCAGCTGGGAAGTGGATGGATCAGGTAGACAGCAACAAAAAACAAAAACAAAAAAAAAAAGGAAAATAAATCGAGACTGACAGACTACCACGAGACTGAGGTTGGACTTGGAGGAAATCCGTGAAGACCTGTCAACAACCATGAATACGCAAATTTGGAATCAAGATTTCACCTACCCACACTCTTAGACATTGAAATTCAACAAATTTGAAATTTAAAGTTAAACATGAAGTTGAAAACTACCATAAATAATACTTGTTCGATTTTTAAATATTATTTTATATTCATTTAAATTTTAATATAAAAAAAATAACAGAAAAATTAGAAAATTTATTAATTTTGGAAAAAGTGCATATAAATCCACATAAAATGTCTATTAATCGTTTTTTACCGACCGACCATATGAAAGTATTGTTTTCACACCAAATTTCACATGTGGATTTTTTTACATATCTCCACAAATCATGCATTTTGTTAATAGAAAAAAGTATTTTTAGCATCATGTCTATCTGTCCATTGTATGTCCATATTGACGTGTATAGCTCGAACGGCTCAACAAATTTTGATACAATTTGGTACATTGGTACTTAATGGATCAGAAGCATGAATTGATCAACTTTTGGTGTATATCCGGAAGTGGTAGTTTACAAAGTATTAATTTTATATTCATTGTCGGAAATTTTTCACTTAAAATATAACAGTAATTAATAATTGAATAATTAAACTAAAAATAAAAACCAAGATAATATAATTTAGTCACTTTAATTGAAGTTTTAAAAATATTTTTTTTTATATTTTATATATATATATATATATATATATATATGTGTTAGTTGGAAATTAATTTATTTCAAATCGTCGGTCGGTTCTGTGCCTGGTCACAGCTTATTTTTTTAATTATTATTTTAAAATGTTAGAAATAACATTAATTGATCATTTCAATGGTAATTATTAAAATTTGTAAAAATTAATTAAAAATTCTAATATTAATTAATTTATTATATAAATATATCATTTAATTTTTTTTTATTATCAGATAAATGAAGAAATTTATGTTATCTAATTTAAATTGTGTTGAAATTATTGAAATGAAAATCATTTAAGAGGATTTTTGGATGAGTAAATTTTTTTTAATCAATATCACAAAATTTACAAATGAATTAAATTATAAAATAAATTAACAATTCCAATTATAATATTATATAATAAATTGCAATATTCTATTTCAATAGAATGAATAGAATAGAGAAATGATGACAAGGACAAACATTTGCAAAGTGAATAGATTGCATATCAAAATAAATGATCAATGAATAGGAAAAGAATGCATTCATTAACTATACGAGTAACGATTTCAACATAAATTCACATCGACTACAAGGTGTATTAAACACAAATCTCAATTACTACACAACACCTGATAGAGAGAGTATATACTGTGATTAATAATATAATAAATAATAATTGTGTCAACTTAATGTCTACTTATTATTATTATTATTATTATTATTATTATACTCTTGTTTTTGATATTTATTTTACTATATTGACAATAAATAAGCAAACAATATAAAGATGGAATGAAAATAATTCAGAAAATAACAATTAATGTAATGTAAGGAACTGACTGATGGTCTCAGTGAAAAAAACCTCTTACTTTTATACATCTTATCCAAGAATTTCGCCGATTATATAAATTAGGTGTTCTATGATCAGTATTAACCTTTACCTTCTACTCTTTACCTACTACTTTTTATCAAATAGCTTTCCAATTTTGATCCCGGAGGCTGGGTTGATTCTGTCCCAAAGATCCCAGCTAGAGAAATTTCTTTACCAAGCCTGAGACTTGAACCCGGGAACAAGAGGATGTCATTAATGTCGTTAACCCCCAAGCTGCATGGTGTCTTTAATTTCTGGCGAGAGTAAAATGAAAACATATTTGATTAAATATAATTTTGATTAATTTTGGAGTCATGATAATTGATAATGAATTGAGGAAAATAATTTTATGAAAGTGATTCTGAAAAGGACGGTTAGAGGAATATGGTTGTTGCGACCAAGAACCTTCGAGATCAGAAACCATTCAGAGATAGATTGCTCAAATTTATTTTAGAATATTTAATTGTTAAATTTAATTAATCTCAAGGTGCCTTCTTTAGAACTATTGAGTTTTAACTCGAGATATTTTATTTATTATTTTAACAAAATATATTCATATAATTATATATTTCTTATATATTTATGAAATTATATGAATTGTGGTTTGAAATCTCAATCTTCAAAATATCTGAACTATGCTTACATATTTTTACCGACCGACGATAGTAAGGGAGGTATTGTTATTAAATAATTTAGAATTTATAAATAAATATATTTAAGTATAACACGACTCTAAATAACATATATAGGTAAAAGTACATACGAACTTATAGTTTGTTATCATAAGATCATAAAGTAAATCAAATTAAAATATATATATATATATATTATATATATTATAAACAATTGAACTTGAATATCCTTGGATAAATTGATAATTATTCTGCTACTCATAAAAAAATAATTTATCTTATCTTATTATACTAGCAAAAATTGTATATATAAATATACTTATATACTTATATTGTATTTTTGAAATATTAAACCGCAGGAAGGATTTTTTTAAAATTCACACCATAGATAATATTTATAAAGAAAAATCGATCTGTATAAGATTCAGCCTCTTTGTTAGTTTCTTCTTAAGGAATTTTAATTAATTAAACGAAAATGGCGTTGGGCAACAACGTAGAGCGCTTCCTTAAATACAAAATGTTATAAATAAAATAAAAATATTTATTTTAATAATATTTTCTAATCAAATTAAGAAATATATATTATGTTATATCCACAGGGCATACTTTCTGTCTTTCAGTGCATTAATGTACCTTTAAGGGCTGTATATTTTATGACTAATTTTTTTTCTAAATTTATGTTTTCTTAGATTATTTGAAATTGTTTCGTAAATTTTATTTATTTTAAATATAATAATCTTAATCTTAAATATTCATAGTTCATAAGGAATAATTTTTTTTAAGAACCGTGGCTCGGTGAACCAGGTACTAATATATAATAATAATTATTTAAAAAAGTTATTTATTCATAAGAAATATTATATAATAAAAACTTAAAGACTTAATAAGTCCTTTCATTAGTTCTTTACCAACTGAATGAATGTTAAATTCCTTCTAAATAGCAGGTGGTTTTTAAATATTTATTTATTTCTTTCTTAACTTTCGTTTATTCATTAAGTGAGGTCGTGGCTTTAAAAAAAGACGATCCATTTTCTCTCTCCCCTCTTCTACACTTCTTTATATGTCATATCTATTCTACATCTATGATTAACATTATTTCACTTTAACTAGCTAATTGGGCATGCAAATAGTCAACCTTGAGAATGCATTTCAAAGGCAATTCTACTGAATGAGCGAATTAAATTCAAAATTTAAAAAAAAAAAATGCCTGTGTTCAGTTTTGCGTGGTGGTCACTGATGATGTAAACAGATGATGTCATCGATGACTCTTTTGTTCGAGTCTCTTGAATTAATTTTCAAAATTAAATGTATAAAAAAAATGTGATGGAATGAAATAAAACGGAAACCTTTACAACAAATTAGTAATTTTTTGTTTTTAAGGTGATTAACAATGCATGTTAAATAGATCATATAAGGTGATGTATTGGTAAAATAATAAGTAAGGGAACGCATAGTGTGAGAGCAAACTTTTCAGCAAACTATTTTTTTTTTTCATATAAGTTTTTATTTTTTCTTATTCTTAATTAAAATTTTAAAAAAATGAAGTTAGTAACAAATTAACAATTTTGATAGGTTTCTTTTTATGTTTAATTTTTAGTATATTAATAAATCTTTAATAGTTTATAGAAATTTTTAAAATTGTCTTATAGACTACCTATAATAGTAATACGAGTAGTTTTGTAGTAGTCATTGTAAAAAATATAAAAAATATTTGATAGATTAATCTTTAAAATATCAAAATATATAATTTAATTATTTATTTATATATATATATATATATATATAAATTTTGAAATTCTCATTTTTAAAATTTTTAACCGGTTAATTATTTATTAACTATCTACTTAAATTATAAATTGATCAATAATCAGTGATGTATTGATAAAATAAGAAGTAAGGGAACGCATAGTGGGAGTAAAAAAAGTCCTATTTTCAGTAAACTATTTTTTCCTTCTAAGTTTTTATTTTTTCTTATTCTTACTATACAAAATATTAACGAACAAAAAAAAAGAAATTCTAACAGTAGAGTTAGTAGAGAGTTGTCGGGACATGAAAAAGTAAGGGAACGTCGTTCCCTCGCGTTCCCCTCCCAATACACCACTGATCATTTATTTGTATATATATATATATATATATATATATATAGAAAGCATGTTTGATGTAGGTATGTTTACTAAGGAAGTCCAACTAACCGATATCTTTATCAATATACCGCCTATATATATATATGGTTAACTTATATAACTTTTTTTTTTTATTTTTTATATATTTTTATTCGTCTATTTATAATCGATCCCCTTGAATATTGTAATGCAAGCTTTTTTGTTCTAATTAGGAAATCCGCACTAACCACTATTTAAATAAACGAATCATTTACTCAGTTGAGCTGACTTGTTGACATTGACCCAAATTAATTCTCTCTTTTATTCTTTCACTACAAATGTCATTTAAAAATTATATATATATTCTATTTAATTTAATTTTTTTAATGATTTTTTAAATTAATTAAATAATTAATATAATATATTTTTTTTGAATATATTACTTTCTCTTTTCTTATGTTATACATTATATTATTTCATATTTTTAATTTAATGATGAATTATTATTTTAACGACAAATATATCTTATCTTATTATACTAGGAAAAATTGTATATATTTACATATATATGTATGTATATATATATTTGTATTTTTGAAATATTATAAACCACTCAAAGGATTTTTTTGAAATTCATACCATAGATACTATTTATAAAGAAAGAACGATCTGTATTAGTTTCAGCCTCGGGAATCATCTTTATTAGTATTACGTAGTTTTAAATTATTTGAAATTGTTTCAGAACATTTTTTAGTTTTTTCTCAATTTTAAATAGGAAATTTAAATGACGTCAGCAACTACGTCAAACAGCGCTTCCTTAAATACAAAACATTATAAATATAAATTAAATCAAATTACGAAATATATATTTTATTATAACCACAGGCTCTACTTTTCTATCTTTCAGTATATTAATACGTACGTTTAAGAGCTGTATGTTTCATGACTATTTTTTTTAAATTTATGTTCTTTTAAATTATTTAAACGGCGGCTCGGTGAACCAGGAATTAAAACCCGATAATAAAAAATAATTTTTTTTAATGACCGGGCGGCGGCTCGATAAACCAGGTACTTATAATAATAATTCAATGAACAAAATTATATTCTGAATTGAAATAAATATATTTTTATTATCACGAAAAGGACACACTAATTCTGATTTCACTCTACACACCTTATTTATCTATCCATTTTAAAATTTATAAAAATTATATTTCTTAAAATTGATAATTCATTTGTGATTTTTTATAAAGAACATTGATAAAAATGGTTTCAAATTTAATTATATTAAAATTTCTAAAAATTAATTTTATAGAATTAATTCTATATTTATTCATATTTAAAAATTTTTAAATATTTGAAATAACAATTATATTGCATTATTTTATTATTTCTATACTGATTGTTTTACCAACAATGTCTTTTTATTTTAAAAAATTAAAATAATAATATCAAATAAAACTATTATCCATTTTATTATACTACTACATTGCTTTATAACAATTAAGCTAATGTTTTGTTTATTAAATGTATTGTTCTAATTATATAAATATAATACGTATATAAACAATTTTATATAATTGTTTATTTATTATTTATTTAATAGATTTTGGGTATCTAGATTTAGATACTTATTTTATCTTAGATATTCTTTTTCACCAATATCAATACATATAATTTCCTATGTACGTATGAATGTATAAAACACAGACCATCTAACAGACTAGTAAACTCTATTGTCTTTGCTGAAACAAAGTATTTGACGCCACCATGCGAGTGCAGACAGTAACTAATTGAAAAAAAAATCGGAATTGTGTGTGTGTGTTTTTTTGCCTGGTTTTTGCATGCAGAGTTATCGGTTATGCGCCTGCAGCGCTTCTTAGCGGTGCAACAATGAGACATCATATTAAAAAAATATTGGTTTCAGACATTTCTAAGGAGTTTGGGGGGGGGGGGGGCTGATCCGTGGTATAAAATGTCCGTAACATTATGAAGTTAGCTACAAATTTAGAATTTTACAATTTATAATTTTTATAGAATTTAAAATAAAAAAAAGTGACCGTTTCCTACTTAGTCTCCCCCCAATATATTTTTCGCCATTCTTTCCTCCCCCATTCTAGCCACGTGTCCTGCCCACCGCAGCCTTCTCGATTTTATAATCCTAACTCTGTCTGGAGATGTATAGAAGTCATGCAATTCCAAGTTATGCAGTCTCCGCCATTCCCTGGTGACCTCATCTTTCTTTGGCCCATAATTGCTACGCAGAATCCCATTCTCAAATACTCTAAATCTACTCTCGTCTTCTAAGGTCATAGACCATGCCTCACACCCAAATAATACAACTGGTAAAATAATTGTTTTATATATTTTAATTTTATAATTAAACATTGTGTTATTTTGTAAGTATTTGAAACAAAATTTCCTAAAAATTATTATTATTAATCAATCTCGTGCGGCTAGAAGCCGCCTGTCCCTCTAAAGAAGAGTATATGGTGTCGGGAACGGCTAGTATTATAAATAATATATTATATTTACATTAAATTGTGTGTTCAATTACTTATTTATTATATTATTCTTATATGTTTTACATAAGTACAATATATTTATTGTGATTTCTTTTTAAAGAGAGATGTGTATCTGAAAAATTGCTAATTGATATTTGACTCGTGACCTACTTTGTAGATGAACGTTTCCTATTCTATAATTCACCATTGAAAAACGAGTATATAACTACAAAAGCGAAAGCTTACGCGCGCGTATTAAATATTCATTTCTTCCCCCTCTTCACTCTACTTCCATTTTCCTTCCAATAAATAATTGATTATTTTGATGAAGATGACATCATTATAGTTATCGTATTATGTTTTGTTATTCGTTTTAATTAATTTAATGCGAGTTCATTTTAATTTCTATAAATAAAATTTATTTCATATATTCTAAATATAAAAATGATATATATATATATATATATGTATATAATTGTGTTTATTATTTTAATTAAATGTGCTCTTGGCAATATTCATGAATATTTCATTTCGTTTGAAACCGGTTCAATTCTATATATATATATATATATATATATATATACATATATACTACATAAATAGGAATTGTAAAATATATTTTCCATCACAAATACAAAAGTAATATATATTATTTTATTGTGTATAGAATATTTTCAATATTTATATAATCACTTCAATTTTTATTAACTATTATATAAGAAATCCAGATAATTTATATTTTGAAATTTATCATTAAAATTATAGTTAATTTATAAAAATTTAAATATTCTAATTTTTATAATATTTTATTTTATAATATTATACATAACAATATAGTTTTAATATTTAATAGTTAAATATTAAAAAAAAATAAGGATTTTTAAAAAGTACTCTTTTTACGATCTCGCCAGAGATAGTATTGCGATCAAGAAAATTTTTGATGTCGAGATTTTGATGTTTTTATACGTTTTGAAAGGTCCCTGAGTCATTTTCACTAAGGCTGAGAAAAATGTCTGTCTGTCTGTGTGTGTGTGTATGTATGTGTGTATGTAGACAAGATTACGCAAATACGGTTTGAGCTAGAATCATGAAATTTGGTATACGGGCATTATTAAAAATTCGTAGTATTCTATAAACTTTTGAGAAATGTAGCTCAACCGGAAGAGGGTCATTACCTTCAACGTTTTGATTTTTTTTCCTCTAAACTGACCGAAAAAAATAAAGATATATGTTTGATAATTTTTCACATGATTAAAAATTATATAAAACTGCTATATATAGAATTTCAACTTGATTGAATCGCTGAAAGTACCGGAATTAATTTTTTAACACGCTCCAACACGTGACATTGTGCCATCAACAAAGAGCCAAACATGCGCTAGTTTAATAAATATTAATTTATAATTAATTAAATTTAATTTATATATAATATATGTTATTTAATCCAATTCAAATTGCGAGATAGTCGCGTGAAGACACTCCAGCCTATTAAGGATTATTATTATTATGATTACCATCAGGAGGATAACAAATGTATATACAATACTATTAAATGCAATAGGCCATTCAATAAGTCCAAGTTGGTACCTCTTCAAAAAATATGCAATGTATCTTGAATCAATAAATCATCATTTCTGTCAAAATTTGACAGCGATCAGAAGATTAGTTTACTAGACTTATTGTTTGTCCTGTTGGAATTTCATCTGAATATATAGTTAATTTTTCTATTTTATGTTAAATAATTCATAACTAATAATTAATCATTATATTATTTAATAATTTTTCTTTCTTCTTTTACAGGTGAGAATTACTTAATGCAATTGATATCACGTGAAACAATCTTTCTTTTTGTAAGTAATTATTATGTAATAAATATGCAATGATTTTATTAAGTCATCACACCGCTAACACATGCTCATTTCATATACAAAATTTATTATTTTTAAAAATTATTTTATTATTTTAAAATGGAAATAAATTAGAAAAATAATTATAAAGTTAATATTTTAACCCGTAGGCATATTTTGAAATATTTTTTTTTTAAACGTGTTTTATTATAATAAAAGTTGTAGTTACAATTGAAATAATCTTAATATATATTAAATGTTTATTTTTTTATTTTTAAAAATCATTAAGTAATATTATAATTATTTTTATTTTTTAATTTTAATACTTGAGTAAAAATAAAATACAAATCAAATATAATAAATAAATAATGAGACATTTGAGGGTTTTAAATTATATATATTTCTCTTTCCAATTGCAAGATTAATTATACGCTATTTTGAATCTTTATGTAACATATTTATTAAGAAGTGAATTTTCAATTATAGTTTTTCTAATAATTAATCTCGCCAGAGAAAATTTTCGATGTCGAGATTTTGATGGTTTTATACGTTTTGAAGGCCCCTGAGTCATTTTCACTAAGATTTGAAAAAATGTCTGTGTGTGTGTGTGTGTGTGTACATGTGTGTGTGTGTAGATAAGATTACGCAAAAACGGTTTGAGCTACAATCATGGGCATTATTCAAAATTCGTAGTTTTCTATCAACTTTTGAGAAATGTAGCTCAACCGGAAGAGTGTCATTACCTACAAAGTTTTGATTTTTTTTCCTCTAAAGTGACCGTAAAAATTAAAGATATATGTTTGATAATTTTTCACATGATTAATAATTGTATAAAACTGCTATATATAGAATTTCAGCTTGATTGAATCACTGAAAGTACCGGAATTAATCTTTTAACACATTGACTGCCAATCATGTTGAGGTGTTCTGTCTCAGAAGCCAGTCACACGCTAGAGAGTGAAAATCCTTCACTGATTATTCATTCTCCAGTTCATTTTACATTGCATGCTGGGTTGTTCTGATGGTATTGGCATCAAGGAATGATCACAAAATACGTATAAATAATTGTGGTTTCAAAATTAGATCAGAAGCTGATGCAGGGCTTTAGCGTCCCAAAAGAAAAATTTAAAGTCTTATTTCAATAAAATGTTATCAGTGAAAATTATATGTGATAATATATATATATATATATATATATATATATATTTCCAGTTGCCTAGCGTGATCTATTATGTTGGGGGGGGGGGGGGCACAGGGTGGTCGTGGTGTCTCCCCCAGAAAATTTTTTGACAAAATAAATGATTTATTTATTCATAACGTTTAGACTATACGTAATTTAAAGATGTTTTTTTTTATTTTGAGTTCTCATTTACAAAACTAATCACTTTTAAATTTATTTTTTGCACAATGTTTGGGGGGGGGGGAGGGTGCTCACGTACGTCCCACCCCCGGGCCGACGCCACTGTATATATCCTATGATTGGATAGAATAAAATTTTAATTAATTTTCAAATATAGAATAAAGCTTGATTATCCAATTCAAATATTCGAGTGAAAACATTCCAGATTTTTTTTATTTTTGTAATCTAGTTGCCATTTTTTATATATTTTCATGTTGGTTCGTTGTATTTCATCTTTTAGATAAATAAAGAATATTTCGTAAAGATTCCACGTTTCTAATATTCGTAATTTTTATTAAGAATTCTCTTCACACGTTTTGACAGCCCTCTTACCTCTTTTCACTTTTTTAAACGTTTTTCTTTTTCTTCCCCTTCCCCACATTCTCCATTGACCAGTAAATATCTTATCTATTATATCATTCGCCGTTCATTCGTGACCTCTCTTTCCAATGGCAATTCCACAAATCAATAACTTCTTTAATGAATTGCCTATCCCTCCTCCTTCTTCCCCCCCTCACTCCATCTCTTTATCTTTACCAAATCAAATCTATTAAATAACTTGAGAAGACGGTATTTTTCTATATAATTTTTTTTTTATTTTTCACTTAATTTCCTTACAAATATTTTCTTTATTAATTTAATTCAATTCAATTCATAATTTACTTTTGCCTTATTTTCCTACACGGAATAAAAATAGAAAATTTTAAATCAATAATAATATTAAAAAAGTTTTTTTTTTTCATTCGGTTTTCTTCTTTCTTTAAAGTAAACATCTTTTAAATTCCATTTAACTTCTTGTTAAGTACCATTGAAAAGATGACCTAGTTAATTTTCTTAGCGAGTTATATACTCTTCCATATTCATCATTATTCATTTTAATACCATTTTAGCTATATTATAAATATTTATTTATAGAAACCATCAATTTTAATTCCAATTGTACTTTCCAATACAACTTTAAATAATAATATTTTTTTTTTAATTTATTTTGAATTTTTGGATGAGAATAAAATTTTTCAAAAATACTTCGTTTATATTCTTGGTACGTAAACTTTAGATCTTCAATCAAAATCCTTAAAAAAAATTTTTCCAATCAGCTTATTTAGTATACAATATATAAAATTTATTTATATTTTCGATAAGCATAATAAAAAGAATAAGCTGGAGTGACTCCACTCGACTATCTCGCAATTTGAATTGGATTAAATAACATATATTATATTTCAATTAAATTTAATTAATTATAAATTAATATTTATTAAACCAGCGCATGTTTGGCTCTTTGTTGATGGCACAATGTCACGTGTTGGCGCGTGATTTGCAATGTTAAAAAATTAATTCTGGTACTTTCAGCGATTCAATCAAGCTGAAATTCTATATATATAGCAGTTTTATACAATTTTTAATGATGGGAAAAACTATCAAACATATATCTTTATTTTTACGGTCACTTTAGAGGAAAAAAAAATCAAAACGTTGTAGGTAATGACCCTCTTCCGGTTGAACTACATTTCTCAAAAGTTGATAGAAAACTACGAATTTTGAATAATGCCCATGTACCAAATTTCATGATTCTAGCTCAAACCGTTTTTGCGTAATCTTGTCTACATACACACATACATACACACACACAGACAGACATTTTTCTCAACCTTAGTGAAAATGACTCAGGGACCTTCAAAACGTATAAAAACATCAAATTCTCGACATCGAAAATTTTCATGATCGCAATACTTTCTATGCCGAGATAGTAAAAATCATACAAAATTTCATATGTGGCGATTTTTACATATCTACACGAATCATGCATTTTGTTAACAGAAAAAAGTATTTTTAGCATGGTATCTGTTCGTCTGTACTTTGTGGGTATTTTTATAAAATTTTTAATATTATAAGCTAAGAGAAAATGATTTATGTTAAAAGAATTATCCAATCAACCGTAGTTCAATGTTTGAGATGGTTAACTTTATACAAATAAATAAAAAAAAAAATAAGTAATAATATAGTAACATTTGTACTATTTATTTAACCTTCCATAAAGAAAATTTTCCTGAGATTATTTTTTTCACGTTTAAAAGTCAATGATCAATCATTTTTTATGATAAATTATTAAATTATTATTATATTCTAGTTTCCACGTTCTCAATCAAAAGTCCCTATTTTTATTTCTAATTTTCGATAAATTACTAAAATTTTCTTAGACACTCGGATAATTTTTACAGAGCATTCATCAAAGTAGAATACGGTTCCCCATATTTATAAATCATTTAAATTATATGTATCCTTATAAGTAAATCGCTTTAACCAAGATTCAAGTAAATAATAATAATAATAACAGTCAAAAAATGAGCTGTGGCTACGCACAGAACCGGACGCCGATTTGAAATAAATTAATTTCCAAACAACATTATATATATATATTTTAAGTATAAAAAATATTTTTAAAACATGAATTAAAATGACTAAATTATATTATCTTGGTTTGTATTTTTAGTTTAATTATTCAATTATCAATTACTACTATATTTTAAGTGATATATTTTCCGACAATGAATATAAAATTAATATTTTCTAAACTACCACTTCCAGTTTCTGGATATACAACAAAAGTTGATGAATTCAAGCTACTGATGCATTAACCGGACACACAACGGACAGACGGACAGAATTTATGCTAAAAATACTTTTTTCTGTTAACAAAATGCATGATTCTTGGAGATATGTAAAAATTGCCACATGTGAAATTTGGTGTGAAAACAATAAATTCCCTTCCTATCTGTCGGTCGGTAAAAACAGATGATGATCCAAGTCATGATCTACCGCAGTGGTTCTTAAACTGTGGTCCGCGGACCCCTGGGGGTCCGCGAAGCCTTTACTGGGGGTCCGCGGTCCTCGGAAAAAAATCATCGTAAAAATATATACATATATAAATATTTAAAGTTCATTGTTTAACTATATCCTCCTAGAGAATTACGGCTATAATTTAATACTATTAATAATACTATTTTATTTTATTAAATTGATAATTATGTCAATTAATTTTTTGTGAATAAATAAACATATATAAAAAACTATATATAAAATTTGAATTTTCATCCATTCATTCATTTAAAATCATTTTTCGATTGTTCCTTTAAAATAACCCCTCTTAGGGGCTCGGAAGGGGAGGCATATAAGGGAATTTTCTTTCACTTTGTTATTGGGGAAAACCAGGGGAGGGGACAGTCTTACCCGGAAAAACCCAAATTGTCAGCGTCCACTCTGGGGTTTTAAACAGTTTTAAAGCAAATGTTAATTATAAGTTCATTTCTCAACGAGTTGTATCTTTAAATTATTTTTATTAATTTAATTAATTATAATTAAATTATAGCTAATAATAGTTTATTATAGCTAATAATTTTTTTTAATTTTTAGTGTAATTTGCATGATCATTATTTTATAAAAACACTAAACACATTTTGCAATTTCCCAGAAAGGCTGTTTTTGAGAGTAAGTATAAGTTAGTTTTATGAATAAAAAATATTTATTTTAATAATATTTTAGAATCAAATTACGAAATTAATAATATTTTAGAATCAAATTACGAAATTAATAATATTTTAGAATCAAATTACGAAATATATTTATTATATAAATTAATATTCATTTAAAATGATATTAAATCATTTATTTAAAATGATTTAAAACATTTATTAAAATGATTTAAAACATTCATTTAAAATGATATTAAAACATTCATTTAAAATCATATTAAAACATAGCTAGTAAATAATAATTCGTTATATTTATATTATATTTATATTATATTTATATTATTGTAGTTCAATGTTAATAAATTACTCCATAAAATGGATCGTTGGCTACAAACTGGTTCAACACAGAAACGGAAAGAATCAGATGATGAGGCATCAACAGCAAACTCTACCAAGAAACGCAAAACTAGAAAATATTCGGATGATTATTTATCATTTGGATTTACTTATATTTGCAACAATGATGTGGAAAGACCAGTCTGCGTTCTATGTCAGGAAAGTTTATCCAATGAAAGTATGAAACCTGCTAATCTCAGACGTCATTTACAAACAAAGCACAGCGAGCATGTTAGTAAGTCTATCGAATTTTTTAAAATGAAAAAAGAAGAACTTAATTCAAGTCAGAAATTGATGGTAAAGACGGGATCTGGTGGTATGAGTAAGAAAGCAGTAATGGCATCATATGAAGTAGCTCTACTTATTGCTAAAGCAGGAAAGCCGCATAATATAGCAGAGCAATTAATTCTTCCTGCTACAAAAGTAATTACAAATATAATGTTAGGAACTAAAGCAGCAAACGATATAAATTTGATTTCATTATCAAATGATACGGTTAAGAATAGGATTGAAGACATGTCATGTAATATAAAAGAAGAATTAATATCGAGAGTGCGCAAAAGTCACTATTACTCATTACAATTGGATGAAAGTACTGATGTCACTAATAATGCCAATTTGTTAGCTTTCATTAGATATGAGTTTGAAAATCAAATACAAGAAGATGTATTGTTTTGTGATTCACTACCTTCACGAACGACAGCTAATGACATATTTAACAGTTTGAATAATTTTATAACCGAAAATGAAATAGAGTGGCCAAAATGTGTTGGAATTTGCACTGATGGTGCTCGTGCAATGTCAGGTACAAGAACTGGATTGATTGCTCTTATTAAAAATGTTGCGCCTCAGGTTGTTTGGAATCATTGCTGCATTCACAGAGAATCATTAGCAGCCAAAAATATGTCACCAGATTTGAAAAGAACATTAGACGAAGTAGTTAAAATTGTCAATTTCATTAAGGCTCGTCCACTTAATTCCAGAGTTTTTAAAATTTTGTGTGAGGAAATGGGTAGTCAACATACACATTTATTATTACATACAGATGTACGTTGGTTGTCCCGCGGGAACGTACTCATTCGCCTTTTTGAGCTTCGAGATGAAATACGATTGTTTTTAATAGATGCGCATTTTGAACTGACCGAATGTTTCAATGATTTTATCTGGTTAGCTAAGGTGGCTTACTTGACTGATATTTTTACAAAATTGAACGAACTTAATTTGAGCCTGCAAGGTACTGTTGTAAATATATTTAAAGTTGAAGATAAAATAGAAGCAATGATTAAAAAAATCGACTTGTGGTCGAAACGCATCCAGAACGGTGTATATGAGTCTTTTCCAACTCTCAATGATTTCATAGAAAGCTCCAGTGAAAAATTGCTTAATCAAACGCGTCAATTATTTGTTGAACATTTAATTACTTTGAAAAGCAACTTCAGGAAGTATTTTTCTACTCCTGATCCTTGCAATAACTGGATCAGAGATCCATTTAATATGGAAATTACAAATGCTAAACATTTATCTGCACCTGAACAAGATATTCTCGTGGAATTATCATGTGATACAACTTATAAACTAAAATTTAACAAAACTGAATTGAGCAACTTTTGGTTACTTCTCAGGTCAGATTATCCTGCGCTTGCAAATAAAGCACTTCAACACTTGATTCCATTCTGCACAACATATTTATGCGAACAAGCTTTTTCGGTACTATTTTATATTAAGTCTAAATATAGGAACAAATTAAATGTAGAGCCGGATCTTAGATTAAAAGTTTCCAATATTAAGCCAGATATTGAGATTCTTGTTTCAAGAAAACAACTGCATACATCTCATTAAATATGTAAGTTATATTTAATGAGATAGATGCAGTTATTTTTTAAAATATTTCTTATTTAATATTTTCTGAAAAAAATTATAAAATATTTATATGAATTTAATGTAAGTACCCATTATAATTTGTGAGATTTGTTGCTATGACAATGTTTGTATTTTCTTTCTTCAATATTATAATTTCTAATAAAATGTGTTCTACAATATGCAAAAAAATCGTTATTCACCAATCACTGTTAGAAATATTCATCATATATCCTTGTCCTTATGAGATCGTAAGCCAGAAATTAATTAATAAAATGACGTAAAGTACCTAAAGTTGTGATGGGGGTCCGTCAAAAAAAATTTTTTCAAGTGGGGGTCCGTGGAGTACATAAGTTTAAGAACCTATGATCTACCGAATTTGATTTCGAAGCATTAAAAAAAATTTTTTGAATTATTTCGATTTTTAAGATTACTTATTAATCTAGGATCTAAATAGTTGATGGTTGAGCATAAATTTTAAGTAGAAACATAAATATCTATGAGTCATATGAAAAGAGCAAGTTTTAGTTAACTGTTCTTTTTGGAGGTGGGGGGGGGGGCGGAGGGTCACAGAAAAAGAATATGACGATCCAAGCCAAATGCAATAACAGCAAATGGAAGCTGTGGGTGTTAAAGAGGTATGGGAGGGGGGAAAAGAAGAAAAAAGAAAGGGAGATGCACTCAAGCACGGTAACCAACTTTAACGCTTCGTCATTGGAAGTCCTCGCTTATCATTTGAATTTTCTTTGGATAAATATAAATTATAATTTATAAAATAGCAAAAGAATAAAAAAAATATATATAAAATCAGCTTATAATCTATGAGTACATCATCTATTATTGAATAGTTCAAATTTAATTTATTAAAAAAAAAATTTATTATCATCAATTTAGTTAATCTTTGACTTGGAACTGATTTGCTTCTGTCAAAGCAATTATTTACTTACTAAAAGATTAGTTTTAGTAATTTTATCGGGAAGTGGAGCATTCTATGATATACATTGCTATTTTTCTATTCTCATCTTTCTTTTTTGAAGATAAATATAATATAAAATTTATAATTTTCTAAAAATAAAAAGAATTGTTTTTTTTTTATTTTTTTTTATATAACTACCTAACTAACTATATAGGTAGTTGGAATGGTAGCGTTCTAAGTGAGTAGGTCGAGACAGAGAAGTTCACAGAAATTAAAAATAAAAATTTAAATTGATATTAAACCTATACTTAAAAATAATAAAAATAAAACAATTTGCTAGTATTTCGTGAAAGTAATTTTTTTTTTCGTAAAAATTAATTATAAATTTCTTATATGTAGTTTTGATAATTATAAACTAAATAAATTTTATATAATAATTATTGGTTTATAAATAAGACGTTTATTATAATAATTGTTATATTTAAAAAAAAAAAAGAAAAAAATTATTTATTTTTGAAAGAAAATGAAAATATGTATATAAATTTCTAAAAATGATTATATTTTGTGAAATTTAATATAAATAATCGATTAATTTATTTTTAATAGGAAATAACTTTTATTTCTTTTTATTATTCACCTTTAATAATATATAAATAATGGTAATTATAAATAAAATTTTAAAAATGTCTCCCACTTTTTATTCTCATACGAGGTGTGTTCAAAAGAGAAGGCGAATTTTGAATTTTCACGAGCTGTGTACATTCGAAAATCGAAATATTTTTTTTTTGTTATGTTGCTCTACACATATGTTTCTGATAGGTTGACATTATCAGCCATTTTGGATTAGTAGTTTGTTTTTGACACCTGAAAAAGTTAGTCACGTTTTTGCATGTTCTTCGAGTTTTTACTTAAAAAAAATGGATCAAAGAATCTGTATTAAATTTAAAAATGGAATAAAGTGCTCCAACGCATTTAAAATGTTGACTGTGGCATTTGGCAAGTCTATTTTGTCTTAAAAAAATGTTATCAAATATTACAATAAAAATTAAGTAGAGATCTAAAATAAAAATAAATTTTAGAATTATTTTTCTAAAAATAAAAAAAAAACTTTTATTCATTTTTAGATATGCTTAAATTTTAATTTTTTTTAAATAATAATAATAATTATATATATATATATATATATATATATATATATAAAATCTTCTATTTTGATTTATTAATTTTAAAAGTCATTAAATTAATAAAAGTGTTATGATTGATATATTTCGAATTTACATATCAAATAACTGATTATCCTTACATTTATTTATAGTTAAATTATTCATTTTTTAATTCTAAATGGATTTTATGTTATAATAATTCATAATAAGAATGAATTCACGGTGTATTCGTACTAATTGATATCAAAATATTGTGTATCACCCTTCAATTCTAAAAGTCTAAATTTATAATGCTTTCAAACTTTTCTTTTTTCTAAAAGTTACCAAGTTAATATTTAAGTTTAATTTTTTTTTCTCAACAAAAAAAAAAGAGTAAATAAGTATGTAAGTAACAAAGTGCGGTGTGGTGCATGACCATGCAACTTAACTAGTGAACTGATTTTGAGGTGAACTGCTCGCTGGCACAACGAACCAATCGACTCGATCGTTGTAAGAAATGCACAGTCGCATGCTGATGGAGAAAGGTCGAATAAGACAAAACGTTTCCTTTCGAAAGTCACGAATCTACTGAAATGGAAAGTTCAATTTCAATATTTAGAAATTAATCTATCTCATAAAATAATTAAAGAAAAAATAGAATATTATAAATAGTTTATTTTAATTTGTTTTAAATAATAATAATAAAAAAGAAAATTATACCAGCTGAAATTATCCTGAATTAAGAAACTGGAAAAACACAAAAATTGAGATATAATATAATAAGTACCTGGAACACCGAGCTATCGTTCGAGCCTTTAACAAATTTATTAAATTTATTATTATAAACTTTAAAAATTTTACAATTTTTTAATTATTTATTATAATTGTTAAATGGGTTTTCTAAAACTGACCCATCAAAAATTTGTTTCCTAAAATGGTACAAATTAATTAAAATAACTTGATTTTCATTTCAGGATGAAAAATATATTCAAATTTACTTGATAAAATATTTGATCCTATATATATTATATATATATATGTTGTTATAATTAGATGCCTTCAGTTTTATATTTTTCAAAGTGGCAAAAGCTTATAGACCGTTTCGACAAAGGATTACTAGTGATAATAATATAAATTATATTCACACCTGTACTTGTCTTCTTTTTAATTATAATAATCAAATATCATTTACTTATTTTATTTATAATTTAACCTAAAAATTTTTTTAATTAATATAATATTATTTATTTAATATTATTAGATCAAATTTTTATTTAACAATTTATTTGAAATTCCTTCCTTTATAATTGTTCATGTGTGTTATTATGTTGCTAACTTCATGGATAATTTTTTTTTTTTTTTTTTGGTGAGAGATTAATAAATATATTTCGTAATTTGATTCTAAAATATTATTAAAATAAATATTTTTAATTTTATTTCGAAATTAAAAAAAAAACAATTTTAAAATATTTTAAATATAAAAAGAAATTAATACAATATCAATTACAAAAAAGGTGGGAGGCAAATTTCAATATGGATGGCATAGTGACGTCATTTAAATTTACTATTTTAAATTAAGAAAATACTAACAAAGATGATTTTTCTCGAGACTGAAACGAATACAGATCGATTTTTCTTTATAAATATTATGTACGGTGTGAATTTCAAAATAATCCTTAGAGCGGTTTAATATCTCAAAAAATACAAGTATACATCCTATACAATTTTTGCTAGTAGAAGATAGAATTTAAAAATTTCTTATTGTAATCTTTTTAACTTTATTGCTATTACTGTTTCTTTGGAGATGCATAGAGATCATGTAATTTCGCGGTAGATCAACACAATTTGTAAAAATATTTACTAATATTAACCCTAATTTATTAAAATTCATTGTTATATTTATTCATAAAACGTTTAAATATAATAATTAACTCCATCGAATTTAATACATTTAGATTGTTTATACTGGAGCCAATTTTAATTTCCTCTGTTTTTATTACACTAAAAAATAATCACATCAGGATATACTCAATTTATATATATATATATATATATATATATATATATAAATATTTAAATGAATATGCAATTTAAAATTATACCCTGAAGGGTCCAATTAGAATTAGTTCATTGTATAAAATACAAACCTATTTAAAATATAAAATAAAATAAAAAAACTTGTCTTCGCTTGATATTTTCCACGAGAAGGGAGGTCATTCACATTTCAAAAAATATTCATAATAATTTTTTAAATAGAAAATGAAAACAAGTTAATATTTTATTTGATTATTCTTAGATAAACTCTATAATATACTATTATCATCATTCGCCAAATACCTGATTTGGAAATTGAAAATAAAAAACAAAAAATATTATCTGACATTTACCCATAATATTTTATATCAAATAACATACAATGATTATTTTTTTTTATTACATTAATAATTATGAGTTTGTGTATTTTTCTATTTATATAGTATAATGTATTTTGAATGCATACCACATATATCCCCCCTTAAAAACAAACATTAAAGCGATTACGCTTGAACCATTGTTTCCTTACCCATTTGGACATTTTCTAACTATAGTGTTGTGTATCATATACGTTGAAAGTATTCATATTAAACATATGTTAAATAAAATACTTGATTTTGTAAAAAGTCCAGATGAAAATGATGAAAATGATTAAAATACTTATGAATTCGACAAATTAATATGCGAATCTTAAGGAAAATCTTAAAAAATTAAACTATTTCTTACCTATATTATAAATACGAGGTGTGTCTAAAAAGTTGGGTGAATGGTATGATAAAAACATAAAAAGAGAATGTTAATTGTAAATACCTTTATTAACCTTCAAAATAATCTCCACTAGCCACAACACACTTCGGAAACTTTCGTATAACGCTTGAAAACTGTTGGAGAAGTCTTGATGTGAAATCGTTCTCAGAGTAGTCATCACAACGTTCAGGCCGGCAATCCACAAGTAGGACACCAGAAAACACTACTTACTGTCTGTCTCTTTACTAATACCCAACTCTTCGGCTATTAGTCGCAGAGTCAATCGCCGATCTTTTGTTAGCATCTCTCTTACACGTTCAATGTTTTCTGGTGTCCTGCTTGTGGATAGTCGGCCTGAACGTTGTGACGGCTACTTTGAGAACGATCCCACATCAAGACTTCTCCAAAAGATTCCAAGCGTTGTACGAACGTTGTCAGAAGTGGATTGTGGTAAGTGGAGAGTATTTTAAAGGTTAATAAAGGTATTTACAATTAACATTCTCTTTTTATGTTTTTATCAAACCATTCACCCAACTTTTTAGATACATCTCGTATATATAAATATTTATAAATTCTGGGTATCCCCTCGACAACCTCTTTACCAGCATTATACTATTTATTTGTTTGTATATATACTTTTATTTATTATTAATTGAAAATTATTCCTTAAATGATAAGAGATAATTCTACTAAACGACACTGTCTTTTATCTATAAATGTAATTTCCGTCGTATCTATGTATGTATATAATGTCTGAAACATTATTAAGTTAGTTATGTGAAGTCTAGAACATTATGAAGTTAGTTACAAATTCATCTTAAACTTAAATTGCAAACACCGTTTGCAACGAGTTTGTCCAGTGGCCAATAATGCTTATACGCCTTAATAAACTAAAAAAATTAAATTTTTCTGAATCTGAACAATGTAAAATTTTATCTGGTATTTATTTATTTTAACTAATATGAGAGAAGTAAATTGGTTCAAAAGTAGATACAGTTTACGTTTTTTTTAAATTTTTTCTATATTTTTTTACTACACAATTACTCTCATATTGTAAGGCATATTTTCTGATACTTTAAAGCAGAGGTCCCCAAAGTGGTCTATATCGACCCTCAGGGGTCTATGGCAGCAAATAAAAAATATGACAAGGGGTCTACGGCACAACAAAGTTTGGGAACCTATGCTTTAAAGCTTTGTAACAAATAAAAAAAAAAAAAGAATTAATATTGCAAAACTGAATAAATCATTTTATTTTTATTATAAATTCTCCAAATTCTTGCCGTCTTGAAAACTTACTCTACTCACATCATGGAACATTTCAATTTCTTCAAATATTTAAATTAATTGTATACATATATTCATTTCACCAATTAAATAAAACATATATTTAATTTTTCTCCAACTTTAACTATAATTAGTTAATATTAAATTATTATTGATTATCTTAAGTTTAATTACTCACTTGTTGAAAATTATAATTATTAAATAATTAAATTACCATAATATACTGTATGTAAACATGAAAAAAGAACAAAACTAAAGCTACGAATTATTTAATAAAATGTAACTGAAATAATTTCAAAATTGTGAAAAATTTACAAAATACTAATTGACTGAAATGGTCTATTACAACGAAAATTAATAAAATACAAAATTTGAAATTTTTACTATACATATCTAAATTAAATTAACATAAAATATTTGATATCTAAAATCTTTTCTATTTAGTTGATTGAATATATATTACTAAAATATAAAAAAAAAAATTTTATATCCTATCTATTATATTAAATTTTATCCAGAAGTTCAATTTATATAGGTGGTTTTAGAGAAAGGGTGGTATTGATAGTAATATATAATTAATTTTCTTGATTGGACCGGACAGTCCCCCTCCCCTACTCCAATGGTCAAATGAATATTGAAGGCCTAACCTCTCGTTACAATATTTATAATTATAATTAATAGATTATTATAAATTTATTATTTAATTAAATTAAGATTTAATTATAACATTAATTTAATTGCCAATTAATTATTCAATTTATATTGTAAATGTTATTTTACTAAATAATTTTCGTTGATTATTAATATTATTCATTTGTTTCTTTTTAATTAATGTGCTACGAAGTTGTGAAAAGGCGTGGAGATACAGTGGTCTAATTATGACAAATTACACCATATCGCTTAATAAACAAAACTTATATATAAAATTCTCGTGTCACAAAACTTTGAAATGATACTCCTCCGAAACGGCTGGACCGATTCTTATGAAATTTTTTATGCATATTCAGTAGGTCTCAGGGCATGTCAGACTTCTTTTAAAAAACCGCTAATTGGTAAGGTGTGTCCAGGGGGTGGAATTTAAATAAAATTAGTTTAGTTACAATGCTAGATCATAGAGGCGCTGGTGGCGATAATTTGACTTCTATAAATACCCTTATAGGAGACTTGCAAACAAAGGTGGTTCGTAGATGAACCGTCTAAGGCGTTATCTTATGACTGCACTCTCAGTTCGAAACTCGCAAAGGCACATTTTTTTTTAAGTATTATATATTTTTTTACAAATTTATTAATTTTTATTATTTTAATATTTTATTAAATAATTTTATTTTATTAAATTAATAATTATGTCAATTAATTTTTTCTGCATAAATAAACATATATAAAAAACTATAGAGATGGGACAGGGTAGGAGTTAGATGGTTATAGCTCAGAATAGGGACATTCGGGGGGTACAGGGGACGGAGCCCCCGTCTAGGTGTGGAGAGCGCCGAAGGCGCTCGGAGCAGCTAGTAATTATATACATATATACACACACAAAATACAGTCAATTGATAGAACTTTAAAATATTCTCTGCATAAATTCAATCACTATTAACATCTTACTGAAATATTGAATTCATTAATTCTCTCTGGTTACTTGAAACAACTCCAAACTTAAATGACTATCCTTTAGTAACTCGGAGTAAACTTATGGACTATTAGTATACGCGTATGCCCACAACTACTGAGAAATGATGCTAGCCCATAGATGCCTCTAATAAATACCTAATTTTGGTACTCTTAAGATAATGATTTTCTGCTTTTAATTATTTATTACCATTAATTTATTATATGTGTATTTTCACATAACAACTTCATTATTTGTGTGTTTATAAATATGTTTTCTATCCTTTTTTAACATAAAGAAATGTTAAATAATTTATAGAAAATTATTTAGCTGATAAATTTGATATATGAACCTTTTTATTTAATTAATTACAATTACAACTAAACAAGACACTTTGTAAGATTTTACAAAGATGTTTTATTTATGTTGTCAATGACCATGAATTCAGCCAGTCAAAATAAACATTAACACTTGATATATATTTAATACTTGTAATGTTGATGCCACATTTCGATTAAAAAAATAATTTTATTTTTAAAATTCCCTATCAATATTTGATAACATCACATTTAATCAATCAAAATATTCTATTTTCTGGGATGAAGATATCCTATTAAAATCTGTATTTGAATATTCAGAGAATTAGAGATGGGGAGATGGGAGTGGGAGGAAAAATTGCACCACGCGATGTGATGACCTCACCCAATGATGTTTCGCTCGGACAACGATCGCGTGAATGCATACACCGTATTAGCGTGCCAAAATTTCGAAGACAACAAAGTGATTAATTAAACTCTTAATTAATAAACTAAATATTAAAAAGCACGCATTTGAAACAAACCAATCTCGATGCTGCACTCTAATGGATATTCTAAATGAGATATTATTTAATTATTAAATTATTATAAATTGGGTTTGTTTCATACAGATATATGTATTTTTTAAAATACCCAGTATACTACGAATTTACTCGTTATCACTTATAATGGATGTTGTTTTGTGATATAGATTATATAAAATTGTTTTTCCCTCTATTTTAAATTATTATTATTATTATTATTATTATACATACTTCTTCAATTTATATTGACAATTTTATTGTTTAAAAATAATAAATTAAACTATACAATAATAATAATATAAGTATATATGATATATTTAAATAATATTTAACTAGCTGCTTATTATGAAATTCACACCAGAGATAGTAATTATAAAGAAAAATCGAATTTTATTGATCACATCTCTGGGAAAAATTATCTTCATTAGTTTTTTATTAATTTAAATGTATCTATTAATGCAATATAAAACAGATTTGGATATAACATAAATATTTTTAATTTTATTTTATTTTAAGTATAATATATAAGATATAAGAAGCGAAATTTCGAAATATACAAAATATTCTAATTTTTGATATTAATATTATTTTTTGTCATAACAGAGAATTTATTAAACATAATAAACGAAAAGAAACCTATCAAAATTATTAATTTGTTACTAACTTCATTTTTTTTAAATTTTGTTTTGTTATGATTAAATATTGAAAAATCAAATTTACGACAATTTGAATATACTTATTAATTTTATATTTAAACATTGTGTTGTTTTGTGAGCATTTGAAACAAAATGTCCTATAAATTATTATTATTAATCAATCTCGTGCGACTAGAAGCCGCCTGTCCCTCTAAGAGTTGTATGCCTCCTGCAGCATATGATCTCGGCTAATATGTTAATAATGTTAAATTAAATCTTTCTAATTGGATTTCCCAGTTGATCTCATTTGAGTTCATTACAAGTTTATTTAAAATATAAAATAACAAAAAATAGACTTTTTCCTCATTAAAATTTAACAATTCGACAAATTTATTTGTTTAAATCGTGACAGGGCCGTTAACATTAAATTAATATTTTCCATTTCTTTTTTTTTTTAATCAATTTTATTGGAAAGAAGAATCAAGTCGATCGATCCATAAAACTTTAACCTGAAATTGGCTATTATTTCGAAATATCCGCCATAATTATTCACTTGAACATTTCGTTTTTGATGTCGATAATAATAATAAATTAGTGATAATGAAATGTGACGCATGATGTCTGTATAAAAAAAATACATAATAATAATAATAAAATGGTTTAATTACCTCGTTCTTATTTGGGTCACCGGGAGATAAAATTAACGGTCGATAGGATGTTACGAACACCCCATCGTTTGGGTTTGGGTCAACAAACAGAGAGTGAGAAGCGACCACGGGGATCTTTTACCGAAACAGTGGCCAAAAGGGCTCTGGTGCCCCCATCGCCTGAAGAGAACAGCTGCCTCCCGCACCTGGTCTCTTCTAACTTTGATTAGATGCAAAGGACACCAACAGAAACGGATATCATTGGGGTTGAAATGAAATAAAATAATAGAAAAGAGAAAAAAATCAATCTTTTCTTTCTTTTCACCAAAAAATGTCTGGTTTATTCTCATTTAAAAAATATATATATATACTAGCTGCTCCGAGCGCCTTCGGCGCTCTCCACACCTAGACGGGGGCTCCGCCCCCTGTACCCCCCGAGTGGTACATAGTATTTGGTTAAGAGTAGTAAAAGGTTTTCATCCATTTTGTTTCAATCAGTATATTACATAAAACATTCATTTCTTTTTGTGTTCTTATTTAAAATATATTAGATCATATATTTCAAATGAATCATAAATAAATTAAAATGAGAACTTTTAGAATAAATTATTTAATTGAATTGATAACGGAATTTTGTAAATTAAACCACATATTGATATTTGTTATTGTAAATTTATTCAAAAAATACAAAAATATACACAACGTTTCGATTGCAGAAGTAGCAAATATCAATATGTGCTTTAATTTACAAAATTCCGTTATAAATAAAAACAACCACTAAAGCTTTAATAATTTAATATAATTGAATTGATATTTGAATATTAGAATTTAAAATAAAAAGTGAAATATTACAATAATTTTTAAATTCTGAGCAAATGTCAAATTATCGCCACCAGCGCCTCTATGATCTAGTATGGTAACTAAACTATTTTTAATTAATTAGCACCCCCTGGACACACCTTAGCAATTAGCGGTTTTATAAAAGAAGTCTGACATGCCCTGAGACCTACTGAATATGCATAAAAAATTTCATAAGAATCGGTCCAGCCGTTTCGGAGGAGTATCATTTCAAAGTTTTGAGACACGAGAATTTTATATATAAGATATATGAGGTGTAATTTATAAAAAATTAATGGTTTTTTTTATATCAATTTTAATAAGTTGACTTGTGGCAGTGGCGTACCTAGAGGGGGGCGGTTGGTGCGGTCCGCACCGGGCGGCACTTATCTTGGGGCGGCATTTTTTATATTTAGTTATAGTTGTAAAAAGCAACTTATTCATTTCATATTTATTTTTTTTCTTTCTTGAATAATAAATGATTATTATGATTATTATAAGTTTACTATTTGATTTATATAAATTATGATCAACTATATGATTTCGAATATTATTCCTCGGTGTATATAAATGCCTTTTAGTGTAAATTTTGAATTCTAATTCCCCAAGAACAGGATAATAATTTTATTTTATTGTATTCATTAAAATTCGTTGAATTCGTAAACGCATCTTTAAGATTTTGTTCGGCAAAATTATCTTCGTTCTACAATGAGTCAATTAAGACTACAAAATCTTGCAATATTGTCAATAGAACAAGAAATTACAAATAATATAAATTTTGAGAGCATTATACACGATTTTTCTAGTATGAAAGCTAGAAGAGTAAATATTATATAAATATGTTTACGAGTGCAAATATGTGTAAAAAAATTTACTCTGTGTATTAATTAATATTGATTAAATAACTTAATAATTTATTTATGTGTATTAATTTATGAAAACCACTATTTGATTGACTTATAATAGAAAGGGCGGCAAACTAGAGATCGCCCCGGGCGGTAAAAGTTCTAGGCACGCCACTGACTTGTGGCCAGGCACAGAACCGACCGACGGTTTAAAATAAATTAATTTCCAGCTACATAAACAATTTCAAATAATTTAAGTGTATCTATTAATGCAATAAAAAACAGATATGGATATAACATAAATATTTTTACTTTTATTTTATTTATAATATATAAGAAGGCGCTGGCTGTGACGTCATGAAGGGCTGGGTAACGTCATATAATTTTCAATTAAGAAAAAACTAATGAAGATGATTTTTCCCGAGTATAAAACCAATACAAAGTGCATGATTCGTGGAGATATGTAAAAAAATCTCCTCTTGTGAAATTTGGTGTGAAAATAACCCTTCCCTTCCTATCGGTAATACTTCCACTTCCGGTTTCCGGATATACACTAAAAGTTGATCAATTCATCATACTGATGCATTAAGTCAAAATCCGTTGCTATACACGTCTATACGGACACAGAGACGGACAGACATCATGCTAAAAATACTTTTTTCTGTTAAGAAAATGCATGATTCGTGGAGATATGTAAAAATCTCCACATGTGAAATTTGGTGTTAAAACAATACCTCCCTTACTATCGCCGGTCGGTAAAAAGTATTTTTAGCATGATGTCTGTCCGTCCGTCCGTATAGATGTGTACAGCCTGAACGGCTCAACGGATTTTGATGAAATTTGGTATATTTACTTAATACATCAGTAGGATGAATTGATCAACTTTTGGTGCAAATCCGGAAACCGAAAGTGCTAGTATTGCCGATCGAAGAGAGGAAGTGAAGGGTTATTTTCATATCAAATTTCACGTGAGGACATATCTCCACGTGTTATGCACTTTGTATTGGTTTTATCCTCGAGAAAAATCATCTTCATTAGTTTTTTCTTAAATTAAAATTATATGACGTCACCCAGCACTTCATGACGTCACAGCCAGCCCTTATATATTATAAATAAAATAAAATTAAAAATATTTATATTATATCCATATCTGTTTTTTTACATTTAAAATATCAGTTAACCGGAAGTAGCACTTTATTCTCTATATATATATAAATGTTACCAAATATCAAATTTGACACCAATAAACTAATACGAACTGGCTCTTTATCAATACCAAGTTTACACATTCTAAATATTCATTCACAACTCTTTATACCTATTTATATGCGGGAAAGTCTGGGGGGGGGGACACTCCCGCTTATTTTATTTTCAAATTCAAAATTTTAAAATTAAAAAAAAAACAAAACAATATATAACTATCGATTATTATGAATTTATTCAAAATCAATTTCAAAAAATATCAATGAAAATTTGAATAAAGAGAGGATATTGATTATGTGTGAGTGTTATTGGGAGTGCTGGATTATATTTTGAGTCCATTTATAAATATTCAATTAAAGGGTTATAGCATTAGTTTGAATTTTAGTTGGAAAAAATTTTATAAAGAAAAAAAAAATTATTGAACAATTAATTATTAATTGTACCCTGAAATAAATAAAAAAAAATATATTTTTAAATAAATAATTATAAATAAAATCATAAATAAATATTTTTTTAGAATATATTATTTAAATGAACAAATGACTCCAAAATAAATATTATGAAAATTAATACAAACATAAAATAAATCTTTCTATTGTGTAAAGCAGGACACCCTGCTTGTTACCCTTTGATTTTTTGCAAGAAGAAAATTTTGAAGATGCCTTATTTTTCTACAACCCCCTATAGATGGCGATATACAATTTTGGAAATGTATAAAATTTCATTATTAAATAAAATATTAATAAATAAAATCAAAAATTAAATTATTTTGAAACATTTATTTAATTTAGAAGAAAATTGTATATCAGAAAAGTTCAAAAACCGATTAATATTCCCAAAAGAAAATTTTATTTTTTATTTTTAAAAATTAATAATTTCCGAACTAAAATTTACCTGAATGGAAAATATATAATTGCCGTTTGTAAATGTGAATTTGTCATCAGTTGGGTCATTCCTGATCTGAACTGAAAGCAAATGACGAAAGTGGTATATGATCAATATTTTGATTTAATAACCACGCGAAACTGGGATATCGCAACTCAGTTTTCGTTTATATCTGATGCTTATGACCTTTTTATTAATTATTATGTTAATTATGTTAATTATGTTAAATAAGTTAAATTAGTTAAATTAATTAAATTAATTAAACGTTAAATATACTCGGTAATAGAATTTAGATTTGTTATTCAATATTAAAATAATAAATTATTGATTAATAACAAATAAAATTGCTGGCCTAAAAAAAAAGAATATTGAAATTTATTAATAGATAATATTAGAAGATAAAAATTAAATATCTTTTTAATATTCAATTAAAAGCTATATATACCATTAGTTTGAATTATAATTGAAAAAAAAAACATCCTAAAATAAATAAAAAATTTATTTATTTTATTCATAATAATTAGTTTTTAGAATATATTATTTAAAAGAAAAGTTATATTGTATATAAAGCAGGACAAAAGTTACCCCCTTCAATTCTTTGATTTATTTCAAAATAGAAAATTTTCAAAATTCCTTATTTTTTCGCAACCCCTATAGATGGCGATATACAATTTTAGAAATTTATAAAATTTCATTATTTTATAAAATATTAATAAATAATATCAAAAATGAAATTAATATGAAACTTTCATTTAATTCAGAAGAACATTCTCTATAAGAAGAATTCAAAAATAGATGAATATTCCCAAAAGAAAATTTTATTTTTCATTTATAATAATTGATGATTTACGAACTAAAATTTACCTGAATGGAACATATATAATTGTCGCTTGTAAATGTGAATTTGTCATCAGTTGGGTCATTCCTGATCTGAACTGAAAGCAAATGACGAAAGTGGTATATGATCAATATTTTGATTTAATAACCACGCGAAACTGGGATATCGCAACTCAGTTTTCGTTTATATCTGATGCTTATGACCTTTTTATTAATTATTAAGTTAAATTAGTTAAATTAATTAATTTTTATTAAATTTTTTATTATTTTTTTAATTAATAATAATTAATTATATTTATAATGATTAATTTTTAAATTAATATAATTTAAATTTTTAAATCAACTTCTCAAAAACTTTAAAACTACTCTCCTCTTCTATGGTAATAGAGAGCATGCATCACACCCAAATAATACAACTGTCAAACTAATTGTTTTAAATAATTTATAATTTTTCCGATTTCATAATAATTTTGACTTTTTTTATAATTATTCTTTTGCTTCTATTATAATCAGTTCAAATGCTAATATGTAAATTCTCCATCACATTTATAATAATTTATAATTTAGAAAAAATGTTTTTATCATATAAAATGCTTATTAAAAAAAATTCTCCTTTTTTTTATTTATTTTTTTTTTTTATTTTGATATTATTTTGAAAATAATACTGTAACTACTTGACGAATATTGCATTAAAATATAAATCTTTTTTTTTTACCTTAATTGGGAGTGTAAGTTTCTTACTGAGAGATTTTCTGAGAGAAATTAATGAAAGTAATTATAGGTAAAAGTTTCAACTCTTTATAGTGGGAGGAAAAGTGCCAAGAGGGGATCTATAGATCCTTGGGCGTGGTGCGTTGCTCTCTTGAGGCAGTAATCTCCCTCGAGAATAGACATTACCGCTTCATAGATCCTATCGTAATCAGTTAATCATCAAAATTAATAATACGAAGGACATCATTTTATTTATTTCTATTTATATATATTAAAAAATATTCTATTTCCTATTTACAAATAGATTATTTTTATTGTTATTGTTTATTTGTTATGCTATTAATTATTTATTATTTATTAAATTATTTATTTATTTATTCTAGTCATATTCATTACGGACTAACACTTTTATACTCCTCGAATGGACAACTTATTTATTATTATTTATTTATTATTAATTCTAATCATGGACAACGAGGAACTCTTTTAAAGTTGTCCATCAAGTCGATGATTTATTTATATTTTTGTTTATATATGCTGAATATGTGTGATTATAAATTTACTAGCCGTTCCCGGTAACATATGCTGCAGGATGCATAAAACTCTTCTTACAGGGACAGGCGGCTTCTCGCCGCACGAGATTGATTAATAATAATAATTTATAGAAAATTTTGTTTCAAATACTTACAAAACAACACAATGTTTAAATATAAAATTATTAACTTTATTAAAATCGTCGTAATATTTTTTTTATTTTTTTTTTTCAATATTTAATAATAACAAAACAAAATTAAAAACAATGAAGTTAGTAACAAATAAATAATTTTGATAGGCTTCTTTTAGGGTTTATTATGTTTAATAAATTTGCTTTTATAATAAAAAATAATATTAATTTTAAAAATGAGAAAATTTCAATTTGTATTTCAAGTTTTTTTTTTATTTTAAATTCTATAAAAATTTTCTATTGTAAAATTCTAAATATGTAGATAACTTCACAATGTTTCATACATTTCATATATATTGACTAGTAATAGAGAATAGATGATAGTTGATATTTTTCCATTCCCCCCATCTTAAAAAAATATATTTGTGTTCTAATTAATATAATTAATTTATAATAATTTGCTAATTTATTTATCTTTTATTAAAATTAAAATATAATTCACCGAGAAACAATTGACCTAGGATTCAAGGGATGATAATGGATGTATGCAATTTTCGGTTTTGTTCTGATGATAAATCATTTGTAAACGCTTCCTTCGATTGAATAGGATCTGAAGGAAGGGCCTTATGGGTCCATATCGACCCACTTAGAAAAGAGCACCCCGCCCCCAGGGCAGTCAAGCTGAACCCGATCCTGTTCTGGCACTGTTGCTTTCAATGCGTTCATTCTTGACCTACCTTGAATCAGGTATTGACCCTTTTTGAATTTTCCCAACGCTATTCAATCTTTTATAAAACAAAACAATGTTCAGAGACAAATAAACATCGAAAAATAAAAGAATGATGAATGTATAATGAATTTCATTCTCTTAATCACTCTTTTTTAATTTCATTATTATATTATTTTAAGCAACGTTTTGAAAAATTATTGTAAAATAAAGCAATCGAACCGAACTGTTTCTATTTATTTAAATTTCTTAAATTGCTATCAATAAAATATTAATACAAATATTGTAAAATACTAAAAAACATCGTTCGGTTTGGATTTATGAAAATTAAAAAAATTAATTAATTTTCCTATATCCAAACCGAACTTATAAAAACCGAAAATTAGTGAATAAGTGAATAATTAGTGAATTAGTCAATAAAACATTAATATAATGATTCATATTTCGACGTTCATACTAATCACTAATCTGTCAAACTTAAAAAATCTTT
Source organism: Labia minor (assembly GCA_963082975.1). Classification (NCBI taxonomy): domain Eukaryota; kingdom Metazoa; phylum Arthropoda; class Insecta; order Dermaptera; family Spongiphoridae; genus Labia; species Labia minor. The sequence continues at coordinate 14,287,062 of OY720349.1, read as the reverse complement.
ATTTTAATAATATTTATCTCGAAAACTATAAGACAGTGTTTCTCAACCTTTTTTTACCGCGGCACACTTTTAACGGTTTAAAAATTTGGCGGCACACAAAGAAAAAGATAAGTGTAAAAGTTTACCATATTGAAAAAATTGAAAAAAGTCGAAAATGTTTAAGAGCCTGATAGCAAAAACATTTTACCTTTTTTTTACATACATATAAAATAAATAAGTACTTTTTCTTAATTTGAACTTTACATTTGTAAAATTTGGCGGCACATTTTGAAAATCTCAGTGGTTGAGAATCACTGCTATAAGATACCGGGAAAAATTTCATTTTCAAAAAAGTTTATTTGAAATTGCAAGAAAATAAGTTTAGCTGAATAATTTCCAAACATCGATTTAGATAATGTATATTTTTGGACTTGAAGAAGAACATAACTAACAGTTCGAAACACCGACTTAAATAAAATATGTTTTTTTAAAATTGACTTTTTTTACTATAAAAAATTACTATTAAAAATTATTTATTTATTTTTACTATCCCGCCCCGGGTGTGTGTGTGTGTGTGTGTGTGTGTGTGAATGTAGACAAGATTTCGCAAAAACGGTTTTAGCTAGAATAATGAAATTTGGTATACTGGCATATTTCTATAAAAATAATTGATGAATGTAATTCTTTTGAATTTTAATTTGCCTAAATTGATTTATGTCTGTCACAATTAAAGACAATTAGTCGTTGTCATTTTTATTTTAAAGAACCGTAATTGATTAAACGTAAATAATTTCACTATTTTTAATAGAAAGAAATATAATCATTAATTTATTTTTCCTGTGTAAAGATGAGTAAAAAATTTGATCCTCCAATTGGTCATATAAAGAATCTGAATAATAATTAAATAAAATAAAAAAATGATTAAAAAACTTCATTATTTTAATAATTTATTTTTTTCTAAATTTACTCAATTCAGGTGTTTATTCATGGATTGACTCAACCTGATCTCTATTAAAGGAGGAATGATGATCTTTTGGGCCCCGCCCATCTCTCAGGGCCGAATCAATCTCCACTCTTGTTAAGAGGGTAGAAAAAGGGAGAGTTTGTCGGTTGGCGCCCTTTTATTCTTGATTAACCCATATTTGGCAACTCTCTTGAATTTTAAATTTATTTTTTTTTCTATTTCTTAGAAATAACCTCCCTTTTAAGGATTTAACTCTTTTTCATAAATTAATAGAATTTTATTATTATTATTATTATTATTATTATTATATCTTTTCTAATAAATAAATTACAATCCCTTATTAAGAGGTGATATTTTTTTTTATTATTTATTCAACTATTTATTTATCTATTTATTTTTAGTTATATATTATATTTATTATTGGCTTATTTGTGTTGAATAGATCGATTTTAGGCTAAAAGAAAAAAATGCATTCTTTCCGGGGAGCGTTGAGTCTGTTACAATGGAATCAGTCAGGATTCAGTAGTTTATTGTATGCCTGGCTGTGCCCCGGTGAAGAGGATGAAATTCTCTCTGATTGGATTGAATGGAGAAAAATGAGTTTAATCATATACGTTGGATGATTTCTTTAAGGCACAAATGGCTGTAATTGCTGAGGTGCCTCGATCTTCAAATAATAAAAATAAAAATTACAAATATGTTATCAGGTTAAAGTTTTTTTTTTACAAATTTATACAAAAAACAAAAAAGTTTACTTGAATCGGTTAAATATATTAATTAACTGTTAATTTTTTTTCTGTCTTTTATACGTCTTACTGAAGGACAACGCCTATTAAGTTGGTTATATAAATGGTGAGGTGTTCTACTATCAGTAGAACGGGGTCTATCAACCTTTATCTTGATTTTCTTAATCGGAGGCGCTACTTTTTATCAAATAGCTTCCCAATTTTAATCCCAGAGGCTGGGTTGACTCCGTGCCATAGACCCCAGCTAGAGAAAATCCCTTGCCATGCCCGGGACTTGAACCGGGACCACGAGAATGTGAGCCAGCTAAGCTACCTCCTACCATGTGGCGCCTTCAACTACTAATTAAATTCTAGAAAATTTGAAAATCCTTTTAATTTTTATAAGTACATAGGCAAATCCATTTTTGGTTTCTAAACTCGATATGACAATAAATTTGCATTGTTACTATAGAATGATATCCTCGTTAATATAAGGTTTCTGGTTATGCATGGAAATTCAATTGGTAAGTTCTATCATTCCTAAAACTGACTTTACATTTGTAATACGCTTCGCTAAATAATTTATAAAGGACGAGTAATAGGAAACTCTACGTGTTAAACAATGTAGGGAATTTGCAAACTGGTGAGTGAATGTCCAATTTCAGCATAGCATAAAAATTCCTCGAATCTCTTCTCTCTTCTCTCAGACAAACACGAAAAGTCGATATTGCTTTAAAGGTTTCCCTACTCTCACAACATTCTCCTTTTTATAAATGAAAATTGGTTAAGTAAGACTAAATTGTATATGCATCGTTTAATAATCAATAATTACTATCGATATAAATATTAAAATTAATCAAGAAAATTATTTATTTCTGATTTTAACCTTAGAAATTTATTTATAAAATTAAAATTTAATATCTAATAATCACATAGAAACCATTCTATTCATTAAAATAATTTTTAATTAAATTAAATATTATTTTTTATAAGTTTGGTGTACAAACAGATTATCTCTCGATCATATATTGAGTTAAAAGAAGAATAAGAATTATTTATATAATTGGATTATTAAATATTTCTAAAAACATTAAACGTGTATATCGAAAAAAATATTTAAAAATCATTTAAAATCATAGACATATAATTTTTGAAATTTAACTAATAATACAAATATAATAAAAATAAAAAAATCTATATATATACTATAATTATATTAAACTTATAAAAATAAATAATAAGTAATAAGTATTTTTATGTATATATTTTAAAATTTTTTTAAACAATTTTAAGTTTATCACTAAATCACAAATATAAAATTAAATTGTATGACTATATCTTTCTTTACATTTTTACCGACCTACGGTAGGAAGGGAAGGTATTGTTTTCACACCAAATTTCACATGTGGAGATTTTTATATATCTCCACGAATCATGCATTTTGTTAACAGAAAAAAGTATTTTTAGCATCATGTCTGTCCGTCTGTCCATTCCTTGTGTCTCCGTATACACGTGTTTCGCTTGAACGTCAAAACGGATTTGGATAAAATTTGGTATATTTACTTAATGCATCAGTGCAAAAGTATTTTTATCATGATGTCGATCTGTCCGTCTGTCCAATGTGTGTCCGTATAGACGTGTATAGATCGAACGGCTCAACGGATTTTGATAAAATTTGGTATATTTACTTAATGCATCAGTAGCATGAATTCATCAACTTTTGGTGTATATCCAGAAACCGAAAGTGGTAGTTTACAAAGTATTTTTTTTATATTCATTGTCGGAAATTTTTCACTTAAAATTTAGCAGTAATTAATAATTGAGTTATTAAACTAAAAATAAAAACCAAGATAATATAATTTAGTCACTTTAATTCAAGTTTTAAAAATATTTTTTTTTTATATTTTACATATATATATAATGTTAATTGGAAATTAATTTATTTCAAATCGTTGGTTGGTTGTGTGCCTGCCCATAGCTAATTTATATAATTATATATAAAAATGCTATTTATTAATTGATATTTCATTTGTTTTTGGCAATATTGATTTTCTCTTGGTACCTTTGAACATTTAAATTATAAACAAAGAAATCTATTTTGTGTTATAAATAATATATAAAAGGAGTAAAGAGGAAGTTGAAGAGAAGCTTGTATAAGAAATTGACAAATGAATGAATAGCCAGCTACCTACCAGGTGGTTAACCGAACGAACAACATCAGAACCACTTCCACCACTTCACTTCCCCTTTTCAATATTTTCTACTCTCCAGGGTACTTTTATCTCTTGTCTTGAGATCGGATATAAAATTCAACTACGATTTAGTCAACCATTTCACGTGAATATGATGAAAAAAAAAATCCTTGCGAACGAGTTTATGTTTTCAAAAGAAAATATAGATCCACTCATGGATCAATAAATAAATCTCTTCAATTCAATATCCAATTGCAATCTCGTTCCAAACTCCTTACACATTTTTCTTTTATTTATTCTTTTTTTTTCATCGCATTTAATTATTTTCCTAAAACTATTTTATAACGTTTATCTCAACTTCACTTCACTGTCTGTCTGTCTGTTTTTAGTTGAATATGAAGCAATTCATCCATAAACTTTGTCAGGCTTATAGAAAAATTATTTTATTCTTTTTAGTCCATTGGAAACACGTTATTTTATAAAAAAATTTTATATTTATATTTTAATTTTATAATTTTCAATAAATATTTACATATTTTATTATATGAAATACTGAATCAATCGATAGAACTTTATACCTATCTTGCTGTTTATATATTTTTATTTTCTATGTAAATTCTAAGTGCCTCAGAGACCAATTCATGTTTTATGATAATATGACCCAAATTTCTCTTGATAATACCAGCAGAATTAGAAAACTTCTAATCTGTTTTCATTATCAATTCTAAAATTACTAATCGAAATTCTCCAACATTAAAATAACCCATCCATTCATTGCAATTTGAAAATAAATGAATGAATACCACCAGAATTTGAATTTTTTTTTAAAAACCATTTAATATATTTTTAATTAATTAGTTAAGATAATTAAATAAATATTAAAATCATATAAAATAAATTTAACCTACATTAAACATTTAATTTATACTAAAGAGATGTTTATAATAACTATAATATTAAATAGATTATTGTAATTTTGTTATTTTTTTTAATATTAAAAAATTAAAAATAAAAATTTTAATGATATTCCCAAATATTTATAAATTTCTTATCTTAAAATTAATTTTATTTATTGGGTGAGGTTAGTCTTATAAAAATATAAGCACACACATTAATTAATTTAATTTAAATTATATTAATAAACAAAACAAAACAAAAAATTTATCTCTAAAATTGAAAAATATAAATTTTAACTTATGAAATATTAGTATAATATAATCATTTTATATTTTAATATATTTTTTTTTATCAAATTATCACTTATTATATTTGTAACATGTGAGGGAAGGGTTTACAAACGCCGGGCAATTTAAACAGCATCCTCTGATTATATGAATAAAATTGATTATTATCGTTATTATTATTATTACTAGCCGTTCCCGGCATCAAACTCTTGTTAGAATATAAAATTATTAACTTTATTCAAATCGTCGTAATATAATTTGTGTTAATTTTTTTTTAATATTTAATAATAACAAAACAAAATTTTTAAAAAACGAAGTTAGTAACAAATTAATAATTTTGATAGGTTTCTTTTTATGTTTATTATATTTAATAAATTCTCTTTTATGATAAAAATAATATTAATATCAAAAATTAAGATATTTCAAATTTTTTTTTATTTTAAATTCTATTAAAATATTGTAAAATTCTAAATTTGTAACTAATTTCATGATGTTACAGACATTTCATACATACATACATAAGAAATTATATATATTGATTATTATTATTATTATTAATTAACATATATTCTACATAAATGCTATTTTTCAAAAATATTTCTTTGTCTATTACTTTAAATAATAATTAAAATTTTAATAATATCTTATTTCTATTTAATTTCTTAATTAATTTTAAGTTTTTACATATAACATATATCAAAATTTTAATTAAAATATTCTATTGATAGGATTAATTAATAAAATTAATTATAACTTAAAATGTAAAATCAAAATTATAATGATTTAAAAATTAATTGTAAATGCAAGTTTTTCAATTTAACTTTGAATTAATTTTTTATTAGAGATATTTTATAAATGGTCAAAGGCATCAGACAATCAGATAACTGAGTGCGATATCCCAGAATCTGCGCTACAATAAATCATAGATTTATCATGTTTAGCTTTCATCATTTGCCTTCAGTTCAGATCAGGAATGACCCAACTGATGACAATTTGTGAATTGGTAACTCTTTATATATAAGCTATATTTTCAATTATTTCACTCAATCGATATGTACTATTTTATTATAAAAATAATAAAATATTTAAAATATTTTCATTATTTCTGTTAATGGTTTTAAATACAATATTTAATTCTAAATGAAATGTATATTTTGCTTTTTCAAGTTTTTTAATATTTTTTTATTAATTAATAATTGTTTTAAAATAAATATATCAAAGTTATTATTGCAACTTTATTCAGCGCCATCTATCGGTAACTATTCGAAATAAAAAATTCATTTATTTCAAAATCTTTTTTATATACAAACGGGTAGAACTCTCTTTACTATTCGTCTTTTATTTTATTCTTGAAATTATAAATATTGATTTTCACTTAAAATATTTAAAAATTAATTTAAAAAATAAATTTTATTGATATATTTTTATTGTACTTATTTTAATGAAATCTATACTTTAATCAAGAATATGATTAAAATAAATCTTTGACTATGACTTATCATACATTTTCAGTTTTGATAAAGTTTTAAAAAATAATTTAATATGAAAAAAAACTAACATAGAAATGGTTGGCAGACAATTTTTAATTAAAAAATAATATTTTGTCTTGATATAGGAATCTCAAATAACTATAAACAAACAAATATATCTAAATATATAAGAAAAACAAATTAATAGAAATATTGGAGAAACGGTAACACCTTCGGCTTTAAGCTAAATTTATAATATATACAATAATAATAATAATCTTACCTTTAAATGAAAAGATCATTGAAGACCTTTTATCTCATTTTTAAAAATTTACAAATCATTAATTTATATTTCATTAATATAAAAATATTTTATTAATAGTAATATTTTATACTTTAACAAATTATATAAAATTATAATAATCTTAATATGACTTAAATATAAATTAAATATAAATAACAACTCCCTAGAGGCAATAAAAATAATAATAATTAAAAATAATATTAATAATTAAATTAGAATATATGTATTTCTAATTTACATATATATAACATAAAATAAATCAAAATTATTATTTATCAATTTCTGAATTTTTATAAAAAAAATTTTTTAAAATCCCATAAATAATTTTACATAATATTATATGTTGGATAGGGAATGACTTATTTCAATTTATTAAAAATATATTTTATTATATTATATAATATTCTAAAATATTGACTTTGATCGCCCATTCGTTTTAAGGTCACAAACAGGACTTCAAATACATTTTTATTTTGATAATTTATTAATACTTGGGGAGGAAATCGAAAGAAAGAGATTGCAGTGGGATAGAAGTCTCGGTAGAGGAGCCAGGGAGGCTGTCACGCCTATTTGAGCAGAAAGCCTGCAGACAAGGAAAGCACTTGAAGACAAATACGAGTACACACCACAATTATCATCCAAAGCAGACAGGCAGTTAATCTTTAATTCTTCTTGCATTGTGAACTCTTATAAAAACGCAAGGGATTTAAAATAATAATTTATTTAGAATAAAGAAAAAGATTAAATTAAATAATAATAATTATATATATTGTTTAATTGTTATTTTCACAAAAAAACAAAACCTAAATAGATTTAATTTTCCTATGAAATAATAATAAATATAATAGATAGAAAAAAGTCTATTATAATTTTATCATATTGATAATAGTGATTTTTTTACAGTATAACCATTTAAATTATCTACTGGAAATAAAAGCAAAAATATATTAAATTAAATGTTAAATATACACGGTAATAGAATTTAGGCCTCGTAAGATTTGTTATTCAATATTAAAATAATAAATTATTGATTAATAACAAATAAAAATTGCTGGCCTAAAAAAAAAGAAACTTGAAATTTATTAATAGATAATATTAGAAGATAAAAATTAAATATCTTTTTAATATTCAATTAAAGGCTATATATACCATTAGTTTGAATTATAGTTGAAAAAAAAAATTCAAAAAAAAACATCCTAAAATAAATAAAAAATTTATTTATTTTATTCATAATAATTAGTTTTTAGAATATATTATTTAAAAGAAAAGTTATATTGTATAAAGCAGGACAAAAGTTACCCCCTTCAATTCTTTGATTTATTTCAAAATAGAAAATTTTCAAAATTCCTTATTTTTTCGCAACCCCTATAGATGGCGATATACAATTAAATAATTATAAAAAAAATCATAAATAAATATTTTTTTAGAATATATTATTTAAATGAACAAATGACTCCAAAATAAATATGAAAATTAATACAAACATAAAATAAATCTTTCTATTGTGTAAAGCAGGACACCATGCTTGTTACCCTTTGATTTTTGCAAGAAGAAAATTTTGAAGATGCCTTATTTTTCTACAACCCCCTATAGATGGCGATATACAATTTTGGAAATTTATAAAATTTCATTATTTTATAAAATATTAATAAATAATATCAAAAATCAAATTAATATGAAACTTTCATTTAATTCAGAAGAACATTTTCTATAAGAAGAATTCAAAAATAGATGAATATTCCCAAAAGAAAATTTTATTTTTCATTTATAATAATTGATGATTTTCGAACTAAAATTTACCTGAATGGAAAATATATATTTGTCGTTTGTAAATGTGAATTTGTCATCAGTTGGGTCATTCCTGATCTGAACTGAAAGCAAATGACGAAAGTGGTAAATGATCAATATTTTGATTTAATAACCACGCGAAACTGGTATATCGCAACTCAGTTTTCGTTTATATCTGATGCTTATGACCTTTTTATTAATTATCAAGTTAAGTTAAAAATTATCATCCTTTTATTTTTTATTAAATTAAATTAAATGTATTAAATTAAAAATTAATTAAATTTCATTGATTATTAGTTGATAATTGATGATAATTAATAATTTAATTAAATTGGCTCAAAATTTAAATTGTTAAATTAAATTATAAATTGAGTTTAAAAACTTAATTTAAAAAATTTACTTTTGTATTTAATTTTACAATTTAATCTCTTAATATTTTTAGAATACTATATTACAAATCGAATTATTTAATAACATTGTAAAAATATAAATGAAATTTAAATTTAACTAATATATTTTAATTTAAATAAGAATATTTTTTTATAAAATGTGGATTTGGATCACAAACAAATAAATTATGTTTATGAATTCGAAAAATTTTCAGACGAAGGTAACCACGTGGTATAATCCTGCTCCACTGACTTTTGTAAACTTTTGTATATATTTTTCTTATTCTGGCTACTAAACACATTAAAAAAAAATCCTGTTCTACTGAACTTAAGTTTGAGGGATCAAACCTCGCCACCTTCATTTAGATTTAAATATAAATAAAATTAATTCATAATAATTCTGAGTAAGCTGGTTAAAATAGATTTTTTTCCACAAGTACAATAATTATACAAATAAGATTATTTTCAAATTTTTTAAAAATTAAATAACAACCACGAAGAATGTTATTTTAATCATATCATTAAAACTTTCATTAAAGATTCAAAACTCTTATAATAATAATTAATTTAATAACATTGATTTCTTTTTATTTTTTTTGTAAACAAACTGAATTTGTTAATTCATGAAAAACCAAACTATAAATAAAAAATATTTAAAATATTTATTTCTATTCATGGAGTTCCAAAGGTTCATCTTGCTAGTTGTGCAATGAATGATGGTAATCGTGCTAATGCCTCTTGTCAAAGGTTTACGTAACCACAATACACAGGTGGATGGATGGATCATTGCTAATTCTATAAAAAACTACTAATATATAAATTGATAGTATTTTTCATTAAATGTATAAGTACTTTGATTTGTCTGAAACTAAAAATTAATATTAATTCGGTAATTGTTTAGTCTATCCGATGTATGATATATTTTGATAAAACTTTACCAGTTGATTCCTTATAAATCCATTGATATTCTATTTAGCTACCATGTTTTATTATTTGACCACCAGAGGGCTAAACAAATATTTTCGGTTTTTTTCAGTTCGGTTGGGATATATGAAAATTAAAAAATTAATTAATAAAATAATTTTCCTATATCTCAACTGAACCGAAAAAACACGAAAATTAGTGAATAAATGAATAATTAATGAATTAGTAAATAAAACATTCTTAAATGGCTGCTCATTTATAACTAGTTTATATTCAGTACTAGTACTAGTTTATATTTAATAATTTTTTTATCGTAAGCTAGAAGCGACCGCTGTAAGGGAAGGTTATTTGGAATCAAAAAAAGGAATCCACTGGTAAAGTTTTATTCATCATACATCGGTTAGACTAAATAATTACCAGGAATTCATTATTTCAATTTCTACCATTGTGATATTGTGAATATTGTAGAATACTTTTGACAATTGATTTTCTCTATTCATTCTGTTTTCATGTTTCTCCACTCTTACTTTTAAGATTATATTACTTATGTGGATTAAGACGTTTTCTATCTATCTATCTATCTCTGAGACGCTACGTAACTAATGTTCTTGGCCGCTGCAACCACATTTCTCCAAGTGTCCCTATCGTGAGCCACCACCATCCAACTCCTTCCCTCTCCTATCTCTCTCACGTCCCTTCCTACATTGTCCACCCACCGCGTTCTTGTTCTTTCAAGTGGACGTTTCCCAATCGGTCTCCCCACCAATATACCCTTCGCCATTCTTTCCTCTCCCATTCTAGCCACGTGCCCTGCCCATCGCAGCCTTCACGATTAATAAATATTTTACTAAACCTTACATTGTATATACTATTTTTTCATAGATATTTCTCTCGTTCGATAATTATTATTCATTCATTCCTCTTTTTCAACAAATTACGTATCATTCGATTTTATCATATATATATATATATATATATATATTCGAAAATTTATAATATAAATCACTTCAATCTATTTTTTTACTGATAAGAGAGAAAGTGATAGGTTTAAAATTTATATCTAAGTAGGAAAAAAAAATTCTCATTTCTTTGGATCTTTTAGGCCATTTGTGTGCTTCTATCTATTTTCTTCCCCCCTATATCACCCTGAATCCCCTTTATCTATCTCTTTCTAACTATCTACACCTACATTAGATGCTCATAGGTTCAAAGTTAAAAAAAAAAATTTTGAATACTAGTAAAATAATACCAGCTTACATTTAATGTATATACCTATATTTATATTACTTTTATTTCACGAAAAATAGGTTTTAATTTTATTTAATATGACAATTATAAAAATTGTATATAATTAATTCAAGAAAAATGCAACATAGTTGTATATTCAATTGAATCTTAAAAAATTTCATTGATAAACAGATTCTTTAATATCGATGACATTAAATCAGCGGTTCTCAACCTGTGGGGCGCGCCCACACTAATGGGGGGGGGGGACGAGCATATCAAGTCACCCGTAAACTTTTGAAAATTTTCGATTTTTTTCAATATGGTTGTAAAAAAAAAAGGTAAACTGTTTTCATTTGGGGAGGGGGGCATAACCTCACATCAGTGTTCTAAGGGGGGCACAAAGCCTGAAAGGTTGAGAACCTCTGCATTAAATAATAATTTGGTTTGGTTTCATAATAATTCAGTACCTGGTACTTTAAAAAAATATTTCTTATGAACTATGAATATTTAATATTAAGATTATATTATTTAAAATAAATAAACGACTAAATATATGAAACAATTTCAAATAATTTAAAAGAACATAAATTAAAAAAAAAAATAGTCAAAAAACTTACAGCCCTTAAATTTATCTTAACATAACATATATTTCGTAATTTGATTACAAAATATTCTTAAAATAAATATTTTTAATTGTATTTTATTTATAATATTTTGTGTTTAAATAACCACTGTCCGGAGTTATTTTTTTTATTATCAAAATTCCTATTTTAAATTAAGAAAAAACTAACAAAGATTATTTTTCCTGTGGCTGAAACTAATCCAGATCGATTTTTCTTTATAAATATTATCTATGGTTTGAATTTCAAAAAATTCCTTCAAGCGTTTTAAGATTTTAAAAATACAAATATATATATATACATATATACAATTTTTGAAAGTATAATAAGACAAGATTATTATAATGATTTTTCTTTAAATATAAAGATTTAAGATATTGAATCATTCTATCATCTCATTTCACAATT